>JADLZK010003217.1:600000-924842 GCA_015847255.1 Hyparrhenia diplandra | reverse complement strand
GCCCGAGGGGTGAGTTGATGGTGATCAAGAGCTATAGCAAAGATTTTGCCCGAGGGTACTCCGTCGTGGCTCGGTGTCGCCCGAGGCCCCGAAGGATGGGCGCGTGAGGTGACGTGAGCGTAGGGAGTGGTTGACACAAGTTTTCGGTAGAAGGCGTGAACTGTGGCTTAAAGTTGATTCCGGACGAGGTGATGGAGCTACAGCGGGATCCGACCACCGCGGCGGCCCGTCGGCGAGGGAATCCGAGGTGTCGTGGCGCCAGCCTTTGTCGTGGTGCATTTACTCCGCCTGTCCGGCCTGTCGCGGGCCGGCGGACGGGGGGGCCGAGGGGCCCTGTTGCGAGAGGGGGCCTCGGGCGATCCGACAATCCCTCTTCTCGGGCGAGGGGGCTCGGGCGAACCGCTGATTCCCTCCCGTCACGCAGGCCCTCAGATGTTGCCTATTTAGGTTTGTTGACACCTCGACCGCGTGCTTAGGGTAACCTTCCTTCTAACTGAGGTATCAAGGGTACCATTTATTTTGGTACCTGACAGTACTCGAGCCCGAGGAATTTGCCTTCTAGTTTCCTGATTGCCACGATGTAGGCTCCCATCTTCTCGCTGGATGTTGACCAATCCTTCTTTAACTGATTGATGACCAAAGAGGGAGTCACCAAAACCATGAGCCGCTTGATGCCGAGCCCGATGGCTATTCCGAGGCCATGATAGCATGCTTCATACTCGACAGCATTGTTGGACGCCGGGAAATGCAGACGCAAGACGTAACAGAGGATGTCCTTCGATGGGGTTATGAAGTATATGCCCGCGCCCACTCCTTCGATGTTGAGAGCTCCGTCGAAATACATGGTCCAATGTTCTGGTTCTTGTACCGGTACTGGCTCGCTGAGGTCGGTCCATTCCGTGACAAAGTCTGCGAGGACCTGAGACTTGATGGTTGGTCTGCTACGGTATTCGATGGTGTATGTACTGAGCTAGACCGCCCACTTACTTATTCGTCCGTTAGCTTCCTTGTTATGCAAGACGTCCCCGAGAGGGAACTCAGGCAAAACCGCTATCTTGTAGCCCTAGAAATAATGCTTGAGCTTCCTGGATGTGATGAGGATAGCATAGATTATCTTCTGGAGGTGGGGGTAGCGGGTCTTAGAGTCGTTGAGCACTTCACTGATGTAATTGACCGGCTGTTGTACTTTGAAAACACGCCCCGGCTCTGGCCGTTCCACTACTATGACCGTGCTGACCACCCGGCTGGTGGCGCGATGTACAAGAGTAACTCTTCATCTTTGTTTGGTGTTGTCAACACTGGTGGCGTAGTGAGGTATTTCTTGGGGTCCTTGAATGCCTGGTCTGCTTCCGGTGTCCATGTGAACTTGTTGCCGGCTTTGAGGAGTTTGAAGAATGGCATCCCCTTGTCTCCCGCTTGAAATGAAACACCCGAGGGCCGCCATGTAGCCGGTTAGCTTCGGACATCTTTGACGGAGGTCGGTCCGGTCATCCTTGTGATTGCTAAGATCTTCTGCGGGTTAGCTTCGATTCCCCTAGCACTGACGATGTAACCCAGCAGGAAACCAGAAGGGACCCCCGAAGGTGCATTTGCTTGGGTTTAGCTTTCATTTGAGGGTCCTGAGCCTTTCAAACGTCTCCGTGAGGTCGGTGATCGGGTCTCCGGCAGTTTTGGGATTTGATCACGACATCATCGATGTACGCCGCTAGCGTTCGAGGTATCGATCCCCAAGCATGCCTAGATGGCACGCTGGGTACGTCGCCCGACGTTCTTGAGGCCGAAAGACATCGTTGTGTAACAGTAGGCCCCAAAGGGGGTGATGAATGAGGTCTTGACCCGGTCTTCTTCTTTCAACATGATCTAATGGTATCCGGAGTAGCAGTCAAGAAAGTACAAGAGCTCGCAGCCAGCCATTGAGTCAATCACCTCGTCTATTCTAGGCAATCCAAAGGGGTCTTTCGCAAAGGTGTCTATTGAGGTCGGTGTAGTCGACGCATTATGCGCCAGTCCCCATTTTTCTTTTTTGATGAGTACCGGGTTTGCGAGCCAGTCTGGATGATGAACTTCTTTGATGAAACCCGCACAGAGCAACCGGGAAACCTCCTTCTTGATGGCCGCCTTGCGGTCTGGGGCAGATCGTCGGAGGCGTTGCTTGATGGACTTGCGTTGGCGAAGACGCGGAGCTCGTGCTGTATTTTCTCCAGCACGCCGGCATATCCGAAGGCTGCCAGGCGAACATGTCAGCGTTCTTCTGTAGGAGAGCTACGAGCTCAGCCTCGAGGGTGAGGTTGAGTTGTGCCCCGATTACGGCCGTCTTCTTACGATCGGGAGGTTTAGGCAGATTTCCTTAGTGTCCCTGGACTTGTCGAACGACCGGGAGGATGGCGGTTCGAATCTTCATGTCACCGCTTGACATTGCGTAGACCTCGGCCGAAAAGGACTCTCTCCCCGGCATCGATCCGTGATCTTCCTCGATGTCGCGTTTATCTCCTTCGAGCACGAAACCATTCATGAGGTTGGCGTGAAGGGTTAGCACCCCATTGGTGCTTGGCATTTTGAGTAGCATGTAGCCATAGTGTGGTACCGCCATTAGCCGAGTGAGAGCTGGCTCGCCAAGGGCGGCATGACAGCCATTGTCATAGTCCGTGACGTAAAGTTGATGATGTTGACCCCGTGGCTCCCCGGGACCCCGAGTTGCACCGGGAGTGAGATCGCCTTTGGCTGTTCTCCCGACCCGAGCCACTTTGCATTTCGGGACGACGCCTCGAACGTCACCTTCATCGGTGTGAGGTCGTCTTTGGTTAGGCCGAGCGCATGGAGGCCGCTTGAAAAAGGGAGGTTGATAGCGCCGCTACATCGATCAAGACTTTGTTGAGACGTCACCTCTTGATGGTAGCACCGATGAGTAGGGCGGGCGCCCCTTGTATGGGATCTCGGCCCATCTGTCGGATTTGTCGAAGGTGATGGGAATATCGAGCCAGCCCTGCTTTCTGACCTGCGGCTTGAACTTCTTGATTCGAAAAATGTGTTGGTGCTGCTTTTTTCTTACGGTGGTCGCGTCCCCCGCCGAAGATAGTGTTGACATTCCGATCAAACATGTTGCGGCCCGGGAACTCGACCGTGGGCGGCGGCTACTTCCGTGCAGACTTGACTTCTTGTCTCATCACTTTCGACTTCGGCGCTGGAGTCGCGTCTCCTTCCACCTGTGGCCGCGTCGGCGAAATCGCCCGACCTCGAGCGTATGTGAGAACTGGTTGAGGCCAACAGAAGCGTCGTACTCCCTCATATCGGCCGGTGGTTCGTCATCGGGTCGAGCTGCCTCCCGATCATCCGGCGGCTGGGAGGTCGTCATACTCTCATCTGGGTCGTCGCGCCGCGAGATCGTTGGAGCAGTGCGCATATCCCGATGCATGTGTCGTTGGAGCAATGTGTGGGCCGTCTTGAGGGGCCCGCATGATCTGTTGGTGCCCCTAGCGTCATGCGGCGCGGCCCATCCTCCGGCCGACCATCGGGCCCGGGTGCCGCCGACGTCGAGGAAGAGGGTCGGGCCGTTGTGGCTTCAAGATGGGTTGAGCTTGGGTGGGCCGTCTGGTGAAGCCGGGTGGAGGTGATGGGCTGTCCGATGCGGGTTGAATAGGACCCCGCCGGCCCACATGGAGAGGTCGGCCGGTGCCAATGTGGCCGGGCGCGATGATGGTCGCGAAAGGTGCCGGGACAGTTGATCCGCCCGACCTACGGTGAGACGCGTCGGCCGTGCCAACGTGGCCGACGCGATGACGGCCGCAGCGCCGGACAGATTGGATCTCGCCGGCCTGCGGTGAGAAGTCGGCCGGTGCCAATGTGGCCGGGCGCGATGATGGTCGCGGCGCCGAACAGATTGATCTGCCCGCCTGCGGTGGGAGGTCGGCCGGTGCCAACATGGCCGACGCTGATGATGGCCGCAGCGCCGGGGACATTTTGGATCTACCCAAACTGCGGTGGGAGGTCGGCCGGTGCCAACATGGCCGGCGCGCGATGACGGCCGGCGCAGCGCCGACAGATTGGATTTGCCCGCCTGTGGTGGGACGCCGGCCGGGCCAACGTGGCGGGCGCGATGACGGGCCGCGGGGCGCCGGACAGATTGATCTGCCCGTCCCCGCGGATGGATGTCGACGCCCGCTCGAAAGCCGATGAAACAGCTTACCGCACCGTTGTTGACGTTGATGAAGCAAGTTATCATTCCGACCGAAGGAGTTAATGGCGCGACGCGTCGCGACGCCGAGTTGGAGAAGGACGCCATCTAGTCAATGTAGATCAACACGCACACCCCTTCCTGGCGCGCCAACCGCCGAAGAGAGATTCTCGACAGTCCTCCGAGGGGCGTCCCACGGCGCGATTGATCCGGCGAGGTGCGCAAGTGTTGGTGTCAATTAACGCGAACAGAGAAATCCGCAGCGCACGGATACCGATGTAGCTTTCACCCGAGTATTCCGTAGTATCGATTTCCACGGGAACGTGAAGTGTACTAGAAAGGTTTAGAACGCCCTAAGATAATAATGGTAATGATGTGGAAAGAGAGGGTTAAGTTTTCTAAGTATTCTAATGAGATCTATATGATCAAAGGCTCACTCTACTTTACTTACGTCGAACAACGGTACCGCCCCGATCCTCGAAAAAGACGGGAAAGGGTGATCGGGGAAGGCCGCCAAAAAGCTCTCTGAGAAACACCAACCCGAACGTGGTGGATTACAAAGACCGACACAGGGCTGTCACCCCGGGCTACCACAACTAACCGTGGATTGGGCGCAAACTCGGGTAAACTCTAGTCTAGACACCACGTCTACACTATCGATTACTACTCTAGCCACGTACGATAACTAGAGCACTCAATACGAGCGGAGATCCAAAGAAATATAGTAAAAAGTAAGAACTGAAAGTAATTAAATAGAATAAATAGAAATAATAAATGAAGAACCCGAGATTGCTGAAGACGAACTTGTTGCGCCAGAATTACAATGATGATGAAGATCCGACAGTCCGGATCTCCAAATTTCTCCTCGCCTCTCTTCTTGATCTTACAACTAGATGAACTAGAAGAACTAGAACTAGAACTAGATGAACTAGACAACTAGAGGACCTCTCTCTCTTCTAATTGAAACTCTAGCTTTTGCTCGTTGATAGCCGATGAGGAGATGATGTCTCTTGGAGGCCTTTGGGGCTGCTTATATATGGGTCTTCTTATGTCTCTCAAATACGAAGAAACGATGTGGTACTAATCTTGTGTTGGATCTTGATCCATCTCGTGCTTCTACCGACGCCCTCGGATCAAACCGTCATTGAACAACCGGTTTAGATTGCGTCTTAGAGGCGGTGGAGGAAGCTTCCGAGACGGAGGTAACTTGGCGGAGGAGGCAGGCCGATCGGGCCCGTTATTTGCCGATCGGCCCGGGGTGGGGCCCACCACGGGTCCCGCGGTCAGCGCCGTGGCTTTCGGAGTCTTCTAGATGATGTTTTCTTTGGTGTCAAGTTTCGTCCCACGTCGGGAGTAATCCGAGCCTTCTAGACTTGTTTCGAGTTGGATTGCGTTGCGTTCGTCGGTCGTGTGACACGTCATTTCTCTTTGTTTTTCCGTTAAGTCCCCGCAAATCACAACTTTACCAAAACTCATGGAAATCATTAGTAGAAACCCCTAATAAGGTTATCTAATTATATTTTAGTCCTTTTCCATGAATGGTTGATGCATAAAAATATAAGTTAGTGAGCATCAACAAACTCCCCAAGCTTATCCTTTGCTAGTCCCTAGCAAAGCTATATGCTATAGTAAGATCAGGAGTTGCTACTACGCTTTCATACCTCAGAAGTACTATGTTTATCAGAAATAAATTCTCCTCTTAACCAAATTGCTCATACTTATTTACCATGGGGTGTAGCCTTTTCATGAATCATAAGCAAGATAAAACAATCAAGTTAAGTACCATGTCTCAAGTTCTTTGATCAACTATCATCCCGGGGTTTTGCAATATTTTATCAAAGGAAACTCGTAGATCCTATGTATGACCCTCTTAAGTAGATGGTAGTAGTGGAGTTACACACGTAGTAAGACATACATAGTGGGATGATAGTGGTGAAGTGGATGAGGATGAAAGGTAGTAAATAGCCCTTAGCCTTTTCTAGTATTTTTTTTTTCTTCAAGCATCTTGGACTATATCTCTCTTTCTAAAAATTGCTATGACCCAGGGCTGTCCATTCTGGGAGGTGGGCTTTGCCCCGACTTGTGTCCATTTTTCTCTCTCCTTAGAGATGTGGGCCCTACTCACCCTCGGACACGTGTCCATTATTCATCTCTAAATATTTTTATTATTAGGAGGTAGGCCCCCTTCGCCTAGTATGACTTTTTGTCCGTTACTCTCCCTCTCTTGTCTCACTTTTCTCTCTAAATATTTATTATTTTTTTTTTTTTCTTTTTTTTTCGAATGTAGCCCAAAATTCTATAAAAAACACCGAGAGAGACATATCCAAAGATTGCAAGAGTTTTTTTTTTTTTTTATAATTATGGCTAACGGCTTGATGGAGTATGGGGATGCGTACTTCCTAAGTTAGAAGCAGCGTATTTAGTGGAGTGGGATGATCTTGATGCGAAAACTCTTAAGGGTCATAGCTAAGAACTCATCATGTAATGTTTTATAATTTTCAAAGATAAAAACCAGGGGATCAAGTATCTCTAGGAATATGATAAACAGTAGCTCAACTTTTCATGTACTTTTATCTTTTAATGCTAAGACTCGAGATTAAGCATGTGCTTCCCACAGTCTTTGGGTTTAGAGCAAATTAAGCATTTAAAGCTTTTGGGAGAATCTAAGTCCAAAGTGTAAGTACTTTTTAAGAGGAACTATGGCGAGCAACTATTCATCATTTCCTTAGCATATATCATCAAGATCAATATTTAAAGATAAAAGCTAACTAGCGTACTCTAGCATTTATTTAGACTCTCACAAACTAAGACTCTAATTAAGACTCATTATATCTAGCAAAGCAAATATATATATAAAACTAGCTAATATTAAAATGGATAGGATAGTGATACTTATCGTGATAATCGGGGTGCTCTCCCCAAGCCGGATCTTGAAGTAGTCTTTTTATTCGCCCTTGGAACTTGTTCATCTCTCGGGTTTTCCTTAAATGTTCTCCCCGCAAATATTAATTTCGCACATACCCGAAGGAACAAATTCTAGGATTATGTTGTGAGCCTTCATGTGCTCACATATTTTTTTTGTATTTTTATTTTTATGCCGCCACAAAGAGGGGTGCTTGCATGGGGCTTTTAAGGAACTAATGCAAATGCAAAGAAACATAATTTTATGATTTTTTAATGCAGGTTTTAGAAAAAGTAAATATGCTTAAAGGAAACATGCTAATTGAAATATGCTATGCGTAAAATTAAATATGCGAGATAAATACCGAGTTACCTCTCGGTGAGAGTTTTGAGTACTTACTCTCGTGGCGTCTTTGTCATCTATGGAATCTCGCCGGGATGTCATGTCCAGTGCGGTGCCCTCAATAATCTCGATGAGTGGGCGAGATGAGGTAGCCGACGGTGTTTGTTCGAGTTTGGTGATGCGGGTAGCGGTAAGTCTTCCGAAGGTGTACTCTTGTTGTCCTCTTTAGTAGGTGATGATTTTCTTTCCCCATGCTTACTTCTTCGGGTAGCATCTCCGCGTCTTGTTCTTCTTGGGCTTGATAAACGGAGGATGCCCTCCCCCCAAGCTAGGTATTCACCTAGTCTCTTAGCGATGTTGGAGTGAGGTAGACAATTGTGGAGGTGTCAACCCCTCTTGATCCTTCAAATCTTGCTTGATCACTCCTTGAGTGCTTCATCTGATCTTGACAGTTGCATCTCCTAGTAGGATGGCATCACCCATGTTCCTTGCTCGGTGTGTGCATGTCGAGGTCGGGACATTCACTTGTGGAATTTTGGAGAAGTGGCGGACTCCTCCACATTTTGCGCAAAGTGTGTCCCGCTTGCATAGACAAGGTAGAGATCAAGTGCATGAGCTCTATTGGTGGAAAAACACCAATAGAACCAAAACTTTATTCATCTTACTCTATCCTTGGGCACGCCTAAACATGGTAACATCATGTGTTCTATTTATTTATGATAAAGGTGACAAGATCGGACACCAAGCATGAAAGTAGCATTTAAAATTGTAATATGAATGATGAGTGATCAAGTGAGTGGTGTGAAGAACAAATTATAGAGCTAAACATGTTGAGATCATCGATAGAATCAAGCAAAGTTATAACTCTAACATGTTTAACTTTATGAGTGAGCCATGATAAAGAGAGAAGGTTCTATGACTTACCTCAAGATGTTACCTTTAATATTTGGAGCATGATGGCGCTGAACATCTTGTAGAAGTCCTTTAAGGTCTTGCTTCATCTCGTGAGCTCATCTCGGGACCTCCCCCAAGCTTTTTTAGTGTCTTATTTCCTACTGTGGGGTTAGTCCGACAAAAGATTCTTTTTCGCTCCAATCCTATAATGATTAGTGACGTAAATACCCGAAGGAATATTTTCACATGTATATTTATATACTCATATCACAAGGAAAAGTAAAGACTCATGTTCTATCTCAAGAATTCTTATTTTAGGACACAAGCTCGTCCTTAGGAAACCTTTTGAAAACTACTTAAGATAGTGAAGTGGTCTCCCCTTCAACACCACCTATATCAAGATTCATGACCACGAGATCTAGAATATTTATTATAGATGAACGCATCTACAATCACCCTCTCAAAATCTATAGGAGGCAAGAGCACGAGGGGTTGTACGCCTTGAGAGTGGTTAGACTAGAGAGACTAGGTAGTTCAGGAAGTTTCTCATGTGAGCATGAACTAGATGAAGTGTCTATGTAGTAGCTTCCATGCTCATTGATGTCATCCTTCTTCTCAAACTCAAGGTTGATTTGTCATAGATATCTAAAGTTTCTCTTGAGTGGTGTCTCTCGGTCGATCTCATCTAAGGTCTCGTCCATCCATTCAACGGCTGTAGCATATAACTCTTTATTATCCTCTAGCCATTGTTGTCGCTCTTCTTGGTCTTCTGGTGGTCTTGATGGCTCCTATATTTAGGTTGTCTTGATGAATTTTTAGGGCCCTCAAGGGTCTCAAGAGAGTACAAGGATTCATCGGGGTTAAGGATGGATCTGATAATGGATTCAAATATGTAATCTTGTCTAGGCATGAAAGGGGAGAAAATAAGATCGTCTTCTAGGTAGCTTGGCTCTCCTTCTATGGCATCACTAGACATGCCATCATATAATTCCTCCCGATATCCTTTGTAGGAACGAGAACATTTTCTAAGAGACTCCTCCTCAAAAGAATTTGAAATATATTCACTTGGAGGTCTCTTAGGTGGATGCATTCTAAATGATAAATTCGGGCATTCCTAGAATTTTCAAAAAGATCAACCTCGATGGAAGGATGGGATTCATCACTCTCTAAAGTGTTTAGAGTGTGATGTGTTTCCATAGTAGGAGATTCTATGGCAACCAAATTTTTAGAAGATATTATAGGAATTTTAGATTTGGTTGCGTGTGTCTCCTCTTGTTGTTCGGGGCTTGGCTCGTCTTCTTCTTCGGGTAACTCATCAAAAACGTTAGTGTAGGGAGTGTTGTTAAGGATTTTCTCAAGAATGGCTTTTCCTTCACTAACTAGTTTATGTGAGAATGATCCTCCTGAAGTGATGTTGAGATTCAGAGCAGCTTTCTTGTTAAGACCGCGATAAAAGTGATAGAGCAGACATGGTCGTGCAAGGAAAGGTTTGGGCCCAAATTGGTAAGGCTTGTGAATCTAGCCCAGGCTGCTCCTAGAGTCTCCTTCTCTTTTTGTCTAAATGTAAGAACTTCTATTCTAAGGTCAGCGATTTTATAAAGAGGAAAGAAGGCAAGACAAAATTTGTCTCGAAGTTCATCCCAATCTCCATTTACGTTTCCTACAGAGTGAGCATACCATTTTCTCGCTCTTCCCTCAAGGGAGAACGGAAATAATTTCCATTTAATGGTCTCTTGTGTCATGCCAGAAATATTTCGGCAGGAACACAATTGCTCAAAATCTCTAAGGTGGGTGTATGGATCTTCATGTGCTAACCCAGAGAAGGATTGTTCCCGAACCATGGCTATAAGAGCAGGGCGAAGCTCATAGCCATCTGTAAGAATAGGGTGTGAAGATGATGGAGGCTCCAACATGTCGCCCTTTGGAGCAAAGAATTTAATGATAGGAGTGAAATCCATGTGGTATAGGTAGGGGTAAAAGGAAAGAAAGGTAGAAGGAAAAAAAAAAAAGGTAAAAGGTAAAAAGGACGATCGTGGTTCTAACTAGCACAGCTACCGTTCCCGCAACGGCGCCGAAAGCTTGTTGGTGTCAATTAACGCGAACGAGAGAAATCCGCAAAGCGCACGGATACCGATGTAGCTTTCACCCGAGTATTCCGAGTATCGATTTCCACGGGGAACGTGAAGTGTACTAGAAAGGTTTAGAACGTCCTAAGATAATAATGGTAATGATGTGGAAAGAGAGGGTTAAGTTTTCTAAGTATTCTAATGAGATCTATATGATCAAAGGCTCACTCTACTTTACTTACGTCGGAGCAACGGTACCGTCCCGATCCTCGAAAAAGACTGGGAAAGGGTGATCGGGGGAAGGCCGCCAAAAAGCTCTACGAAACACCAACCCGAACGTGGTGGATTACAAAGACCCCACAGTGGTCACCCACCCCCTCGGGCTACCACAACTAACCGTGGATTGGGCGCAAAACTCGGGTAAACTCTAGTCTAGACACCACGTCTACACTATCGATTACTACTCTAGCCACGTACGATAACTAGAGCACTCAATACGAGCGGAGATCCAGTAAATATAGTAAAGTAAGAACTGAAAGTAATTAAATAGAATAAATAGAAATAATAAATGAAGAACCTGGAGATTGCTGAAGACGAACTTGTTGCAACAGAATTACAATGATGATGAAGATCCGACAGGTCCGGATCTCCAGCTTTCTCCTCGCCTCTCTTCTTGATCTTACAACTAGATGAACTAGAAGAACTAGAACTAGAACTAGAACTAGATGAACTAGACAACTAGAGGGACCTCTCTCTCTTCTAATTGAAACTCTAGCTTTTGCTCTGTTGATAGCTGATGAGGAGATGATGTCTCTTGGAGGCGCCTTGGGGCTGCTTATATATGGGTCTTCTTATGTCTCTCCAAAATCGGCAAAAACGATGTGGTACTAATCTTGTGTTGGATCTTGATCCATCTCGTGCTTCTACCGACGCCCTCGGATCAAACCGTCATTGAACAACCGGTTTAGATTGCGTCTTAGAGGCGGTGGAGGAAGCTTCCAGAGACAGAGGTAACTTGGCGGAGGAGGCAGGCCGATCGGCCTGTTATTTGGGCCGATAGGCCCAGGGTGGGGCCCACTCGGGTCCGCGGTGCGCCGTGGGCTTCGGAGTCTTCTAGATGATGTTTTCTTTGGTGTCAAGTTTCGCCCACGTCGGGAGTAATCCGAGCCTTCTAGACTTGTTTCGAGTTTGATTGCGTTGCGTTACGTCGGTCGTGTGACACGTCATTTCTGGGCTTTTTTCCTGTTAAGTCCTCGCAAATCACAACTTTACCAAAACTCATGGAAATCATTAGTAGAAACCCCTAATAAGGTTATCTAATTATATTTTAGTCCTTTTCCATGAATGGTTGATGCATAAAAATATAAGTTAGTGAGCATCAACAAAGAAGACCGAGATCTAGATGGTAGTTCAGAGACACAAGACACCCGATGTATCTAAGTTCGGGCCGTCAACGAGACGTAACACCCTACGCCCCGTGGCTCGCTTTTACCGGGTTGGAATGAGATTAGATGTCGTTCGGGGGAGGTCCCTACCCGCCTTATATAGACGGGGGTAGGGTTACGATAGAAACTACGAGGTCGGTTAGGATTCGATCCTGGTTATATGATTTCGGGATCGGAGTCTATCCTAACAGATCGCTATCTCTAGGATATCCTCCGATGCCGTTCAGGACGCGGGGGCGGTGCCTTGCCCCGCACCCCAGATCGTGGGCCGAGCTCGCGTTGATCGTGGCCCAGTAGTCCGAGCCGTGGGTATCCCGGGGGGATTTCCCCCACAGCTGGGTAGTCGTGGGTCTAGAGGGAGCGAGGGATACGAGAGGGGCGCGTGGGGTGGGCGTCCGAATCGAAAGCGAGAAGTCACGCGCGGAGGGTTGAAGTCACGGCGTTGAGGGAAGAGAAGTGGGGAATGGGAGAGTGAAACCCTAAACTTGTTGTATATATATTCGAGGGTGTGTACTAGGCCGGTTTGGGCTTTTGCCTTTGCTAATGTGCTTGAGCACAATTAACCATGACGGGCCTTATAAACAGACTGCCACGGTTAATTAATCGATTTATCGTGGCGGTTAATTAAAAAAACTACAACGGCAGCAAATCCCTGCCTTCACGGCCTCCGACCTCCATATCTTGTGTACAAAGCTTGTACTGTTGAATGGCGGCAAATCCCTGCCTTCACGGCCTCCGACCTCCATATCTTTGTGTACAAAGCTTGTACTGTTGAATGTTGACTGTTGAGTAGTACTCTGCCGTGGATTTTGTCTCTGCTACCAAGGGCTTTTGGCGGCACCGGAACTGAATAACCATCTGCTGCTGAGGCCTGAGGTGAACGTTTTTCTAGACGACGTGCGTGCATGTGAGGCCATCATGCACACATAAACGGCACACGTACATATCCTCATAGGCTTTGGCAAAAGTCGCAGCTCGCACCAACATACAGGATCCGTACCACCCACCGTATGTATGTGTACATTGCACTGCGGCAGATTGTACTACAAACTAGAGTTGTGCAAAGCCATGAAGTAAACCTGTGCCGATGAGCCTGCGTAATGGGCGACAAGTCATCGCAGCTATGACAGCTCACGTTAGACATGGTTTTCAGAGGATAAACAATCTGTAGAATTGCGATCGACCAGGTACCTGTTGTATTGATGCACAGAACAGAGTACACCGAAACACGAAACAGAGCATGGGCTCACCACTGTCCTATCCTATCCAGTAATCTTCATTGCACACCGAAACAGAGCATGCTTCATAGTTGCAATAATCTATCACTGAACTACCCGTGTTTTTTTTTTTTTTCCCTTTCCATGTTTGCAGTTTCATCAGGCCGGTACATTGAGATCAGCAAGCGACGGTAGTAATAATTTTGGGACAAAATGAGTTCAGGGCCTATTTAATTCCCTCTTTTTGCCAAAAGTTTTGGTAATTTATTTCATATTTTGACAAATGCATCTAAACACTATAGCATAAAAATAAAAAATAGCAAAACTTTGGGAGTAATAATTTTGCCATTTGGGACTCTAGAGGCCAAAATGTTTCCATTTTGCCAAAATATCCACACCCCCCACCCCACACACACACACACACACACAACAAAAAAATGGCATGCATCTAACCACCACTATACAAAAACTTTTGACACCCAAAAAAAAAAAAACACCACTATGCACCTAAATATGGTTGACTAGGCCTTACAGTATTTAGATGCATAAAGACATTTGGATCCAACTTTTAAAAGTTTTGTTAAATATTTAAATTTATTGACTGCTCAAAGATGATTTATTTTTATGGTGTATTAAAATAAGGCTTATTTTAGGCAGGGGAGGACAGCTGGATCGCACATCGAGTGCCACCAATTAAAAATTAAATCACTCGATGCCTTCACTTACCAACCACTAATCACTGTCCGTTGACCAAGTGGACGGAGCAAGTCTCCTCTTCTCCTCTTCCTCCAGTCACTCTTGCTGTGTTCGCGTTGCGAGCAGCTCCTGGATTTCCTTCAGGTCTCTTCCAGCAGCAGGTTAGTGCTTGTGGAAGATCCACCTCTTTGTTGAACCATTTCGGAATGCTTAATACTCCTGTCTCTTTACACTTTGCGCATGTCCTTCTGAATCCCTTGTTAGCACTGATTTCTGCGATTATCCATTCCTAGTGCATCAGATGTACCGCATAGATGTAGCAAGTCAAGTAACCTATTTCGAGATTGCAGATTAAAATCTAAGATTAATCATGCGCCCCTTGATGTGCGGTTGCATACTAGTATCCGAAAAAAGCAAGCGGGTATATATGCATTTAATTTATAGGTAGCCTTGAGATACTTCTATGTTTCCAAGGGAATCGTTGCTCCAAAAGGAGACTAGGCAAGTCTTTTTTCTAAAACTAATCTAAAATCGAATTTGTTTATTGTAATACACTTGTTCTATAAATTGGTGTTGATGACATTCCAGTTTAGTTTTACCCTCTGACTCTCGAATTTTTCAAGATCCAGTTATTTTCAACAAAACTGTTCACTCTAAGCTTCAGTAATGGGGCAGCCATTAGACAACCACTGCTCTGTCTGTGTTTGGAATTATCTTTTAATGTTTTATTATCCTTAGTTCCACCCATCAATATGTACGTTACATTTGTTTCTGGTGAAATGGAAGAGGCATTTGGTTAACCTGTTACAGTTCAGGGTTCAAGTTGCTTATTAAGGGGCTTCTTTCTAATCTTTCAAGTTCTACATTCCTCAGCAGAGATTTCAATCTACGCATGCCAGGAAAAATATTGCAGTCGGCCTCTTCTTTAGTATATTGTGTAACTTATATAAATGAGTGACCAACAAGCAAGTGAAGTTGAAGACCTGGAGCGCGTATTCGATGATCCGAGCAAGGACCCTATCCAGATATCATATGGAGTAATTAAGTCCATTACAAAAAATTTCGCTCAAGTGATTGGTAAAGGTGCATTTGGTGTTGTTTACCTGGTATGCTTGCTTTGTTAGTGGTAATCTGTCATTAATAGCCCGTGCAGAGTAAAACGTTCAGATCAGTGCTTACAAGTTACGTGCTCTGTTCTAAACAGGAGCTCTTAAAAATGGGATGGTTGCTGTGAAGAAGCTTTCCCTGTCCACGAAGGATCTTTCTGAAAAACAATTTTTGGAGGAGGTTAAATGTCTAAAGAGGGTAAAGCACCCAAATATTGTAAGATTTCTGGGATATTGTGCAGAATGGCATGGGGAAGTGACAACCATATCTTCTAACAAACCATAACTAATTTAAGCTAACTCTTATCCTTAACAAGTAACAAGTCATGTGTATAACATGCCCTAATAAGGTTGACTAGGCATTACAATCGGATGCCTCTTCCATTGCGAATCCATTTTAAGTCATTTTTATATTCCTAGCGAACGAGCTTGTAGCTCGATGGTAACACTCCCAGGTGTGGAGCAAGCCCGCCTGATTTCGACTCCCTCGGGAGCAACTTTAGGTGTTGCACTAATCTCTTAATGCAAAAACCACCAGTTCCTTCCGGGTTGGGTTTCGTTTTTTTTAATTTATAAAAATATATTTTTCACATCAAATCAATAATTATCTAGTTTATGGTGTATTAATTCATGCTAATATGGTTCCATGATCTTAATATTATTTTCTATAAATTTGACCAACTTTAAAATTTTTTATTTTAAAACTCTAAAAATTAATTTAGTCAATAACACATAGAGTATTTTATTAGAGAAATACTTGTGGTCTTAATTTACACACCTTATACTTCAAGGAGACAATTAATTTTAAATTTAAGGAATATATATAAGAATATTCGAATATATATGATTAGATTGATCACATCATAGTATTATATTTTACGATTGCTGGAAAAAACAAGAACCATTGATTCGGCGACATCGTACGGTTAAAAATTACTGTAAGAGGTACCAAAATAGGTGGGACTAAACTTACAAATATTTGGTTCCAACTTTTAAAATTTACTTAACAAATTAAAATTTATTGACTGCTCAAAGATGAGCCAGGGGAGTACAGCTGGATCGCACATCGGAGTGCCAACTAATCACTCGATGCCTTCACTGACCGACCACTAATCACTCTCCGTTGACCAAGTGCACGGAGCTAGTCTCCTCTGCTTTCCTCTTCCTCCCGTCACTCTTGCTGTCTTGCGTGCGAGAAGCTCCTGGTTTTCCTTTAGGTCTCTTCCACCAGGTTAGTGCTTCCGGAAGATCCTATTTTTACACTTTGCGCATCTCCTGGTAGTTCCTAGCGCATCAGATCTACACCATAGACGGAATATAGATTTTGTGTCAAGCGGAAACGCAAACAACAAGCAGCCTGTTTCGATATTGCAGATTTGAATCTTCGATTAATCATTTGCTCCTGATGTGCGGTTGCGTACTAATATCCGAAAAAGCAAGCGGGCATGCGTTTAATCTATAGGAAGCCTTGAGATGCTCCTATGTTTCCAAGGGAATCGTTGCTCCAGAAGGGGACTTGCAAGTCTTTTTTCTTAAACTAATCTAAAATCGAATTTGTTTACTGGAGTACACTTGTTTTAGAAATTGGAGACATTGCAGTTCAGTTTTACCCTCTGACTCACACATGCGTCAAGATCCCTTATTTGCAAAAAGGTGTTCATTCTGAGATCCTGTAATGGGGCAGCCTTGTGACAACCACTGCTCTCTGTGTGTTTTGAATCAATTGTTTGCTGTTTTATTATTGAAATTTTTTACAATAATTGGGGAAAAATTCGATGGCTCACGCGTCGATCGAGAGCGGCCGATCCGACGGCTACAAAGGCCGTAGGCAATGGGAGGCAAAGGCATGGAGGCAAAAGTTGCCTCCCGTTGTGTCTATGACAATGGCCCATAGGAGCAAAAATTGCCTCCCGTTGCCTCCGCAAAATGAAGGGATTAAGAATGGGCGGTAATTGCATTCTCGTAATTCTTTTTTTTTTTTTTTGGTCAAGGGTAAAATGGTAACTCCATAAACACAAAATATTGTTTTGCCTAGTATAGTTAGCGTGGATAATACAACTACTATAGTTAGTTGGATTTGTTTTTTTTTCGTAACTCATTCTAGGGTTCGTCATTCGTCAAGTCGGCGGCACCGGTGGTTGGGGATCGCCGCCGATCCGCCGGCGTGGGGCTCCGGGCGTCCGCGAGGGGCTTGGGGAGAAGTAGAGAGGGGCAGCCGCCCGCCGGGTGTCGTGCGCCGCACCGAGCGGATCTGCACGCGTGGGAGAGGCGACGGTGTGTGGAGGCGCGGCGGGCGGCGAGCGGAGGCGCCGGCGAAGGCGGATCTCAAGCACGCGTGGGAGGGCGACGGTGGGCCTCGCCTCGACGCGAGTTGGCGAAAGCGGAGCCCACGCCCGGCGCCGCCGCCGCCCCATTCTCCGGTCGCCGAGCGGATCTCGCACGCGTGGGAGAGGCGACGGCGGGCCTCTGCCCGACGCGAAGTTGGCGAGTGCGGGAGCCACGCCGAGCGCCGCCGCTTCGCCCCTGTTCTCCGGTCGCCGCGCGAGCACTCGCGGAGAGGCGACGGCGGGCCTCGACGCGAGGTGGCGAGCCGGGAGGCCCGGCGGGAGCCGACCGCCGCCCGCACGAGGGCGCGGTTAGGCGCCGCGCCTTGCCACGGGCACATCGGCGACGCGTCGTCCACGGTCGTCGTGGTGCGATTGGCCCGCCTCGACCGTCTCCACACCGCCTTGGGGCTCGCCGACGCCAGGCTCCGGCGAGGCTCCCCTCCGCCTGCGCCCCGTGCTTGGCCCGGTGAGTGCCGAATCCCCCTCCCCACTTCCACACGGACGCGTGCTCCTCCACCGCCAATCAGCTACGCCGCTGAATGTTACATTATATTGGATATGTCGTTGAAGCCCACAAATAAGGTACTGTAATTTAGATGCTAACAATGCAAGTGCTAAGATCTTTGAACAATAATGCAATGTGTAGACAGTAGTTCTGTACTCACACTATGCGTCCCCGTGATTTCGACAACACCTCTGTGGTATTTGATTGGACTCCTAAGTGGTGTTCCTCGGTCGAGTTCATAGGAGTACATATGATTCAACATGTGCTATGCTGATCGATCCATAATAGATAATCGTAGTTGGATGTTTGCAAAAGCTGGGAAGATTGTGTTCGAGTTCTTGTCCCGAGGATGCCTAATCTTTGAAGCAATCCTATTACTATGTTGTTTTGGACCACTCTGCAAATTGATGATCCGAACCACGACAATTACTCATCGAAATGTGGACATGTGATTTTATTAGGCATCTAATTTGTGGTATTACATTGTTTCATTAAGCCTCTCGGGAGCACAATGAGATGTTTGTGTAGACAGTAGTTCCATTTGTCCTTTCTTATAGATTGTTTGTGATGCTCTCAACAGTTTGGTACATATCCAATAGAGATGGCTTCGTGCACGATGAGATGGTTTCTCCGACTTTGCATTTGTAAAATTTGGAGCTTACTCTTTCTTTGCTATGCATTTTCCCTTGACACGGATGCATTGAAAGGATGATAATGGGTAGCGATTTATATGTAGCGGTATAACTTGGTGAAGTCATATGAGTTTGGGCAATTCTTAATGTGATTCCATCATAAGAGAACAAGTATCGACTTGATCATTTACGTATGTTTAGCATCGACTTGCCATAGAATAATTATCCAATATGCTTTGTTTCTTTTCTCTTGGCAAGGTACTCGACACAGATTTGTAGTATGCCACATGTATACTCATTTTGGTCATTTTGAATGGCATGCATTCTGCTATTTTTCATTTAAATTTTTAGGACAAGTTAACTTTGTATTTGTTCATACTCTCAGCAACAACTTGTTTCGGTTTGTCTTGACCGAAGCACCGAGTGAAAGGTGTAGCATTCGTTGACACATAGCTAATGACCCCGAAGCAATTTAATGTCGATGTACCGAACAAGTATAGGCTGATCGGCCATTTTGCGAGAATGATGGACATAATCGCTTGTGCCACACATGCAGTGGAGATTATAGTTTCAAGAGCCAATTATGCTCATACCTACATTACGTATTTGGAGCTTACTCTTTCTTTGCTCGCATTTTCCCTTGAAGCGGATGCATTGAAAGGATACTATAAGTAGCGATTTATATGTTTCTTTTTTAAAAAAGAATGTCGGGACCTTTGTGCTTTGTTCAAAGATCCAACTTTAAATATTTAGAGGTAGCATAACCATGTCGGGACCTTTGACACTTTGCTTATACGATAGTAGATTGGCTTGAGATTTCACCAAGTTTTATTCTATGGTTTGAATGGAAACGCGCATTTGTTATCTCTCATTGTTTGAAACATAGCTACTTGACATAACACAATATATTGAGTAAACTGATTTTCTTATCGACATTTGTTGCAGTCCGGCTCCTTTTGCTATGCTATGATGCCAGAGAGCCACATCTCGATGTGAAGCTCAAGTTCATCGATCTTTCACATGTGGTGAAGGTGACGAAACCCACGACCGCAAGCTACGTGGCAAGGTCTTCACATCCAAAGAAAGGATTGGCAAGCCACAAGAAGTTCCACAAAGTTCATGATCATGAGAAGGTTGCGGCATCACCCAACTCTGCAATGCCCGAATCGAAAAGCAAATTTGCTTGGATAGTCGGTTGCTCTGTCTCAACCTTCAGTGTCCGAACTTACTCCATGGTGGACCAAAAGAGGCTTTATTTGTGATCGAATCTTTGGGTGTTCTTGAGATTGTCACGCGTTTACGTATCGTCCGTGACCAAAAACTATAGCTTAGCTACCGATGTGAATGGTCGTTTGATTGTCCTCGGGCTTAAAGCTAGTTATTACTCCGTACTATGTATGTAATGTCATGCGTGTCTTGATAATAAGGTGTCCGAGTCTGAATTTACGCATGTACTCCGTATATCGTTTCACCTTGGGTGCTTCTGCGCTTGCATTGCCGGGCTAGCGTGCTCATTGCTCCAAAAGTTTTTTTTTTTTGTATTCTCAAACCCGAGCAATCTAATAATCGTGCAAGACCGAAAGTAAATAATAAATGATGCAGTCTTATGCTCCAAAAAAGCGTACCAAAAATGATGCGATCCGAGTGAAGCGTGGCTCGACAATTGGGCACTGGAGGCGTAAATGGGCATTCGGCGTCGTTGGGCCGTCCATATCTTTGTTTCAAATAAACTCGCTCTCGGTTCATATCAAAAATACTTCAATAGCTCGATGGTTAGACCAATTGACTATGAACCATTGGCTCCCAGGTTCGAACCATGCTACGCCCATATTTTTTAACATTGTTTGTATTAAATTCGTTGTTTTTGTTTTTTCTCTATGTTCTTTAATTTTTTTGCTTTTTTTTTTTTTTTTTTTTGCATAGACACCTCATTTTGGCTCCATAAACATGGTAGTAAAGTTTGAGATGATTTGAAAATAGTGGTGATACACATATATCACATGTGACACATCTCTCACATAGTCACATTAGTCGTCTTGAGACATGTATGCCTTTGTGAGGATGTGCACCACCACTTTGTTAGAATCCATTGAAACTTTTTTTGTCAGGACTATACACCAAAATGGTGTATCCATACAAGTTTTTAGATTTTTCTACCTAGGTTACGGTGTTTTAACATTTATTCTGTAGTAAATCAACAAATAATTACAATAATAGGTAAACTTGCTCAAAAATTGCACAAAAAAGCACACAACATCTTTGTTTGGATCCATGAACACCCTATTAAAGTTTCAGATGATTTGAATAAAGTGGTGATACACATATCTCACATTTGACGACATCTCTCGCATAGTCACATTGGTCGTAGTGAGACATATATGCCTTTGTGAGGATGTGCACCGCCACTTTGTCGAATCCATTGAAACTTTTTTCTCATGACTATACACCAAAATAGTGTGTCCATGCAAATTTTTAGATTTTTCTAGCTACGTTAGGGTATTTTAACATTTATTCTTTAGTAAATCAGTAAATAATTACAATAATAGGTAAAATTGCTCTAAAAATTACACAAATACACACAAACATCTTAATTTGGATCCATGAACACCCTATTAAAAGTTTGAGATGATTTGGAGATAGTGATGATACACATCTTAGTGAAGCATACATGTCGACATATACTCAATGTAAAGTGAGACATGTAATTCAATGTTTGAGATGTGTAGTTCCACATTTACAAATTCATTAGAATATTACTACCATGCTCACACACCAAAAAGTAAAAAAAAAAATAAGGAAATGTGATATAAATAGCAAAAGAAGAAAAAAAGTAAAAAAAAAATAATGCCTCCCATAAGGTTCGAGCACAGCCTCATTTGTTGGTTAAAGTCAAGACGTAATACCATTGTGCTAGTAAGGTGCTTTTCGATAGGTGGGGAGGGCTAACGTTTTTAATTTGTTCCTCTCACTACTTTTGTGTGTTTAGGTGATACCGACAAAAATTCATTTCATGAATGGAAGCGTGTAGCCAACGTGGTCCCAGGCTGCACCGCCTTTTCGGTGTGGCCCAAAAAGCGGACGGGCGCCGCGGGACACACGCATATTTGATTCTTTCAGTCAGTTTGCACATTTACATAGAGGCCATGGCGTGCTCTGAATCTGAATTGTGCCGGATCACTGACAGGCATGTGTGGTGCCTGAAATTGTGACTGACAGAGAGCTTGCTTGCGTTCTTCTTTGCTTTTGTGTTTGTGGGCAAAACGTGAACGGGGGGACAGACGGGGAATCATGAGCTCGTGGATGCAATGCAATGGGAATATGATGGAATGGTTGACAATGCGGCTAGGGATTACCTCTCCAAACCTAATTTTCTGAATTTGGATTTTGCAAGAAGTGCAGTATATTAGGCATTTAGCATTTCGCCACAACTCGGTAGAGAGAGCACTACATTGCCAATTTGAATTCTACAAGAAATTCAGACTTTCGTTTACAAGGTATTTCGTCTCAAATCACAGATAAAGACACATCACTACATTGACATGTCTTCACCATCCCGCAATGCACACCCAAATAAAGCATCTTCGTTGTCGCTTGTCGCATCCAAAGATCTTCACCAAACAAGCGTATTACGTGCTTAATCTTTCATTTAGCATAAGAGGAAGTTGAGTTTCTCGCAAGTTCCACCGAGGAAGCCACCATAGCCGAGACAAAAAAGTTATAGACTTGATAAAATGTATCGACCATAATTCAATTAAACTTGAGAGGCGGCTGCTATTTCGGATGCAAGATAAAGTGAAAGAAATTGAATAAAACTGAACAAATCAATGGTGAATAAACCCGGAAGCCACGGCATGTCCCAATGGCTTGATGAATAAAATAATTAAATAACTGGGTGAACTATTTGAATAAACCCGAGAAGTTGTCATTAGTTGAGATCAAACAAACACGATCGGGCCCTATAACTGAATATCGATGAACTGAAATCACTTACTGGCTTACTGCGGTATCTCGGATTGACAGTCAAATCTAGGATTTTTTTTTATGCTTCTTATCTATATATGGACTCTAAAGTTGTATATGTCTGCTAAATAAAGGAACAAATTAAGTTTAGGTCCTACCATTCATCTATTCACAGTCAATCCACAACTGGAGGAAAAGCAATAGCTTTGCTAATTACTAGAACACAAATAGAAATAGATGAAAAGCACACAAGTGAATCCTACTGAAAAAGATGCATGGCTTTCTTTCACATGGATGTCAAGTTAACTCTGCCCTACTGAACACCAAGTGCATCTTTTTCAGTAGGGCAGCGGCAGCTCCTATGCCTTGCCCATCTAGTTATGCCTTTGCAAGATATTAAAATCATTAATGGAGTCACTCTTGATGCAAACATGAACGAACTGCATATATAGCAAAGTAAATACTCAACTGAATGACCAATGTATAGGTACTGCAACTTCCAGGTTCAGTATGATTATCTAACTCCCAAGCACATAGCACAATCCCCATTTATGCAATAGTGACTGGAGTTGCCTTTGTAAAATGCACAATTCAGAGTTCTGGACACACACAATGCAAAACAAATTCTTAAAAGAAGAAACGTCAAAAATTTATCCATTGCTTTGCCTTAGTGGCTGGTAGCTCATTCATGTGAGGATGACATCAAAACTACTACTCTATATGGTTGCTAAAATTTGACACAGTATCAACTGAAATGTAATTGTTCTGGCACGAATTTGATCAATCCTCCTTGATCATATATTGCTAGAAGTTCTATTTGTAACTTGTAAGTCTGGCTTTTATATTTTTTCTGCTGATCATTGAATCTTTAGAGTTCAAGTTTAGCAGGTCTAAATGTTATTTGCAAGGTTCATGCCCTGCTTGAAGATCTGCATTCATATAGATGTAGGAACTAGGTTGGTTTTGTCTGGATGTGTGGTGTTGTGGTTTCCATAAATGGCAAGTCAAACTGCAATGTTGGTTAGAATCGTTCTATAAACCATATGACATGGAGCGTTGCTAGCTTCAACACACTCACATTAAGGGCCTGTTGGATCTCCTAAAAATTATGAGAATAAGACCCAAACAAGTGGATTCCGGTTTTTTATCCAACCACGGATCCAAATAAGCACCTCCACCATGCTATTTACAGATGTGAAGCACCTTCCACCATATATAATCTCTGTCTATAATCCAGGATCCAAAAATACCTTTTTATTTTTAATCCAGAATCCAAATTCTACAGTTACTATCAAGAATCCAGATTCTAATAATACCTAGGAGATCCAAACATGCCCTAAATTGTATAAGCCTTAAGGTAGAATACATTTTGGCACTTGACAAATTTATATAGAATAGGACCCATGGTATCTTTCATCGAAGTAGTATTAGTCTTAGTTGTATATTGTTTTATCAAACAATTTCCCATTTCCTCTGTAACACTAACAACTCAAGTGAACTAAACATGTTATATGCAATAATAGTTGCTTGCTATATGGCTCATGTAGCATTGGTTCACTGAGAAATTGCGTTGTAGAGTGTTTATGAAGCATCTGATACTCTACAAGATTTTCCTAATGAGATATATATGATCATCAGATGTCTAAATCTGAAAGTTTTGAAGGTCTGGAGGTTGAATCATGGACACGAATCTTGGTCAAGTACACTGTAGCGCTCGCAATGGCGGGCGACGACGGTTCGCTGGCGCCGCGCCCGCGGGCGCGGCCTCCCGACGCGGCGCTCGACGGCGCCCGCCCGGCTGCCGCCAGGCCGCCGCCCGCCGCCTCGGCGGACGCTGGGCCGCCGGCGCGCCTAGCTGCCTGCCGCTTCGCCCGCTGAGGAGGAGCCACGCGAGGGCGGCCGTTGCTGGCGACGGACGCGGTGCTGTTCGGCGAGATCCCTCGATCTAGTCGGTGGTGGCTTTGGCGACGGAGGCGGCGCTGTTCGGCCGGGCTCCCTCGATCCGGCGACGTCGAGGGCGGCGGCGGCTTCGGCGGCGGCGGGGCTGTCGCGATCGCGGGCGAGGGCGAGGATGGTGTCGGGGTCTGGGTCGGGGTTCGGTCGGGTCGGGGTCGGGTCCGGGAAGGGGCGCCGGGCGGGTGGGGATAGGGAATATGCAAAATTACTTTATTACCTAAATCAACAAAAATGTTATTTTGTGGAGGCAATGGGAGGCAATTTCAAGTATTGTAAAAGAGCTCTTTATTATTTGATTGATTAATTTTCTTAGTTTTGCCCCACCATTATGGACATTGCATTTGTTTCTGGTAAGAGTTGCTTACTAGCGCCTTTTTCTGTTCTTTTAAGTCCTATATTTTTCATCAGAGAGTTCAATTTATTTATTGTTTACCAGGAAGGAAAATTGCAGTCGGATTGTAACTTACATAAATGAGCGATCAACAAGCAAGTGAAGTTGAACTTCTGGAGCACATATTTGCTGATGCGAGTGAGGATCCCATCCAGATATCATATGGACTAATTAAGTCCATCACAAAAAACTTGCTCAAGTGATTGGTTATGGTGGATTCGCTGTTGTTTACCTGGTATGCTATCGGCCTTGATTGCCTTGCTAGTGGTAATCTGTCATATAATGGCCTGTGCAGAGTAAAATGTTAAGATCATTGCTTACACGTTACATGCTCTGTGATAACAGGGAGCTCTTCAAAATGGGATGGTTGCTGTGAAGAAGCTTTCCCAGTCAACGACGGATCTTTCTAACACACAATTTTTAGAGGAGGTTAGGTGTCTAAAGAAGGTAAAACACCAAAACATTGTAAGATTTCTGGGCTATTGTGTAGAATCTCATGGGGAAGTGATGGAAATAAATGGAAAACTTGTGATTGCTGAGGTACAACAAAGGTTACTCTGCTTTGAGTATGTACCGAATGGAAGCCTTCACGATTATCTTCAAGGTATAAAGCCTGCTGCACTGCATCGTTCCTCCTCATTTGCGCTAATGAACCCTATGGAATTAGCTATTCCTTCACCATGCCATGTTAGACGTGGCTAGCTTTCAAAGTTTATAATCACAAGACTATGTACAGTTACTGCAATGATTTAAATAGTTTCTGAATATTTAAGCAAGTGCAGAAATCATTTAATATACTGGGAATGATATGAATGTGGAATATAACTTTCATGACACAATGTGCATATCATGCCTACCGTGTGGATTATCTTAGTAATGTCATATATACGACATAAAGTAGAAACTAATTGAACTATTTATCTGGTGATTTGTTATTCAGAAATAATGAATGTGGAAGCTTCATTAACAGTGAAATTCTATGTTCAGATTTGACAATGATAGAAAACATTAATCATTTTTCTGCTCCTGTCTTCACTTTTACAGAGAAACCTTATGGTTTTGAATGGAATATTCGTTATCAAATAATTAAGGGAATTTGTGAGGGGTTTGCATTATCTTCATCAAAGACGCATTTATCATCTGGATCTCAAACCTGGAAATGTGCTGCTGGGTACTCACATGGAGCCAAAAATTACAGATTTTGGTGTCTCAAGGTGCATTGATGAAAATCAAAAGTCTACGGTAATTACAGCCAATCTTTATGGAACACTGTAAGCTCATCCTCTTGGACCTCATTTCTTTCGTTGAAATGAAACTGTGAATTATGCCATCATACTTCAAAGCATATTATTTCCTGCAGGGGATATATTGCACCATAATTAATTGATAAACAAACAATATCATTCAAGTCAGACATATTCAGTTTGGGCATTATCATGGCCAGATTATTGACAGGGAGTAATGGGAGTATTACTGAAAACGTAAGAATAATTAATCTGACCTTTCTAGTTACATTTTCGAAATAGAATATTCAGATTGTTACTTTTATTATATAAAAAATATGTGCAAGTCAAGCTTTGAAGTCCTGAATATTACCCACATTGAAAGTTACAGCAGTTTTCATCGTTGCAAATAGAATTGGCTGGAAATCAAGGCAAGCAGTTCTGTGCTTCCAAGGTCATGTAATTGCTGAATCTCGTTGAACGTTTAACATGTAACTGCTGAATCTCGTTGAACCGTTGACACCCTGAACCCTGTTTCTCTGGCTTCGGCTTCTCTGTGCATTATAACCACACTGTTGCGTGGAGCCATTTTTATCTCTCTTTGAAAGTAAATTAGGGGCCGATGAAATCATTTTTCTTCACCAGGACATACTCCTCCATGCACTGTAGCAAGGAGCCGAGGTCATACATAACCATAATAAACAGTCCTACGGTCTCGCTGTTGAAGCTTGGGCCAGATGATGATAAAAGCATGGAGCCAAGGGCATTGAAGATAGCCCCTTGCACACCAATGATTTTTAAATAGTATAAGGGCTCTCACCTATCTGTCTATCATATTAAGGACTAGTATACAACATTTAGACCCCCAGAAAGATGATCTCATTGCCATTTTTCATATGAAAAACATATCCCCTACGTCCTGAAGGGACCCTAACTTAGGAAATTAGTACAAATTCTGTTAGGCTCTGAATATTAGGTACCTTCACCTCCTAGCCCCAAAGGTTACATGGAGATGGACATCTAGGAGGTGTGATATGTTATTGACAACAAGAACCACCCGTCAGGTCCCGAAGGTACATGCTAGGTCCCGAAGGTACATGCTAGGTCCCGAAGGTACATGCTAGGTCTCGAAGGTACGTGTCGAATCCCAAAGTTACGTCTCAAGTCTCGAAGGCACCCATTAGTTGTCTATGTTTTTTGTGGTGAAAGTTTCCAATGAGGTTCAAGTCCTAGACTTGGCATAGATGCTTATTCAGTTGTAGGTGAATGTTGGCATAGATGCTCGCATTCAGTTTTAGGTGAACATGGATTTGTGAGTTTAGTTTCCAATGTCTATGTTTCTCTGACTTCACAAAAAGTTTTTTACTATACTGAATTTGTATTTTTAATCTTGAGAGGCATATTAGCATCTTAGTAACGTACTTTGTGTTTTACTATTATATACAATCTTTCATAGTTACCCTTACCATATGTTTGAATTTTGCAGTGGCATGAAGAATTAAATACAGACTGCCAACAAATGAAGAGATGCATAGAAGTAGCAAAAAATTGTGTCGAATACGAGCCTTATGAGAGACCCACCATTGACGACATAGTCCATAAGCTTGAGACAGAAACCACAACTCAAAAGGTTCCTCAAGTTGTTAATGAGCCAAGAAATGACCCAAGCTCCTCATTACATCAGGTGCGATGGTTCAAGGCAACGTTCAATGATTATCTTCTTTTTGTATTGGATATACATCTTTTTTTTTTTTTGCTTTGAACTACAGGTTGTTAAAAGATTCAAGGCACTGTCTGTACAAACTCTTCATGAATATTCTAGGTATAGACATGCTATTTTTTTTTCACTAAGTTGCTATGCCACTTCGACTTAGGAACTTATAGGTTCACCATATATTATTGTATACTCTTATATTTTCTTAATTTGCACAAGCCTGGTTTCCTTTTTCTTCTGTTTTCTCAGAAGAACCAGGTAATATATAATGTCAAGCTTGTTCTTATCAATTGATGAGATGCATTTGCATTAACTAGTATACGGTACATTATGATGATCTGATTTTGCCAGTCATATACTCACATACAAATGATGGTCAGTAGCTAGCTGAATCGACCAATATTGAATTTTTCTTGCTTGTTGGGTTAATAATGTGCAACGAATTGGATGTATAGAGCACCCATTGCATTAATTTATTTATGTTTCCCATTACCATCTAACGAGCCAAATAACTAAAACACTAATCTGACTTTATAATCTACTACTTTCATGGTGCCAATGAATGACTGAAAAAAGATTTTGGGCATTTTAAGGAATTTGTGAAGCTGTACTGGCTAGTTTGCTCTATTTAGGAAGCTACCTGTTTTTTCATTATGCCTAACTTTGACCATGTCTTTTACATAGATTTGCTGATATATATGAGGATCTAAATGTGTTGGAGCATATAGTTGATGGAAGTGAGAAGCCAAGTAATCTTTCGTATCCACTTTTACAATTCATCACTGAAAACTTCTCTGATAAGCGAAAGATTGGTCATAATGAACTCGGAGAATGTTTCAAGGTAAGAATTAATCTTTTTGTTGGACTTTTCCAACAAGTTTCCATACAGCATATCTGGACTTCATATGATCATGGCCATGCTAACACATAAGGTTATTAAACAGGGTATCGTTCAGATAATTGTTGTGACAAGGCTTCCAGGGAGCCTCAATATTAATGATGGGGTGTTTCATCAGCAGATTGGAAATATGATGATGGCTCGACACCAAAATGTATTCGCGGTTTCTAGGATACTGTTCTTATGCAGTGGAAAAGAAGGTAGAAATAGGTGGTGACATTGTCATTGCTGAGAAACGCGAAAGATTGCTCTGTTTTGAGTATCTAAGCAAAGGAAATCTTCACAAACATCTTTCTTTCTATGCTAATATAAATATAAGCTTCATTTACATAGGTATATAATACATTTAGTATAATCATATTACTTCTTTTGTTTTATAACCTTCATTTTTGTATGTTCTTCATTTTATTTCACTATTGATTTGTTTTTTTTTTTTTTTTGGAAATGGGAACTTTTATTAATTTCAAGAGATTACATCAAGGTGATACAACATCTTGAAACATTCCCGGCCTCTGCTAGGAGCACACAACCTTTGTGAGTTTGAAAGAACCATACACACTAATGACTGTCAATCTTAAGACTAGACCGCCACCCATGCGCCCGGGAAAAAAACTCCTGGGAAGTAGGCTGTTGAAGGATAGCGCCTGGCAGGAGCCAGTGCGTGATGGAGTAGAGTACCTGCATGAGGCTGTACCATTGGACTCTTGCTTGTGGTTGCAGCCAAGCCATCCAAGTTCTTGGTGGCAGCACACTTCATCGCTTTGTCCATTATTAGCTCGTCAGCTGCAGCAATACCATCAGTTGGAGAGATGGCGGAGGATGACGTCCTTTGTTCCGTCCTCGGAGTCCGTGGCGACACCATAGAGGACTCAGGTGCTGGACTTCGCATGGGGGGCTTGGAGCAAATTGTGGACTGGTGTGCTATACGTTGCCGAAGTAGCAGCATCTTGAGAGGATGGCGTCTCCAGCAGCACACCCTCATTTGGACCTGCTCAGTTGAGGTCTTTGACCGGCTGTAGTTGCTGTTGCACGCTCCCTGGAGCCACGACCGACCGTGCAGGTGAAGTTGCAGCTGGCACCTCCGAGACAATTCCAGGCGAGAGCTCCACTAGAGCTCCACTTGCGCAGGCGACTTCGTGATAGCTCCAACCAAGAGCTCCACTTGAGGTGCACCTTGTGTCCCACTTATATCTCCATGTCCAGTGCAAACAATTTTTGCCGGCTTTGATTTGAAACCTCCTTTCGGTGGTGTCACCCAAACAAACTTGTTTGTTTCCCTACTCCCAATAGCCGGCTGTCGGGCTCCAAGAGAGGTTACCACAATCCTATGCTGCATCGGTGCTGGCCTAGAATTCCCAATGCCTGCCGATGGAGCGGCTGTTAGATAGAGGAGTTAAGAGTCTATTGGGCCTTAGCCCGTTAGGGTTAGTTAGTGGCTTGCTTAGGGGCCAAGTCAAACCTCTCTATATAATGAGAATCTACAATTAAGCAAGCGATTAGAAGTAAGCAAAAGATTAGAAGGAAAACCCTTCCCTCTTGCCGGCTGTGGGCAGAGCCCCGCGGCCGGCGTTCCCAGCGCCCCAAACCCTAGCCGCCGCTCTCCTGCCTCCCTCACCACGTGAATAGTACCTGCGACACTGTAGCATCGCGGGTACTGTAGTAGCCGCCCAACCCTCTCCTTCTTCTCAATCCCCTCATTCCAACCACGTCCATAACAATCTGGTAGCCGCCTGGCTGCGATGGGTCGGGGCATCTCGACCCCTAGGGTGGCGTTTTTCGGTCATCCCGGCGGCGCAGCTGCGAGCGGCGGCCCCTGCCTCATGGTACGCCCCGGCAAGGGCAGCACCGCATGTTCAAACGATGACGCCCTGTCATTCTAGCAAATTGGCTTGCTGCTGCGGCAGCAAGAACCTTGCTGAATGGAGAAGAGGATGGAGATTCCGTGGGAGGATGCTTGCAATGTGTTTGCGGTGGTGCGGCTACGAGCTGCGACACGTGGCCTCCTAGCGCGGCGCGGCTGCGGGGATCTTGCCGGCGGATGCACGCGGCGGCCTTGGCGGCGGTCGACCTCGGCAAAGGGGGTGCCTCCTCGCCTGTCGGACGGCCACCAGCAACCGTGCGGTCCACTGTTGTCTTCTTGCGCAAGCATGGTGTTGTTTCCGCGGTCGGCGGCCGGGAACTCTGCGGCAACAACGATGCGGGAGGCGGTTTCGTGTTTGTCACCGGCGGGGCGCACTTCCTAAGCGCCACCGCTTTTAAACTACCGACGCCCGCGAAGTCGTCTCCGCTGGTCCGTTCCGTGCAACCCTCTCGTTCCGATGGTCTCCATGGGATCCAAGCGGCTACACGTGTGCAGGTCCGGCCGACGCGGAGGGTGTCCACCATATCTTCACGAGCCAACAATATAGGGTCACAGTTTATTTGAAATAAGCCGAGATGTAAAAGGCTTATTCTTAGGTGTTAGGTTGATGTCCACAGTCATCCTTAGTGTCATCGTTAGTTTGCAGCTCGAGGATGAGCTGCATGTCCGGGTGGGGAGTAGTGTTAGATGAGTCAAGAGTCTATTGGGCCTTAGCCCGTTAGGGTTAGTTAGTGGCTTGCTTAGGGGCCAAGTCAAACCTCGTATATAATGAGAGGTGATGTATCAATCTACAATTAAGGAAGAGATTAGAAGGAAAACCCTTTCCTCTTGCCGGCCGTGGCGAGCCCGCGGCCGGCGTTCCTAAACCCTAGCCGCCGCTCTCCTGCCTCGCTCACCACGTGAACAGTACCTGCGGCACTATAGCATCGCGGGTACTGTAGCAGCCGCCCAACCCTCTCCTTCTCAATCCCCTCATTCCAACCACGTCCATAGCAGCTGCTCTCAGATGGATTAGAGCTTTTCAATTTCTTTGCGGTTGGTGCCCCGTCCCTCTCCTCCTTGCCATCATTGGGTCCCCGAGATCATCATGATACATAGGATCGTCATCTTCTGGAGGAGGAACTGTTGCTGGTATGAAAAGCTCTTGTTCCCTTGCGAAAGTGATGGGGAATCCTTGTTTTCCAAAGACTAGATTTGTAGTATGAGGTAGCCGATTAGTATCTAGCATCCCCACTCTAACTCTGATCACGCCTTTCTTCCGGTACGTTAGCATGTCAACTTTCGTAGTCGCCCCAATGACATTGCCAAGGGCCAAGAAGTCCAGATAGTGTCTATGTGTAGGCGGCACCCCTATGATGTGAACCCAAACCTCTTCCAGCTTTTTTCTCTCGAACACGCAGGAGAGCTGCGTATCATTATATTAAGAAGAATAAAGGGGTGGGTTTACGAACCCAATACAACCAAACACACACACACACACACACTCTTTTACATCTGATATTTCTCTCTCTCTCTCTCTCACTTCTCAACTTGACCCAAGACCACTAGAGAGGAACTCATGTATTGACTGGCTCTAGATCAAGGAGATTGGATATTCCCCAAGCTCCGGCCAACCTCCACACAAGTATCTCATCTTTTACTGAAACCAGAACACTACGGCTCGGTTGAATCCCATCAAACACACAGCGATTACGGTGATTCCAAATGGACCAAGCTCCTAGAATGATGATGGAATTGAGACCCTTTTTAGTGTGGTTATCAATGCCGAATTTTGTGCTTGCCCACCAAGCATCAAAGGAATCATTTTCAAGCATCAAAGAAACCTCTTCCAGCTCATAAGAAGGAACGATGTTCTGATATTGCTGCCATGCCGACACTGTAATTGTCACTCAATGATTTTTCAACCGAAAGCCAATATCAACCATGCTCAAGTGATTAGTCGCTAGGGAATGCTACTAGGAATGAGTCCTCCTCATGGGGTAGGGCCTCCCACTTCCAATCTACCCTAGTAATTAGTAAACATTAAACTCAGAAAACACAAAATGCCCATTTGGTAGATGCATACTGTACATTCATATTTTATTTTATTTCGCAGATGAACTAAGTGGACTTGAATGGCATACACGTTATCAGATAATTAGGGGAATCTGTGAGGGTTTGTGCTATCTTCACAAGGAAATGGATATGATTCACATGGATCTCAAACCTGCATGTATCCTACTAGATGATGACATGGTTCCAAAGATTGCAAATTTTGGTATATCAAAACTCATATGTACAGTGATGAACGTCTGCGGCAGCTGTAAGTTAGACACTAGAGTAGGATTCATAAGTTTCCCTAGATTCATCACTCTAGTTTGCCGATCGAAACGGAAAAATGCTAAGATGTATAGGTAGTAATTGTTTTTATTTTTTTCCCCACTGCATGGTGCTAGTGTGAGTGCACAACAAATGCTTTCTATGATTCATGTTAATTGTCTCTCCTGACTCCCGAAACATTTTTTGTTATTCTATATAATATCATGCAAGCTTACCATGGAGTTAATTGAAAAACTCATTCCACTTTGAGGCATATGTTTGGAATGGTGCATTTCTTCTTTTCGGTGTATTTTCGTACATTCCCTTTTCTTTATGTCTTGAACTTTCATTTATATCATGCAGTGGATACTCAGCTCCAGAGAGGATTTCTGATGGCGTGACGTCACGTAAAGGCGGACATTTATAGTCTGGGCGTCATAATCACAGAGTTGGTGACTGGAAGTAAGACGAAGCCTAGTATTACCAATGTACGTGTGATTTATCTCGTTTCATTAATTTGAACCCTTTTTATGCCAACTTTACTTTTTTTTTTTTATTTATGCATTTTTAACTATACATCATCCCGACTGCACTAATCGTCTATTGCATTAGTGATGGCTAAGGAAGTCTTATTTATACTAAAAACTTATTAAAAAGTTGCACAAAAACTGTAATCTTTTGTGAAGGGTAACAAAGTCTTCAACCAAAATTTTGGCTGGTGCTATTCAAAGCTTTAATTTGGCTTGGCCAGGCTAATGTTCTACTCTTAATCTGACCAGGAAAAAAAGTGGGCCCACTATATATTGCAAGGGTTATAGCGCTGCAGGGCATCGTTTTAATCAATACTTTGGCTGATTTTGTCAATGCTTACTGACGACGGAGCCACTGCACTAGCCACTAGATGCTCAATATTTTTGCTCAATTACCACCCACCCCTTGGGTTTCGAATTGTAAGAGTTAGACCTTCAAATTCCTTTCGCTGTCATATTGAAATGTCGGGCAACACCAACCAACCAAGAAAATTCAAGTATCCATCAACAAAACACACATTGTGTCTACTAATTGTCCCATATCAAATGCACATTCAACAAAGGGACAGCTGAAGAAAGAAAACTGCACTTTTGGTTCGTTATGAAATTATAAGAGTTTTGTTCTGCATGACAAAGAGCTGCACTTTTCCTTGCTCTGACAAAATAATTTGGTCATGTTACTAGGTAAAATGATAATTTCATAATGAGTTTGATGAAATTTATACTTTGATTTTTTTTCTTCTAGTATCCATCAGCAACCGTTTTGATTATTTTTTCCTGGCACTGTAGATGTTACAAGAAATTATCACTATAATATATGGTTCAGAAATATTTTGGTCCTATAATTTTAGGATGCTTGAGTTTGGCATCAAATGATAAAATTCTGGTGTTACACAGATAGTTTGATGAACTCCAAATGGTGAGCCTTCATGGTAATTTGTACTAAATATCAGGTACTATTCTTAGTCAACTCAGATTAATGGCAGGTACTTGGTAGATGGGAACAAAGGTGGAACAAATCAGGAAAATGTGCGCCATCAGTTCATGAAGTGACAAAATGCCTCGAAGTGGCTCAAAGCTGCTTGCACAAAGACCCGAACAGAAGACCATTTGTATGGGATATAGTACGTGAGCTCAACTGGATAAAGAAGATGTATATATTTGATCAGGTAAGTTCATATATGCTCGCATAAAACCGACAACCTCCTTAAAAGTGGTCTCTTGACAGGGGCAGCGAGTATATCGCCTCTTAATTTATCTCTTGACTCTCAGGTAAACCTTGCCTGCGATGGAACTGGTCACGTGAGCTTTGATCTGAATAGGTGGATGCTCAGTTAAGCAGATATGTGGCTCCGAAGAACGATTTGAGCTCACTCATGGAACATACTGCTGGAAAAATGTCATCCAGTGATGATGCAAATCAATGCAGATGGGGCAACTATGGGTTGGTTTGGATCACCACGCAACAATGTTGCAACCAATGCATATGGCGCCACTATTAATTAAGGGCCTATATGGATCACCTTAATCTGAGAACAATAATATAATACGGCCAGTGGATTATTTGGAATCCAGTAAGCCATATCCAATAAAAACCCAGCACATGTAGTCTAGGGTACCAAATAGAAAAGATAGTGCCCTGATCTTGCAATCGTTTACAGAATACTTGAATGTCGATCATAACAGTGGGAATGTAAATTATCGATGATCTGTAATGCATGTACTTGACCAACTGGTGTACTCTCTCCATTCCAAAATAATTGCCTCACTTTTTATATAAACAATTATAGACGTTACAATATGTATTTCGAGTTGAGTTACAATTGTTAAGTTGATTGACTTGGGTTTTTTTTTTCTCAATACACCTTCCCAACTAAAAACTGCATGATTTCACATCACATTTGAGTTGCCAGGTTTCCTTGTATACAATTGCGTGTGACTTACACTATGTAAAAGAATATCGCCGTTTGGTTCTTTTACTTGCATCCTTATAACAAACTCATGGCCTTCTAATGCAAAAGTGTCAAATACAATCGTGTAAAGTTAAACAAAAACATTAGTTATTCTTATGTACATTCCTAAATAAGGCCCTAAGCGTTAGCACAGGCATTATACTAGTATCCAATAAAAACCCATCACATGTAGTCTAGGGTACGAAATAGAACCAGATTACTACAATGATAATTTGGTTTGCCATGCCAATTCACAATAACCCAAAGTGATCCAAATGGTCCCTAACATCGGTGAAGGGTATTTGCTCTTCTACAGTTAAATTATTGTGGACTGTCCACTTAGGTATTAATGGAGTATATGACTGTAAAAAGTGATTTACTCATGGGCAATGCTCAGGTACTCCGTTTACCTCCTAGGAGGTAAGATCTCAAATCCGATCTGGACCGTTGATTTACTGATTTACTAAATGAATTAATATATTCAAGAAAATAAAAATAAACCCACCCCGCATCCCTTTTTCACCGGAGGCAAATTTCTCCTCGACGCATCCGTGAATATCGCGAGTGCTGAACCCGGGATCCGTCCTTCCTCGCGCGGCGCAGCATCGTCGGTCATCCTCAACCTTCCAAACCAGGTGCACGGCTCCTCTTCCCATGAATCGAACTTAATAGCAGGTGTACTAGCGTTGCTGTGCTCAGAATCCAGGTGGAGCAGCAGTAGTCTGCAGAAGCTCTCACAGAAGTTCGAATGAACCTGCTTGTATATAACAAAAATTGAATCATGCATGATTGAGAAGTTTATGGAGTAAACAAACCGACAGCTATCAATCCTGCGGTCTCAATTAACCTTGAATGAACTTTAAGGAGTCGAACAACCCAGAGAGTGGTTTGTCTCGAAACCTCTCTGCAATTAACCAGCCAGTCAAGTTGACTAAATCTGGTTTGTCTCAATTAACCTTGAACGACTAAATCTGCAAGTAATGAATGGCTAATGAAGAACCAGCCAGTCGACGTCAAAATAACCAGTAATGAACAGTAATGCTAAAAGGACATTTGACATTTTAGGCCCATTGTAATAAAAAAAACCATTTGATATCATTTCCCTTGAATTTCAAATTTGAAAAATTCAAATGTAGTATTGCTTGATCAGATGGTTTCAAATAAAAAACTTGACAACTGCAAAGTTTCATTTCCTCTCATGATCAATGTTTATAATAGTTGTTTCTCCATCATAGGCCTTTTTTTTGAAAAAACAAAATTTGAATGTTAAAAATTCAAACTTATTTTGCATGAGAAGATGATTTCAATTCAAAAACTTGTCAACAACAAAGTTTCATATCTTCTCACAATCTACAATGTTTATTTTTTTCATTTGTTCGTCCCACATAGTGTTAGTAACAGCGTTCACAAATCTTATATCTCTCCCTAGTAGTTTCATAAACTATATGAGAGCTATTTAGATTTCGTGAACCATGATACTATCACTTTGTGAAACGAAAGAATTGACCAAAATAAAAATTGTACATCTTCATGAGTTATACAACTTATATGTTTATGATTTTTTAGATGAAGTCATTTAGTGTTCGAAATGACGTCTAAAGTTGTGATTTTTTTTAAAATTTGAATTTCAAAATGTGCACAAGAAACGGTGAATAAGACAATAGCGGTAAGCGCATAATAACTTGATGGATCATGATTTTGGAAAAATTTAGAAAAAAATCATCACATTCGGAGTTCATATGAGGGAGAACGACTGGTTACAAATTCTTGTCATGGATTAAAAGAAAAATAAGTGTTCTTCAACACACCTAACCACACACACTAACATGCATTAACAAACAAGTTACACATTTTGTTTCCTTTTTTTAGTATCTATGCACCTTGTACTCTTATACCTAACTCTAACGTGCATGACACACATCTCAAAAAAAAAATTGCATGACACACCACGCTACAACGTTGCATGACACACATTTCAAAAAAAAAAAAAAAAAAAACGTTCATGACGCACACCACATGCATGACCTATACAATTATAAGGCAATGAATATCAAAAAAAAAAAAAAAAAAGGACACCACACATGCGTGACATAAATGCATGACCTATACAAGTATAAGGCAATGAATTATAAGGAAATGAATATCAAGAATAAAAAAATAAAAGGACACCACACATGCGTGACATACCATTATATAAGGCAATGAATATCACGAATAAAAAAATGAAAAGATTTCCATATCATACGGATTACACATGCATAAAAAAAACTAAAAAATATATTTTTTATTTAAAACTTTCCTTATTTACACTATTTCGTAAAATAAGAAATCAATAATACTATTACCTCCTAGGAGGTAATAGATGATCGGACCGTCCGATCGAAAAAATGGACGGTCCACAATCATTTGGGAGTACCGTAGCAATTCTCTTTACTCATAGGATCCTTGAGTTAGAGAGGTGATAGATGGATGTAATTATAATATTTACTTCTAAATTTTCATTTAGTAAAAGGCAAATTTGGTTGTGGGACACTCAAAAATTCCTCGGACACCGGATTGGCGGCAAATGTGGGTGTTAGCTGGTGGCTGATGCTTTCTTTTCGTTTTTTTGGCAGCACCAGCCCCGGACGTCCGGCGCACAAGTGCCTTCGGACGTTGGTGAAGGCCCCGCGTCGATTGACGGCGACGTCGGCGTAGAAGAGCGACGGATTTGGAGCTGGTCAGAGTATCACGGTAGTGTTGACTGTTGGCCAAACCGATTGGCCACATCTCCGCTCTAGCGGTGCGGTTGAGGAGTGGAGGTGCCCCAGGGCGTGTAGCCATGGTGCCACCGCCGCCACCTTTCCATGGCAGCACGAGCGGAGCCAATGGCATCACCAGTGGTGGCAGCGTCTGCGGCACCAGTGGCATCATCATCGTTGGCGGCACCAGGCACGGCGTTGAACTGTAGTAGTGCAGTCACCCCTCTCCCCTGATAGAGTTGCGTGGAAATGACGAGGAGGGGTCCGATGGAGGTGGATGTCCCGGAGTGTGCGACGAACGACACCCTGCAGCATGTCGCAGCGAAGTCCTCCGGCATGGTGGTGATCGAATCCACCATCACGTACATGGAAGGTATGGGGTTAGCCATCTTCCACCTTGGGTTAGAGTGGCAAAACTCTGGCGGAATTCTGGCCAACTCCCTTTCTTTCCCTCTGGCCTACTAGCGACAACGTAAAGCAGTGCATGATAACGTGTTGTCGATGATCGAATGACTGAATGATGGGTTCGTGCGTGTCTGTGTACAGTGATAATGATATATACAAGTCCAAGGCGGTTGCTCATGGCTGAAACAGCCCTTCCGAAGGGGCCTAATCGGTTATCGTCATTAGCAGTAATTAATTAGTCCTAACACTGCACAAAAAGCTATAGTACATGTGCTTGACACAAATTCAACTAGTCATAATGGTACGTGCCATAGTGCAAATTTGACATTTCTAATGTCCGAGGAACATTTGAACCGCTAAACAAAACAACAGAAGAATTGTAGCTGGACACGTTGTACTGATGCACAGAACAGAGCAGACCGAAAACAGAGGATGCGATCACCACAGTCCGCACACCAAAGCAGAGGATGTCGCTAAAATAGCCCCGTTTCCTCCCCTTCATTTCTGTGTTTGCAGGTTCATCAGGCCGACACATCTGCCGATAACTGCCCATATGAAGATCCCAGATTTCTCCGGCACTGCATCATTGAGATCAACAAGTGAAATTTGTGCTTGGATAGAAGAGTGACATCTTGGTTACGAGTATCATATTAAAGTATAGGCCGACTCATATGAGACTGCAGCCACCGGAGTACATGCTTTCTACTTTAACAATCACGCAGCTGATTCTGTCATGTCCATGCTTTCGGCATTTTAGCTAATGATACAGACCTTGATTTTTTTTTATCATGATACAGACCTTAATTAATGTACAATTTGAGGATCCTTCTGTTCCAAGGATATAACACATTTAACAAATTCAGGTTAGAGGTTGCAATTCTAACTAACAATCTTGGTTGCAGAGACATTGCAAAGAAAAGGCATCATTCCAAATCATTATACAAATCCTTATTACCGACTCCATGCATTTAGCATACAGTAGAAGTTATCAGGAAAAACAGGAGGAAAAGGTCCATCGACCTTGACGCTAAGCAGGATTCATGTACTCAAAATTGGGTATAATCAGTCGTGATAATTGGGTATAACCAAAATTTTATTCTCCAGCCAATGGTCATGATCGCAGAAACGTAGGAGAGACTGTTGAACGTTAGAAGAGAAGCAAGATGCAAAAGTTGTACCCAGTATATCTTCATCTTTTTCTTGCGGACATATAAAAAGTTGACCAGGTTGCATAGATTTCAGACATATTTGGTTATCGAAAATATAGACATCTGTATTCTAGTCCAGTCCGTCATTCATCTGAAACTAAGATAGAAGTTAAGGTCAGATGAAAGGTGATCAGGATCGAAGAAAGAAATAACAAAGAGCCAGAGATATTGCACACCTGGACTTTCATCCGCATATCTGATGCTTGGGATGATTGGGATGGATTTCAACTGCATGCCTCAGAGCAGCCTCCAATTTCTTTACCTCTGCCCTGGTAGCGCCTCTAGAACGCAAATAAATTTTGACATCCTGGAGTGATGACAGGTTCCCCAGGCCCAACTCAGGGCCAGCACCATTGCTGGTGATTTGTCTAGCCGCCTGTACATAGAACTCAAAGTCAAGGAATTCCAGCCTCAGCATAGCTCCTTGCTGAAACACTATAGGGCCTATAGATCCACCGAACTGGAAGGATACAAGGCATGTGAATAATCCAGCACCAATAATGAATCCCCCAAGAGTTCCAACATTTTTTGGATCCACTGACAGTTTCAGCAGACGGAGAGCTGGCAACCTCCCAAGGGTTTCAAGATTGACCTGCCCTAAATCCCTCACAGCAATTGATAGGTATGCAAGGTCCAGTAGATAAGGCTGATTCATCCATGCCGGCAGTGTTGAGAACCAGCAGGGCCATTCTAACTCCAATCTACATAGCTGTCGAGGGCAACCCAGGCATCAATCCACCAAAGTCCCATTGATTATCTCCAAAAATCTTGATGTTTAGATATTGGATATTTTGCAGCTTGGACAGGCACTCCACCAGCTTCCCGCTCCAGCCAATGAACAGCAAAATATGAAGCACCCTCAGTTTCTTTAGCTGGCCCAACTCTTCTATAATGTCAATGGAGATGGTAATGTCTAAAGTTGACAGCACTTCAAGGTTTATTAGCCTTCCAATCCCATTTAATTTGGCACTCTTTTTATTCTCGAATACGCAGAAGGTTTGCCATTTGGCACTCTTGTGAACTCATCAATGTACAGGCACATCAAATTTTTGAGCTGAACAATAGTTGATGGCAAGCTAAACATATTGTTGCCCCTCACATCCAAAGTCTGTAGAAATATTAGGTCTCCTATTTGTTCAGGAAGTTCAACAATGTGTGTGGCACGTAGTCCTAGGTACCTCAAGTGCAATAATTTCCCAAGGTACTCAAGGCTGTAACCTCGTGAAAGATCACAGTCTTGTAAATTCAGGACACGTAAAACTTGGAATCTCTCAAGGACTGGCATTTTACAAAATGCTGATGGAAAGACAACAGCTGACCTTACATGTTTCAAGAGTCCAATATGTAGAGGCATAACGTTATCTTCTTTACCATATTGAAGAGACAACCTCCCAAACAACTGTGATCGAGATGTGTACCGCACATCATTTAATATACTAACCAAATTTTCTTCACTTGACAAGAAGCAAATAAGATCATGCACCATATCATGTACATGGCAAGCATATATCAAGCCAGTGTACCTCTCATATATAGGTTGGATCATACTTCTGTTTATGAGTTCACAAAAGTAACTCTCTCCAATTTCATATAGGCTCTTACCTTGGTTTTCACACTTGACAAAGCCTTCAGCTATCCACATCCATATCAAATAATCTTTTTCAATTTTATAATCTTCCGGAAACAAGCTTAAATATAATAAGCAAGTTCTGAGATGGGAGGGCATTTCATAATAGCTAAGTGATAATATCTTTCTCATATTAACCACATCAGTACTATCGTTTAGACCAGTGCCAATAGAGTTGCACATATCATACCATTCACTCTCCTTTCTTACTTCAGATGCTAGAAGACTAGCCATTGTAACAATAGCCAAGGGAACACCACCACATTTCTGTAGTATTCTTTCGGATACTTTAGCCAGCTCCTTATTCAGACATTTTTCTATGTCTTCAATGTTGTCCTTGTTTTCATTACCAAATATTCTTCTGTACAACAACTTTTGGGAGTTGCTATGGGAAAGGGGTTTCAACTTGTAAGCACCACCAACTTCTTCCGCAACATCAAAATTACGCGTTGTTGTGATAATTATGTATCCAATATCATTATCAGGCAAAGCACATCTAATCATTTGCCAGACTGAGATATCCCATATGTCATCAACAACAAGAAAATACCTACACACAGGGGAAAGTTATTAGCAACAACTAATAAAACATCTATTGTTCATGAACCAAATTGTGCAAATTAAGCTAACTGAAACATTGCAAATGACCTCATGAGTTAGACTAGCTAGATTGCCACATCCATAGAAAAAATAAGTTGACTCAGAATCTTAGCCAAAAAAAACACCCAGCAAAAAAATTACTTTCATTGCTCATATTATTTCCACTTAACAATGATTTTAAAACATAACTGGCTGTATTTTTTTATTTAACTAGGACACGCCCTAGGACGTAGTATTATGATTGGAGAATGGAGGGCAAAACTTAACTGTGGCAAAAAAAAATATGCACACACTAATTGCAGGAATGCTTGTGCTTCCATACCTTTTATGGTGAAGGACTTCTCTGAGTTCATTGATGAGCTGTTGCTCGTCAAGAAAAGTTTCATCGATGCAGTCACAATATTTGTTCCTATCAAGTTGATAAAGGATGGCCTTGAATAGTTTACTCAAGTCAGGAGTTTGAGACACTGGTACAAAAGCATAGCAATCGAATTGTGCACTAATCTTTTCATACACTGCTTTTGCAAGAGTTGTCTTTCCCAGCCCACCAAATCCAACAATGGAGACTACCTTGCGTTGCTGTGAGAGCACTCCCTTCTCTCCCATCAAAATCTTGATTAATTCATCTCTAGTTTCATCAATGCCAACGAGCTCTGTAATCATTGTGTACTGAGAAAATAAACGTGGGTCCACAGTAGATTTGGTTGGTTTTTCAACACCACGGTTAACATGGTAGTACCTGGGACACCTCTCGTGCACCTCTGAGACACGGCTCTTGATGCCTTCGATCTGAGAAGAAATCCAATTGCCGGACTTACTCTTTTTGAATAAATTACTCACTTTGGCACGTAATGAACTTAGAAGCCTCGACTCTGCTGACTTGTTGATCTTGCCAGGCATCATGAATGTGTCAATAATGTCCTCTATGTCATGAGACAGATTGTTCAAATCTCTGGCCCAATTATTGGCCTGAATGTCAACCTGGTCGACCGGTGTATAGGAGATATTCTTCAGGGCACCCTCCATGCTCTCGAGCTCAGATTGAAGAAACAAGATCTCACGCTTCAGCGGCCTTTGCAGTTTGTACTCATCGGTGAGGAGAACACCAAGCTTCGTGAGAACACTGGACACCGTTGCAGTCTCCATGGATCTGTCCTGGACGAACATGGGCACAGAGGACGGAAGAGCGCGAGATAGAACTCACCGAGCCGCCGGCGGTGCCGCTCCCCTTATTGCCGGATCCGGCTTCCCGCTGGGGTCAACGGACCAAGCCGAGGAGTAGCTGCTGCTCGCTAGCAAGATCCTGCATCTGCATGCCCGAATATACAATGCAGTTGGAACAGACGTGAGGGACAGGTTATCGTGGTACTACAGCAAAAGTCATAAAATTATTAGGGCGCCCGCAACAGCCAGCTATTTGATTAGCTACATCTGATGTGACAAGCAAAAAGTAAGAGAGAGTAGTCACTAGCGATGAGCAAATAACTGTTCTATTTCAGAGAGTAGTCACTAGCGATGAGCAAATATCTAATCTATTTCACGTAACTAAAAAATATGTGAGAGGAGTACGTGCGTCCCGCAGTATAAAATAGTCTTTTTAATTGTCTCTCGCATCCACATCTGCTGACTATATAGCTAGTATTGGCTATTATCTGCCCTTAGGTCATCCCAACGGGGCTTAAATCGCTAGCAGAGATGTAATTTCATTTGCCGTGGCTGGTACAGATCACAACACGAGCGAGATATGGAACTATTTCATTTGTCGCGGCTGGTACAGATCATAGTGCGAGCGGGATGGAACTAGCCCTTGTTTAGTTCACGGAGAGTGAAACAAAAAAGTTCTACAAGATCTGTCACATCGAATCTTTTACACATGCATGGAGTATTAAATGTAGGTAAAAAAAAATAACTAATTTCAGGAAAATGCGAGACGAATCTTTTAAGCCTAGTTATTCCATAGTGGGACAATAATTACCAAATACAAACGAAAAATGTTATAGTCAAACCCAAAATATTTCACCGACTAAACACCCCAGTCTCGTACGATATTAAAAAAATCTCTCACAGTCCTCAAGAGCCTGCTGCTGCTGTTTTTAATTGTTTTTTATGCTCAAGTCGCTAGCGATTTGCTCAGGACCATTGAGGCGCTGCATTAATTTTCTCTTCCACATGCTGCAGCATAGCAATCGATGCGCTGCAATGGTTAGCTATTTAGCTATCTAGATGTGACATAGCAGGAAAAAAAATAGGAGAGAGAGTAGTCACTGGCTACATGCAAATAGCTAGACTATTTCACGTGGTTCAAGAACATGTGAGATGAACATATGGGTCCAAGAATATAAAATAGTTTTTGTTGTTGTCTCTCACCCTCCACGTCAACCGACTACGTAGCTAGTACTAGCTATTACCATTGCGGACGCCCTTCCATATGCTGCAGGATTTTTTTTTTTGCGCCGGGTCCCCTACTCGTGAGAACAGCGTTTTCTAGGCCCCTCCCATTGTGGCCATGCTCCCATTTCCATGCGGCTAAATCTAATGAAGAATATCATTTAGTATTGGTATTTTCTGATAAACACTACCGTATGCAATATTGATTTTGCTAGAACACACTTTTCAACTATAGCAATTAGTTAGCTGTTAGACACTAAGATTATTGAATTTTGGTGAAATTACAATACTTTATTCTGTGAACATATGTTTGGAGTTTAGGGCCAGGTTTTTTTACAAGGGATGCACATGTAGATCTATCCACACTGGTCTCCACGAAATATAGGAAACTGATACGAACATGATGTTACACCTGTATTAGACGAGAGGTGTCAAAAAAAGAAATATATGAAACTGATGTGGCACGTCATTTCAAAAAAAAAAATGTATCAATTTTTCTAAAACTTATGCCTGAACATGAGATTTTAACTCTTGTAATGTGGAGCCCACATGTCACCATACTAATCGTAGTATTATTAGTGACAAGTACATGGCCCATTAGCTGAAGGAATCAAGACATTTGGTATCCTCCCCATTCATTTCACGCGTAAAAACTGATAGAAAATTACTCCGATCTATAGTACATGTGCTCCGCATAAAAAGTTAGGGTGTGTTTGATTTGAGAAATTAGTTGGTCCATGATCTACTCGTTCCTCATTTTTTTTTTTTTTTTTGTTTGGTTTATGGAATGAAGTAGATTGATGCATCAACATCAAATTCCTCACAAGCTACTAATCAGTACTGCTGCGAGGAATAATGTCATTCCACCAAATTTAAGGGATGGATTATGGATGGACCACCTCATCTAGAATGGAGTGACTCAAACCAAACACACCCACGGGCTTGACACAAATTCGACCAGTGGTAGAGTATGCTCCGTGCCATTGTGCAGATTCGACATTTTTTTGTCCCATGGACATTTGAAGCGATAAATAAACCAACAAAATAATTGTGACTGGGCTAGCTCGGTACTGATACACAGAACAAAGCACACCAAAAGCAGAGCATGCGGCCACCACTGCCTGCACACCAAAGCGGCAAAGCAGAACATGTTGGTACTCTGAAACTGAAGTGATGATGAGAAAGAGGTAAATAACATCCCGTCGTTTTTTGGAGCCTGTATTCTGAAAATTGAGAGACCTATCCCAGAGTCACAATTACAAAGCCGCACAGTTTTATTGACCCGTCGTTCTTGAGAAAATTTACATGGGCACATCAGTAAATAACATCAACACTGAGAAAATGGGAAGGTAGAATGATTTTATACACATAATTCATGTTCCCATTTTTTTGATAACGGATAAATTCTAACTTCAGGCCATTAGAGGCATCAGTACAAATCATTATACAAATATATGCTTACTGACTCCAGAACTAAGCTTAACAGTAAAAATTAATAGGGAAAAAAGAGAGAAAAGGCCAACAATTAATGGAGCCGAAAAGGTCCATCAACCTTGACGCTAAGCAGGACTCGTCTACTCCTCCGTCAGTTTGGATCACTTATCCTCACATCCTGCAATAGTAATGACTGGATATATCCTTCTCCAGTCAGTGATGGCGATTGCATATCTTCATCTTTTCTTGGGGGCATATAAAAAATGTTGACCAGTTTGCATGGATTTTAGACATATTTGGTGATCAGCAAATATAGACATCTGTATTCTAGTCCAGCCCGTCATTCATCTGAAACTAAGATAGAAGTTAAGGTCAGATGGAAGGTGATCAGGATCGAAGAAAGAAATAACAAACAGCCAGAGATATGGCACACCTGGAGTTTCATCCGCATATCTGATGCTTGGGATGATTGGGATGGATCTCAACTGCATGCCTCACTGCAGCCTCCAATTCCTTTACCTCTTCCCTGGTAGCGCCTCTAGATCGCAAATAAATTTTGACATCCTGGAGTGATGACAGGTTCCCCAGGCCCAACTCAGGGCCAGCACCATTTATGGTGATTTGTCTAGCTGCCTGTACATAGAACTCAAAGTTAAGGATTTCCAGCCTCGACATACCTCCTTGCTGAAACACTATTGGCCCTATAGATCCCCCCATCTCGAAGAATACAAGACATGGGAATAATCCAGCACCAATGATGAATCCCACAAGAGTTCCAAGATTTTTTGGATCCACTGACAGTTTCAGCAGATGGAGAGATGGCAACCTCCCAAGGGTTTCGAGACCTTGCTTCCCTAAATCCTTCACAGAGATGGAAAGGTATACAAGATCCAGTAGATAAGACTGATTCATCCATGCTGGCAGTATTGAGAACCAGCATGGCCATTCTATATCCAATCTATAGAGATGTCGAGGGGCAACCCAGGCATCCATTCCACCAAAGTCCCATTGATTATCTCCAAAAATCTTGATGTGTAGATATTGGATATTTTGAAGTTTGGATAAGCACTCCACCAGCTTTCCACTCCATCCAATGAACAGCAAAATATGAAGCACCCTCAGTTTCATTAGCTGGCCCAATTCTTCTATAATGTCAATGGAGGCGGTAATGTCTAAAGTTGACAACACTTCCAGGTTTGTTATGCTCCCAATCCCATTTGGTAATCTTGTAAACTCATCAATGTACAGGCACATCAAGCTTGTGAGCTGAACAACAGTTGACGGCAAGCTAAACAAATTGTTGCCCCTCACATCCAAAGTTTGTAGAAATTCTAGGTTTCCTATTTCTTCAGGAAGCTGAGCTATGTGTGTGGCACATAATCCTAGGTACCTCAAGTGAAACAAATTCTCGATGTACTCGAGGCTGTAACCTCGTGAAAGATCACAATCTTGTAAATTCAGGACACGCAAAACTTTGAATTGCCTAAGGACCGGCATTACACAAAAATCCAGATGGAAAGACAATAGCTGACCTTACATGTTCCAAGCTTGTAGTATGTGAAGGCACAACACTCTCTTCCTTACCATATTGAAGAGACAACCTCCGAAATATCTTTAATGCAGATGTGTAGTACCCACTATTTAAAACAGAAACCAACTTTTCTTCACTTGACAAGAAGCAAATAAGATCGTGCATCATATCATGTACTTGACAACCATATATCAAACCAGTGTACTTATCATATACAGGTAGGATCAAACTTCTGTTTATGAGTTGACTGAAGTAGCTTTCTCCAATTGCAAATAGGCTCTTACCTTGGTTTTCACATTGGATAAAGCCTTCAGCTATCCACATCCATATCAAACAATCTTTTTCAATTTTATAACCTTTTGGAAACATACTTAAATATAATAAGCAAATTCCAAGATGGGAGGGCATCGCATAATAGCTATGTGACAATATCTTTCTCATATTCTCCACATCTAGGTTATGATCAAGACCAATACCAATAGAATGGTACACCCCATACCAATCAATCTTATTTCTCTCTTTAGAAGCTAGCAGACGAGCCACTGTAATAATAGCCAAGGGTACACCAGCACATTTCTTTAGTACTCTATCACATACTTCGGCCAACTCCTCGTCTGGGCATTTTCCCATGTCTTCAACATTGTCGTTGTTTTCATTACCAAATACTCTTCTATACAGTAGTTTCCTCGACTCATTCTCAGACGGGGGTTTCAAATTCTAAGCACCACCAGCTTCTACAGCAACACCGAAATTACATGTAGTTGTAATAACTAGATATCCAACATCATTATCAAGCAAAGCACATTTGATCACTCTCCATACTGAGATATCCCATATGTCATCAACTACTATAAGATACCTATACATACAAGAAATTATCAGTAAAAACTAACGTGGGAGGAAAATACAATTAGAATCAAATTGATTAAGCTACAAACACCAAATACTTTAGCCAAAGACACACCACCACATTTCTCTAGTATTCACTTTCGGATAATTTTTGAAAGTTATCATGTGAAAGGGGTACGTTTCAACTAGTAAGGACCACCAACTTCATGAGCAACAGTGACTCGGACCTGTTCTGAAAAAGTCGAGGTATTTCGAATTGTTTGTTGACACGGACAAAGTAAGGGAAAACCTCTGAAAGAATTTCCATATTGACCTTGGACATATAAGAGTTCGAATCGAATCTCTTTAGAAAGAAGGTCGATGTGGACTCTTGGGGAAGATCAGCCTGTTATCCCTAGAGTAACTTTTATCCGTTGAGCGGCGGCCCTTCCACTCGGCACCGTCGGATCACTAAGGCCGACTTTTCGTCTCTGCTTTCGGCGGGTGAGTCTTGCGGTCAAGCTCCCTTCGGGACCACCAACTTCATGAGCAACAGTTAAAATACATGTTATCATGATAATTATGTATCCAACATCATTATGAAGCAAAGCACATCTAATCATGTTTTAGCTTGAGATATCCCATAACTCATCAATAACAAAAAAGAAACCAACATATGGGGCAACTTATTATTAGCGAAAAAGCAAATCGAAATTCGATGGGAAGTTCTATTATTGTTCTTGTACCAAATTGTGCAAATTAAGCTATATGGAACATTACTAATGAATTGATAAGTTAGACTAGATTAACAGGTCCCTATAGAAAAGAAAAAAACTCGGACTCTTAGCCCAAAACTTGAAAAAAAATGACATCCGGAGAAAAATCATTGTCATTGCGAATATTGTTTCCACTTAACAAGGACATGCATCGGGCATGCACATTTCTCATTAACTTGATTTGGAGTAGTATTATGATTGGAGGGCCAAATTTAACCATGAAAAAAAATCATATGTACATACTAATGGCAGGAAAGCTTTGTGCTTCCATACCTTTTATGTTGAAGGAATCCTCTAAGTTCATCGATGAGCTCCCGCTCGGAAAAAAAGGTGTTATTGAAGGTATCATCATATTTATTTACATCAAGTTGATAGAGGATGCCTTTGAATAATTTACCCAAGTCAGGAGTTTGAGACACCGATACAAAAGCATAGCAATCGAATTGTGCACATATCTTCTCATACACTACATTAGCAAGAGTTGTCTTTCCTAGCCCACCGAATCCAACAATGGATACTATCTTGCCTTGTTGTGATGGCACTCCATTATCTTTTGTCAAAATTTGGATTAACTCATCCCTTCTTGCATGAATACCAACGAACTCTTTAAACTTTGTGTACTGAGACTCTAAACGAGGATCCACAGTACTTGGGGTAGGCATATGCCGCATATCAACACTAAAGTCGACAAGATACTTGCGACGCCGCTTATGTACCTCTTCAACACGACTCTTGATGTCACTGATCTCACTAGCAATCCTATAGCGAATCTTAGCCTTCGTGAGCAAACGGACCAAACCGACACTTCGTTCAATGTACTTCATCATGCCATGCAACTTTGCTGACTCATCGTCCTTGCTACACATTATGAATGTGTCAATACTATCCTCCATGTCATAAGCCAGCTCCCTCAAATCCCTGGCCCAGATCTTGTCCTGAATGTCAAGCCGGTATGCCGGTGTGTTAGAGACCTCCTCAAGGGCACCTTTCATGTTCTCGAGCTCAGCTTGGAGAAAGTGGATATCCCTTCTCACCCGCCTTTGCAGATTGTACTCCCCAATGAGGAGATCACCAAGCTTGGTGATGATACTAGACAGTGCCTCCATTGTGAACTCCATGGATCTGTGCTGGACGAACGCAAGGAGTGAGGCTGCTGCTGTGTGTATGACCAGGAGCTTTTTAGATGGGTAGAAAGGCTAGAAGAGCGCGAGATAGAACTCACCGAGCCACCGGTCGCCGCCGGGTCACGATTCTGCTCCCCTTCTCGCCGGATCCGGCTTCCCGCCCGGGGTCAACGGATCAAGCCGACGAGCCGCGGCGGTCCCCCCGCTTTGTTCCAAGTTGCTTCCACGTGCGTTCTTTGCTCTCTAGCGGTGGTGCTACGGACACGCGGTGGTGGGGGTATAGTTTTCCATGCGGCCCGCGGCCCGAAGGCCCGGCCCGAAGCACGGGATTTTGGCCCGGCCCAAAAAGGCACGAGCCCGTAGGAGGCCCATACGGGCTGGCCTGAAAAAGCCCGTGGGGTGTGCTTGGGCCGACCCCCAGGCACGCCCTCAAAGCACGGCCTGGCACGGTACTATAGCTGCGGGCCTCCATGGGCCTGTAATTTGTAGACAAAAAAAAAGCGCCACCACAACGGCTCTTTTGGCCCAGCGGCGGAGCCCAACTCCCCAACCCTAAACGCCACCGCGTATATAAACGAGGCCCCCTCCCTTCCCTAACCCTAATCCCCACCGCGCGCGCCCACTCCACTCTCCTCTCCAATGTCGCCTCGGCCTCGCTAACCCTAAATCCACCGCCGCCCGACCGGAGACATCGATCCTCCGCCGATTCCCCCGCCGATGACTGGATTCGCCGCCGGTGACCTCGATCCGTCTCCTGTGACCTCGATCCGCCTCCGGTTCCCTCTCCCTCTCCCTCCCTCTCCCGTTCCCCTTTCTTTCTTGCCTGAACATGTGAGTTCTCCTTCTTCCCCAACAACCTCTGTACCTCGCCGTCCTCTCTAACTCGTTCTCGTCTTGTCTCTGCCTCTCTGGGTGTCCATCTCCGGCACCGGGCTCCGGTTGCGAAGGTGACCAGATTCGCTTGCTATTTCTTGCCCTTTTCTTCTTGCTCTGTTCCTCTAAGGCTCTAACTCGTTTCTTCCTCTGTTTCTTCCTCTGTTTCTTCACCTTTTCTAACTCGTTTATTCCTCTGTTTTTCTCTTGTTTGCAGGTCGGTAACCGATGCATCCTCGTCTAGCTGCGGCCTAGATCGAGGATGTCATCGATAACCACCCGCACCGCCGAGGAACGGGCCGAGAGGCCATGGCGGAGGACACGGTCCATCTGGCTGGGCATGGACCCCGAGGGCGAGTACGAGGGCGACTACATTCGAGAGGATGCTTGCTGCCGCGTGTTCGGTATCGACCTCACTAAGGACGATCCGATCGAGGTTGATGTTGATGGGGGGGGGGAGCCGCAACCCGCCACCATCGCCTCCAACGATCCTCCATCGGTTGGTGTTGCTGCCGCCCCCGATTGCGATCTTTGTACTCGGTAAACGCACATCCCCCTGTTTGGGACTTTTTGATGAGCTTGAAGAAGATGGTTTGCCCAAAGCTAAATGCAAAATGTGTAAGAGTATTTTGTCTCCGCCGTTTCGCGAATGGTACTTGCCACTTAAAGAGACATGTGCAATCTTGTTCTGAAAAAACCGATCGGCGTGCTAGGGTTCAATCTAGGCTTGCTCTTAGTGGTAATGGTCTAGGTACCGGGAGTACAAAATTGATGTTGCTAGAGTTGAATTAGCTCGTTTGATTGCTAGACTTGATCTCGCCTTTGAGCATAGTTGAGACCCGATGCTTGGCAAGAATACATTCAAAGATGCTCATAACCCTTTGTTTAAGGGTGTGTCTAAGCAAACCACTACTAGAGACCTTGAGAAGTTGTTTGATGAACGTAGGAAAGTGCTTAGGGACCATGTTTTGACTGGTGCTACTTCTTTTGTTGCTTTAACATCGATATTTGGAGTGGTAATGCTAAGGAAGACTACATTACAGTTGTTGCTCATTATGTTACTGATGATTGGGTCTTACAGAAGAAGGTCATAGGGTTTAGATTGATTGATTGCAAACATACTGGGGACAATATTGCTGAGAGGGTTGGTAGTGTTATTCAGGAGTTTGGTCTGATTGATAAGGTTTTTGCTATTACTTTGGACAATGCTTCTTCTAATTCAAATGCTATGAACACTTTGAATATTCTGTTTGGTGGGTATTTAGGTGCGACCCTGTTCCTCGTTGATGATCTTGATATCTTTATTTTTACAACCTCCGTCACCAAATTGTGTTCCTCATATAATAAATTTGATTGTTAAATCTGGTTTAAAAAGGTTGAAACCATACTTAGAGGATTTCAGGAGAGCTATCAATTTCTTGAACTCATCTAATCATAGAATTGCCATGTTTAAGAACTTATGCATTGCTCAAGGTATTGCTCCTAGGAAATTTGGTGTAGACATGGAGGTAAGATGGAATTCTACATACCTTATGCTCCAACATCTTTGTGAGGATCCATACCCTCAAGTTTTCACAACTTTCATTAATGCTAACATTGGTGAAAACCTATTGTCTCGCTAGGCATTACTTGATTGCTAAAAAGATGTTAGAGTTCCTTGAGGTGTTTTATGAGTCTACTGTTATTTTGTCTGCGGTGTTTACTATCCAACCAAATCCACTTGTTATGCATCAACTACTTGAAATTGCCTTGCATTTGCATGCTTTGTGATGAAGATATTAACTTGTATACAATTGTGTATCCTATGAAACAAAAAGTACCTAAAATATTGAAAAGAAATACCTATCTTTTTCTCAATTGCATTTGTCCTTGATCCTAGAGCTAAGATGATAGGTCTTTTCAATACCTTGAATTTGCTTAAAGACTTTCTTGGTTGTGATTACTCTTCATGCTATGCTGATGTTAGATCTCGAGCTTGAGAAATTGTTTGCCAAGTATGAAAAAAAATATGGTACTTGTAAGGCTGTTAGAGAACGACCACCAAACATTACAGTAAGAGAAAAGGAGCAACATGGGACAGAAATTTTTGGTGGCACAGTGGTTCGTGGTACAACCTCGGCTCTATTTGTAACAATTGCCCTCTGTTCGAACTGTCATCTTACCTTGACGGTGATAGACCGACAGAGTATGATGATGGTTTTGATATACTTCTCGGTGGAAAGACCACAAACTAACCTTTTCTCGTCCTATCAATCTTGACTAGAGATGTTATGTCTGCTTCTCGCTTCTACTGTTTCTTCGAATCTTGTTTCACTTATCTAGAAGAATCCTCGAGGACCGTCGTCGACGATTATTGCCCTGAACATGTTGAGATGTTGGTTTGTATAAAGGATTGGGAGTTAGGAGACAAAAAGGAAATAGCATACTGTTGTCTCTGAGCATAAAGAACTGGTTGAGTGCTTTGAAAATATTTCTATTGTTGATGTTGCACCTAGTATGTTTTGAAACTATTGCTACTTCTTATTATTGCACTGGTATATTTCTTATTGCACCTGGTTGATCTTGTCTAACTTTGTGATCTGTTAATGGTGCATGTACAACTGAACAAGCTAGTGGAGGAACACCTTTCTTTGTTGCTCCTATTGTTGCTCCCCGCCGCAACCGGAAGAGGAAGGGGAGGTGGCCGGTGCTCCTAACTGCCACAAAGAGGAAGAGGAAGGGGTGCTAGTACTTGGTGCTCCCGCTGCAAGAGGAAGGGGTGCTGCTCCCGGCCGGGTGCTCCCGCCGCAAGAGGAAGGGGTGTCTTTGCTCTGCTTGCCGCAAGAGGAAGGGGTGGCAACAAAATAGAGGAACAAGAGGAAGGCGTGGCTAAAGTTATCTGTTGAGGTAATCTTCTTCTTAAGAGATGAAAGAGATGAGAGATGAGAGATGAGAGCTGTGAATTTTGAGAGATGAGAGGTGTGAGTTGTGAACTCGTGATCTCGTGATCTGTGGATCGTGAGTCGACTCAGAACAAACTTTAAAACTGGTTTGAATGAAAGTTTGAGCTGTGTGTTTGTGTTTGTACTCTTTTCCTTTATGGGGTTTTTATCTCACAAGGGTGAGTTTTACCCATAAAGGTTTTTAATGAGGCAAAGATTGCACACAAATACACAAACTCTCAATTTCCTTTAGTTTTGTGTCCGATCCGAGATGTTTGAATGAGCCTGAGAAATTTGTGTATGTTGATATCATATGAATTACGTACAAGTTTTTTGAAATTACTTCAAAAACCGACTTTGAAATTCTGTCAAAACTTGATCCCATGAAATAGCCGATCAAATTTGTGTTTTTTTTTGATGTACGGGCCGGCCGGGCGGCCGGGTTTTTTTTCGGCCGTGCCCCTACCGGGCCGGCCCGGTGCTGTTGAGGCCCGTAGGGCATGCCTCGGGCTGACCCCCGTGCACGTAGCCCGCTGAGGCACGGCCCGCATAAGCCCGTAGCCCGGTGAGGCCCGGCCGGGCGGCACGAGCCCGGCGACGGCCGGGCGCGTGCGGGCGGGCCGCCCGTTGGAAAACTATAGGTGGGGAGAGGGAGGGGGGAGACAGGTTATCGTGGTGGTACAGCAAAAGGCAGAAAATTATTAGGTCCACCGCATTAATTTTCCCTTCCACCCATGATACCGATGCTCCCTTCGGACCCTTCCACATGCCGAAGCATCTTCTCCTTGCACCGGGCCCCTCCCATAGTGGCCATATATCATCTTCTTTCTCTCATTTCTTGCGGCGAACATCATTTAATATTAATATTTTTTCTGAAAGATACTATGCAATATTGATTTTGGTTGTGTTTAGATCTAAATTTTGGAGTCTAAACTTTTCGCAAATCTCAAAGATTTTCCGTCACATTAAATCTTTAGAACATTAAATGTAAATAAACAAAATAACTAATTGCATAGTGTGGTTATAATTTACGAGTCGAATCTAGTGCGTTTGTTTCGCTGTTTTTTTGGCCCATGGCGTGCGTTTGGTTGCCCGCGCACTGTCCCCAGCGCCAGACCGGCCAGATGCATCCCCCTCCCCTCGGCGCCGCCGCGCATCCGGAGAAACGCCGAATCTTCTGTTTCCTGGGGAGCCAAGCTCGGCTAATGCAGCTGTTTCTCCCACTAATAATGTATTAGTATATAATTAGTAAATATCAAATGATATTAATGTATTTTTGGATAATTAAGGCATGGCTAGATAAAATAAGTCCTTTAAAAACTGTATTTACACAAAACAAAAATTATAATCATAATTTTTAAATATTTTTTATCTCATTTGACTTATTTCGTAGAGGCAACCAAACACCGGCTCGCTCTAGGCTGACTCGAATGTCCCATCAACCAAACAACGACACTCTGCATGCTTAAAGCACCTACTGGAGGGAGCCTGTGCATAGGAGATGCAAGCCGGAAGAATAGAGAAGGAAACCAAACACACTCCTAATGCTAGTTAACCTATGGTAGGATAATAATTATTACAAACAAACGAAAAGTCTTCGATATATACTTTTTAAGCCGTTTGCCAAGGTTTGGCAGCAAGTGAACACAGCCTTTTGCTAGAACACACTTTTCAACTGTATATATAACAATTATTTTCGCTGTTAGACACTACGATTATTAAATGTTGGAGAAATTACTAATACTTTATTGTGTGGAAATATGTTTAGAGTTTAGGGTCAGGTTTTTACATGGGATCCACATGTAGATCTATCCACACCGGTCTCCACGAAATATACAAAACTGATGTGGCACGTCATTCCAAAAAAAAAAAACTTGTGATAATGATGCACAGGATTGTGACTGGGCTAGCTCGTTGCACTGATGCACAGGATGCGGCCACCACTGTCACACCAAAGCTGCATGTCGCTACAATACCCCTTCATTTTTAGTTTTTCCCTTCATTTGAGTCGTACTCTGAAACTGAAGTGATAATGAGAAACAGCTAAGGGTCATGGCGAGAGAGCTTGTCCGCCTGCCGCGTTATCCCCGACCGACCCAGGCGTGAGCCTTGCTCGCCGGCGGCGTCCTCCCCGATGTCGCTCCTCTGCACGTCGCGTCCTCTCCGTCGTGAGGATGTCGGAAGGTGGAGTGGAGGCGCTCATCATGGGCACAGAACAGAGCACATAGAAACAGAGCATGATTGGTAAAGAAAAACAGAGCATGCTTCGTAGCTGCAACAATATAGCGTATGCCACAGGCTGGAAAATCAACGCAAATTTCGTCTTTTTTGTCAGAAAGGGTAGACTACTGTGAACAAACTGTGCAATAAATGCAATGTAAGTAGAAAGTAGGGAAATTATCGCAACATTTCAGTGATAGAATCTGAATTCTGAACAAAAGAAAACAAAAGGATTCAAATACTAGAGTTGCAATCCCAGAGCCATATACCTTTCGTGTCCTGTATTTACTGGATTGCAAGTTTTGCAACATTACCATGGATAGCTGACTGAGTAAGCAACATATAGTTTTTGAAAAGAATCAAAGCAGGAGAGCTGCTGGTTTTATTAAAAAGGAAAAGAATCAAGTTTTACAACAGAGGAACAATGAGTCCTAAAAAGGATCAGGCAACCAACAGTTACAATCTGAGCACTGTTATGAGGTGTGTTTTCTGGACGGTTGCTGCTAAAATTTACTTCTTCGTAAGCAGACATCACTACTGAGAAATGTACACATAATCTCTATGTGTAGGACTTATCTACTACTCCTACACCGAAGCGTGCTGGTTGTGAGAATAACAATCTATTTCGCTTTTACAGGCCTCCAAGTCCCTGGTTGCAGCTTGCAGGTTCGTCAGGCCGTGCGTTATACCATTCGTCAAAGGCAAGATCTCCTGCACTAGTACTGATTTGATTTTGCGAAGCACTGGTAAAATCTTTTCCGTGGCGGACACTTTTTTTGGCCGTCCACGGAAAATACTCCGCCACATCCTGCTTTTTTTTTACGTGGCGGACGTATTTTTGCCCGCCACGGGAAAGATTTTTTGCGTGGCGGGCACCTTAACACGCCCGCCACGCGCAAATAGCGTATTTTGCGTGGCGGGGCATCTTAAAAACCCCGCCACGTAAAATGAGAGGCCCAACAGCCCGGCCAAGGTCCAGTCGAAAGCCACCAATATAAGCGGACTTAGGGTTTCCCAACTGAATCCAAATCGGGCCTCCACCGCTTCGGGCCTCTCCCTCTTCTCACTCCCTCCCTCTTTCTCCCTCCACCGCTCCTTCCCCCCGATCGAGCATGACCCGGCGACGACGGTTCATTGCGCCACCGGCGGCGGGCTCCCTCGGCGGTTCTTTGCTCCCTCCGGCGGAGGAACCGGAGGCGCGGATCCGTGGAGGCGGCGCGGCGCCGGATCCGGCCCGATCCGGTGGAGGGCGGCGCGGGTAAGCGGATCCGGCCCCGATGCGGCGGGATGCGCCGTCCGAGAGCGGATCCAGCCGGCGGATCCCAAAGCGGCGGCGAATCGGTCGGCGTCAGCGGCGGCGGCGGCCCTTCCACCCTGGTAGCGGCGACGGCGGCGGGTCAGCTCCACCGGCCGGCGAGGCGGCGCCGCGGCGACGGCCAGCCGGATCAGCGTCCCCTTCCTCTCCGGCGGCTACCGCGCGCGAATCACAAGGGCGAGCCCGATCCGGTGGAGGGGGCTCGTCGGCGAGGCTCGATCCGGTGGAGGCTCGTCGGAGGGCTCGATCCGGTTCGCGGGCGTCGTCGGGCGGCGGATCCCCCCGGATGGCGTGAACGGCGGCGACCCGATGGCGGATCCCCGGATGGCGGCGGTGCTGCCCTAGATGGGCTCGGCGGGCCATGGATGGGCTCGGCCCGGGCCCGTCTAGGTTTTCGATTTTTTTATTTTTTCAAAACCTTTACCGTGGCGGGCATCCTAATGTGCCCGTCACGGTCCATCTATTAAGCGTGGCGGGCGGAGGAGCCCGCCACGTATATTATTTGGATTAACTGTGACCTTCGTTTGGTGACGGGCGCCTCTGCCCGCCACGCAAAAAATCTCAGCGCCCGTCACGAAAAGTATTTCAGTACTAGTGCTGGACTCCCACTGTCACTGCAACACATGACTAATGTTAGCAGATCCAGGTAATGAGAAGCAAGATTGAGATTCCTACGATGACATCCAAGTTAGCAGCAAGGAGGCACAAAACACACGTCATAACAGTACTCATATTTGGTTTATTTGTTGCAACTTAACTCACGAGTTAGATGTTGCAGGGGAATGTGAGCAAAATCAGGAAGTTTTTTTTTTTTTTTTTTTTTTGTTTAGGGCAACAAAGAGTATAATTCACAGCACTAACAAGCGGTTGAGAAGAAGTTAATTAGCAGGCTATGAAGACCTCCAAGTTAGCAGCATGCGTGCACAAAACATACTAGAACATGTTAACTGAGCTTAATGAAACAGGATAGAGAGCTGAATATACAAGTGGCCATTCAAAAAGTGGAACCAATTCAATGTACTAAAAACTTGCAAATGAATTTGCCTTTTGAGAGCCTCAAGTATCTGAAACCAATTGTACTCAGCAGGAAAGTTAACACACCCTGCAAACGTTTCTCGTGGACAGTTCTTGCAAATTGCCGCCAAGAAGTTTGGGACCTTTGGGTTGCAACAAACAAGGGCTGGCTGTCGCCGTCTGGAGGTTTGTGAGGCGGCCCAACTCTGCCAGTGCCAGGTAAACAGGGGATTGATTCTTTGTTAGAAAAATAGGGGAAAACAGGGCAAGAGAGAAGAGTTTTAGCCAGCGAAATATTCACCTGTTCCTGTAGCATACCCGCAATGTGCCTTTTGAGAATGAGTTGCATGTTGAGATCTGTACGGCTGGATATCTTTTCACACATCATTCCTTAAGCTGAATCTGAGACAGAGAAAGAATACATTAATTTTAGAAAAAAGAGAAAAGGACATTCGTCTGAGCAAGAATTTGAGTCAGCAGCACCTTCGTCTTCAGAGCGGACTTTTATTGTAAGCCTGGGATGGTTGGGATTGATTTCACTGGCATGCCACAATATAGCCTTCAATTTCTTCACCTCATCCTTGCTAGCGCCTTCAGAGTCCAACGAAATTACCATCTCCTGGAGCGATGGCAAGAGACCCAGGCCAAAGTCAATACCAACACTATCGCTGCTGCCGATTTTGATGGCCTCCCGCACAGAGAACTCATTCCAAAGGCTTCTGAGCCTTGGCATAGCTCCTTGCTGAAACACTACTGGTCTCCCAAATTTCCAGAAGTCGCAGGTTATCAGGCATGGGAACGAACCAGCAACAACGACGAATCTTCCAATCTCATGGTCGACTCTCAGGCTAAGAGAACGGAGAGCCGGCATCCTCCCAAGGGTGTCGAGATCTGCCTGCTGTAGCTCCATTACGCTGATGCGTAGAACTGTGAGGTATGGCACTCGTGACTGTTTCATCCAAGCTGGCAGTGTTGAGAAGAAGAATTGAATTATGTGCAGCTTGCGGACACACTGTGGGGCGACCCAGGCATCCAATCCAGGAATGTTCCTTGGGTGATCGAGGTTGTTGGAGGCCAAGATACTGAGATCCTGGATCTTTTGCAGCTTCCGTACGAACTCCAACAGCTTGGCGTTCCATGTGTCCAACCAAATATACAGTACCCTCAGTTCTGTTAGTTGACCCAACTCTTGCAGTATAATGTCCGTGTTGTACTCATCAACCCATAAATCTGTCAGCACTTCAAGGCTTGTTAGGCTCCCAATCACATTTTGCATTTGCGTTGGCATGTCCACTTTCAGGCACATCAAGCGTTTGAGCTGAACAACATTTGATGGCAAGCAAGTAATATCATTATTCTGTATGTCTAGTATTTGTAAACATTGCAGGCTTCCTATTTCTTCAGGGAGCTGCACAATGCGTGTATGATGCAGTCGTAAGTACCTCAGGTGTAACAGGTTCCCAATGCACTTAAGGCTATTGCCTTGTGAAAGATTGCAAAATCTTAAGTCCATCACACGTAGAACTTGAAAGCTCCTAAGAGCCGGTATTAGACTGGTGTATGATTGATGGACAACAAAACGACCTTACTTGTTGAAAGCTCATAGCTGCTGGGGTCATAATATTGTCTTCCGTCCTATTTTCAATGGATACCCTACGAATCGTACTTGATGGAGATATGTGATCCATACCTCTTAATATAGTATTAAAGTTTGCTTCTCTTGACAAGGAGCATATAAGATCAAGCACCATGTCATGTACACGACATAGAGATACCATACCATCATCATCATCATATATGGGTTGGATCATACTTACGTTTATGAGTGCATTGAAGTAACTCTCTCCCAGTTCAAACAGGCTCTTCCCTTGTCCTTCGCATTGGATAAATCCTTCAGCTATCCACATCCATATCAGACGATCTTTTTGTATTATATAATCTTCTGGAAACATAACCAAATATAATAAGCATGTCCTAAGATAGGGTGGCATATTATAATAGCTAAATGATAGAATCTTTCTCATATTATCCACATCAAGATTGTTCGGAGACCAGTACCAATGGAATGGTATACCTCATACCAATCCATCCCTGTTTCTTGGTTTACCAAACTAGCAAACTAGCCATTGTAATAATAGCCAAGGGCACACCAGCACATTTCTTTAGTATTCTATCGATACTTCAGCCAACTCCTCATTTGGGCATTTTTTTACGTGTCTTCAACATTGTTATTGTTTTCATCACCAAATACTCTTTTGCACAGTAATTTCCTTGAGTTATTCTGAGAGAGGGGCTTCAAGTTGTAAATACCACCAGCTTTTTCAGCAACATCAGCATTGCGTGTAGTTATAATTACTATAGATCCAACATCATTATCGAGGCAAAGCACATTTAATAACTTTCCAGACTGAGATATCCCATATGTCATCGATAACTATGAGGTACCTATACATATAAAAAATTATCGAAGAAAACTAATTGGCGGAAATATAATTACAATCAATTAGATTATGCTACAAACCCATCGAACTCGAGATAATTAGGTCCATATGGATTAGCATGTATGTAAAACAAATTGTCCCATAAAAATCTTTGGCCAGATAAAGAAAATGCCATGGGAAAAGAAGATTGTTGTCAATGCGATTTCATTTCCACTCAATGAAGATGTCAAATAAGATGAAGTGGTGTTGTAGTGGTATTTTTTATTTTATTTTACAAGGACATGCATGAACATTTCTCACTAACCATGTGCATACGTACTTCTATGAAATGGAGGTCATAAAAGAAGACTACATACGTACAAATTGACAGCAGAATGCTTCCATACCTTTTCATTTTAAGAAATTCCCTTACTACATCGATGAGTGACGTCTCATCCAATATGTCTTCATTGATGTTCTTACCAAAATCATTCAGCAATCACTCTTGAATATATTCTTCAAGTTAGGTGTTTGAGACACGTAAACAAAAGAACAACAATCAAATTGTGCTCTAATCGCCTCTCATACAATGCTTTGGCAAGAGTCGTCTTTTTCCGAGGCCCCCAAATCCAACAATGGAAACTATCTTGCCTTGGTGCAACGGCGCTCCATTCCCATCCATCATTACATTCATTAGCTCATTTGTCGCCTCATCAATTCCAACAAGATCTTTTGCCTCTGTATATCGATAAAATAAACGAGGATCCACCACTCAGAGCTGTGGTGGGCTTATCAACACACAAGTTGACATCATATCTACGCCGCCTCTTGTGGATCTCTTGGACACGGCTCTTGATGTCTCTTATCTCAGTAGCAATCTCATGGCGAATCTTGGCCTTTCTAAACAAACCGACACTTCTATCAACGAACTTTCCGATGCCATGCAGCTTGGACGACTCATGGCCCTTGCCACTTACCATGAATGTGTCAATAGTGTCCTCTATATCATAAGAGAGCTCCCTCAAATCCTTGGACCAGATCTTGTCCTGAATGTCAAGCTGGTCTGGTGGTGTACTAGAGATCTTCTCAAGGGCACCCATCATGCTCCCCAGTTCAGATTGGAGAAACTTGATCTCCCCCTTCACCCCCTTTTGCAGGTTGTACTCACCGACAAGCAGAGCTCCAAGCTTGGTCAGGACGCTTGGCAGTGCACCAGTCACGATATCCATGGATTTGTCCCTGCAGAGCCAGGTGCAAAGGGGTAATAAGCTTGCTGAGTGCAGGATGTAAATCTAGTTGTGTCTGAATATATAATAAGGACTCACTGGTTGCCGCAAGACGGGAATCGAGCTGCTGCAGCCTGCAGGTCGAGTGACCGCAAGACAGGAATCGTACTGCTTCAGGTCGATGGATGGAGTGACCGCTAGCTAATCTTCACGGAAGCACAACTTAACGATATTAAGTTGCTACTGCCAGCGCCACCACCCAACTCTCGATCAGGTGCTTGCTGCTGCGATGGAAGATAAAAATGCTGAGCCAGTATGTGAGATGAATGGTGGGTATGATAATAATAAATGAGAGAGAACGGGTTGGCTCAACCAAAGGCAATCCTAAAATAATGAAAGTGATTACAAAGGGAAGTGTGTAAAGCACTCAAGGGAATCATAATTTTTTATGAGTGGGTTGGTGGCTATCAGTACTCATTGAAATCAAAATATTTTAGGGATATTAAGAGGACAAACAAACCAAGTGCACTTGGTAGGCATCCGCCATATGCTTATCATCTCCACTTTCTGGCAGCCTGGCACTACAATTTCTTTTTATTACTTTGTCTATACGACCACTTTTGCTTTGATCCTCCCACTAACTATAATGAAGTCTTCTTTTTTTGTCGAAGTAAAGCATGAATATTTGGAGGCGTCATATTTTTCTCATAGTTTTAGAGACACATGGCCTTTTTCTAGTGGTGGCATTTGGTGGTGTTTGCAACTGTGAATTGAGATTCGTTAAAAACCCTAAGATTCTTTAAAAATGAATGGCATTATTAGGAGTGCTATGAAACACCACCTATGGCAAGAAATTAGTTTCCAGACATGGTTGGTAATGTGCACTACTACAAAAAAAATCTTTTAGGAGGTGTTTTCCAGAATCTTAACCGTGGCGGTCAGCCACTGAAACCGCCGGATAAGGATAATCGAGCCTGGCCGAGGCCGCCCACAGGGCAGACAACCTTTGCCCATCGCTTCATCACACTGCACGCCTGCAATGTCAAGTGTGCTGAGAGCTTTCTGGACAGGTTCTGACTGAAGAGGAGGAAGAGCCTGGTGAGATTATGGGTGGGAGTCGTTAAATAATTATCGGGAAGGTGAATTAAAGTCAAGCACAGTACTAGTATAGAAAATGAAAAAAGGTATGACGAAGTTGCTACGAAGCCATGCCTTCGATGCAGTTGGTGTACCTGGCCGGCATCAAGGTGTCGGTTTGTGCCCAGTATGTACCCATTATTAGGCCACTGTCCACTAGCCCCATACACTTTGGTCCGTGTTAGCTTTTAAATTGACATGGTGCTTCTGTGTAGTTTCCTCTAAGCTAGTTTACAGCAGAGGGAGGCCGAGAACACTATAATTCAACTTTTGGCTAGTCATTGTTTGCTTGGTGTAATAACATTGTCTATCATCATCTCACTTTCCAGTTTTTTTTTTTTTTTGTTTTGTTTTCTTTGGGAAATAGAATCAATTGATCCATGACTACTTAATTCTTCACGAGGTAATAATTACTACTAGCATGAGAAATGACGTCACTCCAGAAATTTGAGGAATGAACTCAAGATGGATCACCCCAACTAAAATAAGTTGATTCCTCAAACCAAACAGAGTAAGCAAAATATTTTTCTGCAGCAGCGCATTGTATGCCACCTTTCACAATTTTTTTTTTTTCTTCATCAATTCTCATGACGTCAATACTAAATTCCCACAGCAATGCGAAGTTTCCGGAACTATCCTAGAGGGGATAAAGATATAAATTAAAGGAGATTAAAGGAGACTAAAGCAATAATAGAGGGGAAATATAAAAAGGACTACAGGAGCCATTAATTAGGATTAATTAGGAAGGAGATTAAGACAAGCTAAGTACTACTACTTGTAGGGATTCATCTTCTGATCAGTCGTCTTTGTCGTTCCTTTTGTCTCGGTCCATCCGCACTCACCAACCATGCCGGCCAATCCTATGGTAGTACTTCTTGTTTACGACAAATATGATTTTCTTATACTAATATAAAAGGTACACGCTCCCACCTTTCTCTACGCATGGGTTTGGCGGAGATGAGTAGGCCAACTCCCCAGTTACTATGCTTGCTTAAGAATTCAGCTGCGTGAACCAACCTCTCCAGACGTGATGATCTGAATAATTAACTAACTGGCGTCAGTGAGTGATGGCACTGTCACCGGAAAGAAGGCTTGTGCATAGCCATTCACCAATTACCTCATCCAGAGTATATGGCACCCTAATCTGTAGTCCAGAGTTTAGGGCCTGTTTGGAATCCTGGATGAGGGTGGCTCGTATAGCCGTATAGATAGGCTTACTGTGGATGAGGGTGGCTCATATAGCCGTAGAGAATTGAGATGGTGCAACTGCACATGTTTGGTTCAATGTTCCAGGAGAGCCAGGCTCTCTTGAAATGGTGATTAGTATGCTGCACAAATAGATTTGCCTACTGTACAAATAAAATGCAGTGATGTTACCTTACCATCCACATTGTCCGGTGCTGGCATTCCATCGAGCACCTCATTGGCGTCAAGTACCACCAGCTCGCCCGTTGCCCATCTCCACAGGGCAGACGCGGCGGGCGATGAATCGGCACTCAAGCATCGCCCTTCGCCCGGTGGTGGCGCCGTCGCTGGCGTGCGCCGGCGCGCCGAGGCTGCAGGTGGCGACGGCGGCACTGAGCACCCTGCCGCCGCCCTCGCCTCCTCGAACCGTGTCACCACACGCGACGATCTGTGGACGCGGAACAGCGCCTCCACCGACGGCAACGGCCCCCAGCCCGCCGACGGCCGGCAATGGCGCCCACGCCCGAGAGCGCTCCTCCGCCCGTCGCATTATCCCCGCTGGACCCAGCCGTGAGCCCTCCTCGCAGGCGGCGTCAGTCCTCCCCGATGTCGCTCTCAGCTTCTCTCCGTCTTGCGGATGGCAGAAGGAGCTCAGTCAACGCAAAGAGCAGACGTTTCAGCCCAACAGCCTGGCGCAAGGCCCGCTGCCAGGATTCCAAACAGGCCTGATGGGCACAGAACAGAGCACATAGAAGCATAGAAGCATGCTCTGTTTTGGTAGGCCGACAATAGTAGCCGCATGCTCTGTTTTGGTGTGCTCTGATCTGTTGGTATGCAGTAGTTTGTGCCCTCCTGGCTTGCTGCACATCCCTCTTAAAAGTCGACCTCAAAAGAATCTTACCCAGACCTTGTTAGTTCCCCTCTAAATTCCAAATTTGTTCACTCTCTCTCAATCACATCGATTTTTTGGACGTATGCACGAAAACATTAAATGTTGATAAAATAATTAACTAATTGCACGATTAGTTGTAAATCACGAGACAAATATTTTGTGCCTAGTTAGCCTATGATTGGACAATATTTGTCAAATACAAACAAAAATGCTATAGGAGTTAGAGTTGAAAAAAATTAGAATCTAAACAAGGCTCCTGGCTACTGCTTCTAACAAAAGACTTAATATTTTTTTTAAAAAATGTCACTCGTAGGTAGAACACATAGTAGGTAGAACTCATATGTCACTCGTAGGTAGAACACAGGTTGCAACCAAGGTCCAGCTCAGCTCCACGTAAATACAACCCGAGAAACCGGCCACCAATGGTTTTGAGACCCAAAACCAAAACTATCCATGAGTAACGTACTGCAGACGCATCCGATCGACACGGTCACTCCATGCACACAGTCAATTGTCAATGACCCCGGTGTCGACCACCCCGGCTTGTCACCCGGCGCTCCGGTCCTCGGTCCAAACCTTACGTCCGGCCTTCATTGCACCCGATCCGTCGGCAGATGGCACGTCCCTACTTGACCTTTACCTCACCATCGACCACCGCCTCCGAGTTCCACACCTGCGCTCCACAAAGTGACATCAACATTTCCCGTCCGCTCACGGGAAAGGGCCCCTTTCCCGTGAGCAACACAAAAACATCACGGGAAAGAACAAACGCCGCGGGATACTACCTTTCCCGTGATGTGCATCTCAAGGGAAAGGGAACCGCCGTGAGCACCCCCCCCCCCCGCCCCGGCCGCTCCGCCCCTTTCCTGTGCGCCCTCCGTCTAGCTCACGGGAAAGTCTTTCCCGTGAGCCGCCTTTTTCCGTGCGCTAAACGGAGGCCTGTGGGAAAGGGACCCCATTTCCCGTGAGCGTGGGATCCCGAGGCCCTCACGGAATTTGTTTTTGGTTTTTCATCTTCAAGCTTTTCTACACTTTTTGCACATCATATGGCACTCCATGTTAAATTTTGGTGAATTATTGACTTTATTTGATATATTTAAGTAATTATTCTCTTTTTGTGGGAATTTTGAAATGAGGCCAAATTTGAACTACAAGTGCTTCAAGTTTTTGAAAAAAATTGTAGAAAATTTGTATTCCTCATACTCAACACAATGTAAGGCCTTGCATTTAAAAAATAACGAAATCTGAACATCTTAATATGAAATCATGAATGCTAATCCCTATTCGAAAGGTTTAAAAATTCTAGAAAATAAACCGATGTGCAAAAAATCATGAAATTTGATAATATGTCATGATATCTTATGCCGAGGCTATGATAAAAAATTGGGAACGTTTCACACAAGTTGGCACGTATGATGTTCACAAGCTACAACATCTACGTAGAGTTTCAGGTTTGTTGAGAATGATCCAAAGTGTGATTTCATGTGGATGTGGCGGTCAAGTTGTGGTTTGGCTATGAAACCTTTTCTATATGCAAATGGACATCGATATTGTGTCATGTCTATTTTTCGAACTTTTTCTATAAAACGCCGTTCTCTCCCTCGTGCCACGTAGGCCATAATGGGGTGGCACAGGTCCCCCCATTGACGGTGCCCCCCCCCCTCCCGTTAACTCTTTCCCGTCGACCAAATGTGCTCACGGGGAAAGGCTATCCCGTGAACGTCATTCGTGTTCACGGGGAAAGGCTTCTTTCCCCGGCCGTATCTTTCCCGTGTCAACTATCTCATGATTTACCCATGGGAAAGGCTTTCCCGTGGGCTTTAGGGCCTTTCCCGTGAGTAAAGGCCTCACGGAAATTGCCTGTGTCCGGTAGTGCATGCACACATAGCTTTTGGCATGGTAGGATTAGTTAGACGAACCCAATCTATTCACAGATCACGTTGCCAATCACTCATCACAAAACGAACTATAAGGGTACTTTTTGAACCCTATATTTGCATAAAACAATAATGAGATGCAATGAATTTCATAGGGATGAAACTTGTCTACCACTATTTCCAACGCATGGCAATCGAAATAGTAAGATGGAACTCCAAATGAGACTTAGCCACTTAATTTATTTTAGAACTCGTATAAACACTTGTGTTTTTTTTAGACTTCAAGAGAGTATGATCAAATAAACAATTGTTTACGAAGTGACTAGAGGGTGGCTTTCACTAGTACTACTAATAATTTCGATAGATCGAGAGCCAAAGAAACAGACAGGCACGACCGGTGAAAAGATGATTTGCAGCCGCCATGTACGACAGTCAAGGCTACTAGGAGGAAAATTGAAGCGTATATAATATTTAAAATAAAAAAAAAAACAGAAGCGTGAGAGTGAGAGGTTAGGCGATAAGAACTTCACTTCCATCCGGGGTTTTCAGGTCAATGTCCAATTTAAGAGGCAACAACCTACCACAAATCTCTTCCATTGTAACATCCAACCAAACAACTGCACGCCCTATGACCACATCAGCCTCTTCCTCTTCCTGTTCCAGAGCACCAGTAAAGGCCACTTATTTGTAAACCTTGGCGTTGCAGGGCAAGCTTGATCCAGCGATTCAGCCAGGAGCAACCAGTGAGTCTTAGCTTTGAGCTTTTGTTTTTCTCACGATATCTCGGCTAAATACAAGCATGCACGGCGCAGATCCATGGAGCTCGTGACAGGGGCCCTGCCAAGTGTCATCAGCAAGCTTGGTGATCTGCTCGTCAGCGAGTACAATCTGCAAAAGGAGGTGAAGGGGGAGATCAGGTTTCTTCAATCCGAGCTTCTCGAGCATGAAGGGTGCCCTTGAGAAGCTCTCCAGGACACCAGCGACCCAGGTTGACATTCAGGACAAGATCCGGGCCGGGGATTTGAGGGAGCTCTCCTATGATATAGAGGATAGTATTGATACTTTCATGGTCCAAGGCGAGAGCAATGAGTCTCCTAAGCTGCATGGCATCAACCGGTTCATCGATAGAAGTGTTGATTTGTTCAGAAAGGGCAAGGTTCACCACAGGATTGCTACTGAAATAAAAGAAATCAAGAGCCGTGTCATAGAGGTGAATGACCGGCATCGCAGGTATGAGGTCAAGCTTGATGTTGTTAAGCCTACTGCTTCTACCATGGATCCCCATCTATTCACTCAGTACACGGACCAGAAAGAGCTTGTTGGCATCAATGAGACAAGGGATGACCTAATCGAGTTCTTGATGGAAGAGAACGGAGTGCCTATACAAGGAAAGATAGTTTCGATTGTTGGATTTGGGGGGCTTGGAAAGACAACTCTTGCTAATGCAAAGTGTGTGAGAAGATTAGAGCACAGTTTGACTGTTGTGCTTTTATTTCTGTATCTCAAGCTCCTACTTTGAGAAAAATATTCAAGGGCTTGCTGTTTGAGCTTGACAACAAAAAATATGATAGGATCGATGAAAAACCGTGGGATGAGGTGCATCTCCTCAATGAACTCAGAGAATTCCTGCAATATAGAAGGTATGGAAGCATTGCAGCAGTAAATTTGAACATATGTAATTTACTCTTCACTGATAGTTTGTGGCATCCATTTCACAGTACTGAGACACAAAAGAACCACTTAAGATTTCTTCTCATCACTATATATTTATTGGAAATTAAATAACAATAATGACAAAAACTTTTTCCCTCATTGTAGTTTTCTTTTGTTTTGCTAAAGAATCTTAGTGTGAATACTTAGTCCACCGACATGCTCATCAGATAACTACTGAAGAATTCGCAATTAGAAAAAATTGAACGTCCCAATCTATCTGCTAAATCTGAACATTAGAACCTAACTACTGAAGAATTTAATTACTTATGACTTACCCTTTGTGCAGCTACTTCATTGTTATTGATGACATATGGGAGATATCAGTTTGGAGAATGATTAGATGTGGTTTACCTGATAATGATGTTGGATACAAAATTATTACAACAACACGGATTTCTGATGTTGCGGAAGAAGCTGGTGATGCTTACAAGTTGAAACCCCTTTCTTTGAGCAACTCCCGAAAAATTACTATATAGAAGAGTATTTGGTCATGAAAACAAAGACAACAACAAAGATATAGAAAAATGCCCCGACAAAGAGCTAACGGAAGTATCCGACAGAATACTAAAGAAATGTGCTGGTGTGCCCTTGGCTATTATTACAATGGCTAGTATGCTCTCTAGTAAAGCAAGAAATAAAATGGAGTGGTATGAGGTGTGCAACTCCATTGGTACTGGTCTTGAAAACAGTCTAGACGTGGAGAATATGAGAAAGATCTTGTCCTTTAGCTATTATGATCTAGCATCCCATTTGAGGACTTGCTTACTATATTTATGTGTGTTTCCAGAAGACTATGAAATTGAGAAAGATCTTTTGATATGGATATGGATAGCTGAAGGCTTTATCCAATGTGACAAACAGGGAAGGAGCTTATTTGAACTTGGAGAGAGTTACTTCGATGAGCTTATACAAAGAAGTATGATTCAACCCATATATGATGTGTATAATGATATGGTATATAAATGTCGGGTACATGATATGGTGCTCGATCTTATTTGTCACTTGTCCAGTGAGGAAAACTTTGTAACTATATCAAATCGGTCAGATCATGGATCTCCATCGTATTTGATTCGGAGGTTGTCCATTCAAGATGGAAATGAAGAACATGTTGTGACTTCTGCTACTAGGGCCTTGCAACAGGTCAGGTCAGTTGTTGTCTTTCCATCTGCGACTTGTCAACTGGTCTTTAGTAGCCTCCATGTTTTACGTGTACTGGATTTACAAGATTATGATCTTTCACAAGGTTACGACCTCAAGCAACTAGGGAATTTGCTTCACTTGAGGTATCTAGGACTAAGAGGAACAAACATTTACCATGTTCCTGAAGAAATTGAAAAGATACGATTTCTACAAACATTGGATGTGAGGAACAATGAAATCAGTGACCTGCCATCGACAGTTGTTCAACTCAGACATTTGATGCGCCTGTGCTTCCACGGGTTTGCGAGAGTTCCGAAGGGGATTGGAAACCTAACAAGCCTTCAACATCTATTCTATTTAATGATTGAAGAAGCCACTGTTTACATTTTAGAAGAGTTGGACCAGCTAACTGAACTGAGGCTGCTCCATGTTATTTTCTTCAGTGAATGGAGCGACAAGCTAGTGAGGTGCCTAAACAAGATGCAAAAGATACAACATCTATGCATCGATGTCTGCATGGCTAAACGGAGTATGGGTGGATTGGATGCCTGGGTTGCCCCTCGACATCTCCGTAGTTTGGATACCATAAAGAGCTGCTGGTTCTCAGCACTACCAGCTTGGATGAATCCGTGTCATATGGCAGACCTGTCCTCTGTATCCATCGCTGTGACAGAGCTACACAATTCCGATTTTGAAATTCTTGGTAGGCTTCCAGCTCTCCGCCATCTAGACGTGCTAGTGGACCATGAGGACCTTGGAATCCTTATGAGTTTTGTCATTGGTTCTGTCTCATTCCGACGCTTGGTATACTTCGGGTTGGAAGGATTTGTGAGGCCTGTGGTGTTTCAGCAAGGAGCTATGCCGAGGCTCAGAACCTTTCGCACCCAGTTCTCTGTGCTGGAGGTATACATGTGCAGCGGGCCGGCCCGGCCCGGCCCGGCACGGGCCCGTGCCGCACGCCCGGCCCGGCATCGGGCCTGGTCGGCCCACGGGCCATCGGGCCGTGCCTGAACAGTGCCGTCGTGCCGGGGGTCGGCCCAGGCACGGCCCGTGGGCGATTTTCGTGCCAGGCCGCCCCGAAAAACTCGGCCCAACAGTGTTTTCTCTTTTTCTTTTGCTGATGGGCTGTGATCTGGTGGCCTTTTGGCCGTGGGCTGTTTTTTCTTTTTTTTTTTTTGGAGATAGCTCATGGGCCAGTGGCCTGATGGGCTTTTTTTTTACACATTTTGATTAAATAGCTGCTGTTTTTCTTTTTCGAGGAGACAACCTTGGACCGGGCCGTGCCGAAAAATGCCAGCGTGCCTTGGGTCGGCCCAGCACGGCCACACGGGCACCGGGGCCAGCCCAGCCCGTTTTTCGGGCCGGGCCGGGCCGTGTCGGGCCAAAAAACGCGTGCCGTCTTGCCGGGCTACCGTGCCCCGTGCTTTTTGCACAAGTTTAGCTGGAGGCAAGAAAAATCATGAGCAGCGATGGTGATGTTGACTTGGGCCTGGGAAATTTGCCATCACTCCAGGAGATCACACTTTGGTTGGATTCTCAAGGCGCTATAGAAGAGGAGGTGAACGAGTTGAAGATTATGCTGTGGCATGCCACTAAAATCCATCCCAATCATCCGAGCCTTCAAATAAATGGCCACTCTAAAGATGAAGGTTCTGCCTGCTCAAATTGTCCCTTTACTACTTCTACTCTTCCCCATTCTTCTGACACTAATTTCTTCTGCTTGTCTGAATTTCAGATAACCAATAATGGACTAGAGAATAGATATCTAGCTATGCAGGTGAAATTTGTGCTGGTTACATCTGATTCTCTCTCTCTCTCTCTCTCTCTGCTTTTCGAAATCTTGTTTTCCTCTGTTTCAATGACAGAGCTGGGCTTGATCGAGTCCCTCACATACCTATAAAGGGCGACCTGGAGGTCAGGAATGAAGAGAACACCATGATTTTCCTGTGACAGAGCTGAGCCTATATTTTGCGGGTTTTTTTTATTAATTTGCCACTTTTACGGATGACAACCAGCCGTGTGTCAATGCCATGTGAGGTCATGGTGGCAAATATGAGTCAATGACATGTGGGTTCATGGTGGCAAATAAATAATAGTGGCCGTAAGAGTGGCATTGTATTGTAACCTCGTATTGTAAATTGCAGATGCTGTGCACATGATATGTAAACGTTTGTAGGGTGCATTAACGTTCTTGTAATGTTTTATGTAACTCATTGGCTACTTGGGGCTCAAAGACCAAATTCGTTTGCTGAGTTATTTCGTACACTTTTATGGATTCCACTGCAGGGTCACATGGATCTTGAGCCTATCGTTTTGGACCGCATACAATTATAATGTTGTGTACTAATATTGTAATGTTTTTACTACACTCTGTTTTCTATTCGTCGTGGGCGACTCGGGTGGCCCCCGAAACGGTGCCGCCCTCTCCTCCCTCTCCGCCACGCTGCCACGGAGCAAGCCGTGTGACTCACTAGGATGGTGGCGGCGGGGCTCGCTCGCGAATCGGTGGATCGACAACGTGAGATATAGCTAGGCCGGGTGGGGCACGGTCGCGCCCGAGTGACGTGGGTAGCGGGACTGCCCGGCCGCGGCGACAGCGGGCGTCGGCCGGGGCCCGGCGGCACCTGAGGGGTGGCGGTGGCGGCAGGATCCTCTTCTTCTCCCCCTCAGTCGTCTCCTTCCTCCTCCATGGCAGCATCGGCGGCATCGGCCTAGGCTGCTCCCGGGTCTGGGAGCCTAGATCCAGTGCCCTCGTGGCCGGATCCGGTCGCCCCCTAGGTGGGGGGATGGTGCTGATGGTGGTGGCCATGGTGGCGGCGGCGGCGCCGCTTGGGCATCGGCTAGTAGCCGGATCCGGTGCATCTTGGGCTAGGGGCGGTGCCCAAGATGGTGGGGCACTTGAGATCAGCGTCGCTGGCGGTTGTCGGTAGTGTCGGTTGTGGCTGCCAGTGCGGCCGTGAGACACATGCGACAGGGTAGGCCCGGTTCCTTGTATTGCCCGGTCGGAGGGGGTGGCCATCGATGCAGCTATCGCAAATCTTTGCGTGTGCGACCGACGCGTTGATGCCCCTCTAGAAGGGTCGATGGGGATGGCACGGCAGCGATGACACCAATGGTAGCAAGCTACTTTCAAGTATCTTGGTTCAGACATTGTGTTGTGGGATTCCGTGGGTGAAAGCCTTGGCGACGGTGGCGCTGTGGGTGCCACTTCCCCTCGTTGATGGCGTCGTGTTGGCCGACATTATCTTCCATGGGTGAAAACCCAGTCCATCTTGAACTAGTGACGGTGGTGTCGCCGACGTCATGACCTTCCTGAAGGCGCCGTTGTTGTAATTTGTGTTGGCCATGATGTTGCCTTTGGTCGATGCTCTTCGCTTCTCGGCAAGCGGTCTACGGGTGGAGGGGGTGGTTGCAGCAGGAAGTCGGCGCTGCTGCCTCGGGGATGTGGCTAGGGGGCGTCACTACAGCGGGCATCCGGTCATTCCTCGGCAAGTTCGTGTTGTTGTTTCGGCTCGCTCTAGCGACAACGCTAGGTTGAAGTATAGATCACAGGGTTGGGAACCTAGGTGAAAGCCAAGCACAGCTCTGTGCGATCGATGGCGACGCTTCAGCTCCGTTTACCTCCTTGGAGGCGTCGATGTTTCTGGCTCCCAACCTTATGACTATAGTTTTGCCCCTCTCCTCCTAGTGAAAACCTAGCTCGAGTTTCTAGAGCCGGTGGTGGCGATGCCCTTGACGCCGTAACCCTCTTGGGGGCACCACCGTGGAGGATGGCCTCAGCTTCTGTCACACCCTATGTTCTGTTCCCCTCCTTCACTCCACCCCTGTGTTGTGTTGTTGTTGTTCTCTCTTGGGAATTCTGGTCTCCGGACGTTGGGTGCTGTCGGAGTTTCGACAAGTGGCCCCCTTTGGTGTCTCTGCTCCGTCAGCGCTCTCCTAGATGGTGTCAAAAGATCTAATGTCGGGTGATGTTTCCACCGCTACTACCATTCCCCTCCAAGGATTCCTCTTCTTGGATGGCGTTAGATGGTCACACGTGGGCCCAGATGCGCCGGAAGATGTCGCCATTAGTTGATGGGAGGTCGTCGTGTCCGCTGAATCCAGGGCTACCATGTTCTTCACCAATACTCAATCTTTGCCCGAATATCAAATGTCGGTGTTGTTGCATGCGTTGCCACCATTCCCCCAAGGTTTCCTCCTTGTGGACGGCGTTGAATGTGGGTACTTGGGCTCGATGTGTTGGAGGATGTCACCATCAATGAGGAATGGTGGAGGGCACATTGGTCATGGTGAAATTGGCGAGTATGCTATTCGGGGAGGGGTGCAAATCGATGTTCGATTGGCGCTCATAGGTTTCGGTCTAGGTTTACCCTTGAGCTCGTTTATGTGTCGTTGACGTTGGTGGTGGTGTTTGCTGATGTAATCTCTTCCACCTTGTTTACATGTCATTTTCTGACCTCCATGGGTTGTCTCCCTTCTGCGGAGACTTTGTTGTAATCTTTTTCCTGTAAACTCTACCGTTTGGCAAATTCCGTGCATCGGCTTTGCAGGAATCTAGTCAGGTGGGGCACTCATGCCCCGGTGTTCTCTTCAAAAAAAATATAATAATTAGATATGTATATTTTATGCCACATTTTTTACAATTAAAGTTGTAAACAGTATATGGTTGTTGTGGTTAAACAATATCGTTGTATGGCGACCACACAAGAGATTAGTACAATTCGTATTGGTACATATATCTTAGCTATACTTTCTGTTAAGTGTTTCCCTAAAAAAAACTATTTGTTAAGTGAGATTAACTTAAATATGAGTGTTTCATTTAAACTCTATCCTCCTCTTGTCGCAGTGGTGTGCAAAGAAAGTCGCAGCTCATGACTCTTGGTCGACCCTACAGAGGATTTCAATTTGTACTGCACAAACATACCGCTGCACAAACATGCAGGGGACCAACAGAGCATGCGGTCACTACTGTCGACCTACCAAAACAGAGCACGCTTCCAAAACAGAGCCGCTGCACAAACATGCAGGGGACCAACAGAGCATGCGGTCACTACTGTCGGCCTACCAAAACAGAGCACGCTTCCAAAACAGAGGATTTCAAATTGTTAGTGCATTATATATTGCGAACTGATGTCAGCAAGCCATCAATATTTGGAAGCCAAATTGAGCTGCTTATGAAGATTTTCCATGTTAGCATCTCCTGTACACAAAATACACTACACAATAACAGTACCAGGTTCATTTTAAATGTTGCTAATTCTCTAACAAATGGCAGCTTACAGAGATTTTGTTTTTGTTTAGGGCAACAAATCACGATAGGGGTGGAGCCGGTCGATCCGCAGGTTCATCGAACCAGCCCAAAAATAGAATCAAATGGGCCCCTAATGCAATCCAAGACGTGACAAAGGAGCAGTGGATAAGAACCATCCGAACCAATGGATCGAGTGGGTCGAACCTGCCAAGCGGTGCGCGGCGGCGGCGGCGCCGTCATCACGTGGTTGCTCCCGCAGAAGCTGAACGCGATGGTGAGCATGGAGGACTTGTGGCCTCGCAGCCAGCGGCGCCGTCTCCCGGGCACGCCTTCTCTTCCTCTTCCTGCGGCCTCAGGGCATCCCGCTGCTCTAGCGCGCGGCGTCGCCTGGCGCTGCTCCCCTCCTACTTGCAGCACGCCGCGCAGCTGAAGCCGTCGACGGCCACCAGCACCTCTCTGAAGAGCTCCGAGAAGAGGTCGTCCCTCTCGAGCTGGTCCTCCACCGAGTACTGCAACCACGTGACCTGCGCCGTTGCCGCCGCCGCCGCGCGCATCGTTGTCATCCTGAACCTGTGGCTTTCGTCGCTGCCTTTCGGTGGCGACTTCCAACTGCTGCCGCCGCCGGCGGCGGCCCTGCCGTCATAGGCTAATGGGCAGGGCAGGTCAGGGGCAAGGAACGCGGTCGGCCGTGGACGATCTTGACCGCGGGATCGGCATGGCCGCCGCATGCACTCGCTCGCTCGATAGCCGCTCACTCACGATGGACTGATCTACCGCTGGACCTGCCGGTGCGTGTACTGGCCATGCATGTCATGTTGAAGAACCGCCTCGCCGCCCGCCGGCTGCATGCGGGCTGTCGGGCAGTGGCAGAATTTCGCCGTGGCCGCCGCTGGCCAGCACGGCCATGGAGCCGCCGTGACCTGCCGGTGCGATCCATAATATCCATCGGTTCCCCGTTGGTTCAGCAGCTCTTAAAAGAATCATCCGGTGCACCTTTACTAATTAAATGGATCTTTGGTTCAGTTGCGGTTCGCTCCATGGAGCAACCACGCCCATCGTGAGCAACAAAGAGTACAATTCACAGCACTAACAAGTGTTTGAGAACAAGTGGTTAGCATGCGTGCACAAAACATAGATTCTGGCCTGAACATCCATGTGACCATACATAATGTCAAATCTGTTCAATGTACTAAAAAGAAAGCAAATGAATGTGCTGTTTGAGAGCCTGCAAACCAGTTGTTGTGCATGAGACCATACATAAGGGAAATGTGAGGGAGGGGAAACAGACACACAACTAAGTGAAATGACACTTGCACCTCATAAATGAGTTGGTCAATAATTTATCGAAACTTACATAGAAGAAGCATTAGATGCACAGAACAGAGTACATAACACCGAGCATGCCGGCAATAGTGCCCAGTGAGTAATCTCATTGGCCAGACTACTTTTCTTGTTCACTTGACAGGATCAAAATTAACGCCGGAACATCTATTTTTCTTTTTCTTTCCCAAGGAGAATAGATAGAATCCTGAAGATCGATGCGACCATACTTTGGAATTAATTCAGTGTACCAGAAACTCAGCAAATGAATTTACTTTTCGAGAGCCTCAATTGCAAACGCACCCTACAACCTTGTGGACTGTTACTGCAAACAAGGATACCGAATAACTCTGTTACTGAAACAGAGGATCGTTTGTTAAGGTAATTTGCATGGGGATGGGAAAGGCAAGAGAGGGTGCTGGACGGATAGCCAGGGAATTATTCACCTGTTCACGCATGTAGCATACCAAGATTTGACTGGCAAAACAGGAAGGGTGGTGGCGGTTGCATTTTCATGTGGAGATCCGTACAGCTTAACATCTTTTCTCTTGGACAACATTCGTTAATCTGAAATTGAGGCAGACAAAGGAATAAATGAATCTCAGATAAAGGAGAAATAACCAGAAACAATATGGAAGAATGTGAGCAAGCAGTACCTTGGTCATCAGTGCAGCCGTTTATTAGAAGCCAGGGATGATTGGGATGGATTTTTCTAGCATGCCTCAGCATAGCCTTCAATTCCTCTGCCTCCTCCTTGCTAACACCTTTATTATCGAACCAAACTCTAATTTGCTGGAGTGATGGCAAGAGACCCCGACCAAAATCGAGACCAACATCACCAACGCTGCTACCCACTTCAATGCCCACCATCCCACAGTAATTAAGGGTTCTGAGCTTTGGCACAGCTCCCTGCTCAAACAGTATGGGTCTCACAAATCCACTGAATTGGCCGAACACCAGGCATGGGAACGAACCAGCACCAACGATGACTTTCCCAAGGATTCCGAGTTCCCAAACAGCAAGATGTAGTTTGCGGAGTGCATGCAAGTTCCCAAGGATGTCGAGGTCGCACTGCTGTAGCTCCCTTACAGAGATGGATAAGGAAGAGAGGCAAGGCAGATGTGATGGACTGATCCACGCTGGCAGCTTTGAGAACCAGCAGTCCTCTGGTCCCTTAAAACAACGGAGACACCGAGGGGCGACCCAGGCATCCAGTCCACCAATGTTACTTCCAGGGAACCAGATTCTGAGATCCTGCATCTTTTTCAGCTTTTGGATGCAGTCCACAAGCTTGTCATTCCAATTATCCAAGATAATACTCAGTACCCTCAGTTCACTTAACTGACCCAACTCTTCTAGAATGTCAGTATTGGAGTCATCAACCCTTAAATCTGACAGCTCTTCCAGGCTTGTTAGGCACCGAATACCATCTGGTATAATCTGTGCACCCCTTAAAGTTGTTGTAATTTTCAGGCACATCAAATGTTTGAGCTGAACAACATTAGATGGCAAGCAAGAAATATTATTATAATATGTAATGTCCAGTATCTGTAGAAATTGCAAGTTTCCTATTTCTTCAGGAAGCTCCACAATGCCTGTGTTATGTAGTCCTAGGTACCTCAAGTGAAATAAATTTCCAAGCCACTTATTAAAGTTGTAATGACCTTGTGAAAGATCAAAATCATGTAAATCCAACACACGTAGAACATGGAAATTCCAAATGACTGGAATTTGACTAGTGGCAGATTGCAGGACAATAGCTGACCTTACTTGTTTCAAGCTCCTATGTGCCAGAGTCGTAGAGAGCCTTCCATGCAATTTTGAATGGATATCCTTCGAATCTTACTTGATGAAGACATCTGTTCCTTGCCATTCAATATACTAACAAAGTTTGCTTCACTTGATAAGGAGCAGATAAGATCAAGCACCATGTCATGTACACGACATGCGTATGCATGGTCACTGATGTCATATATAGGCTGGATCATACTTCTTTTATGAGCTCATTGAAGTAACTCTCTCCGAGTTCAAATCGGCCCTTTACTTGTTTCTCACACTTGGATAAAGCCTTCAGCTATCCACTTCCATATCAATTGATCTTTTTCAATTTCATAATCTTCCGGAAACATACTCAAGTATAATAAGCAAGTCCTCGGATGGGATGGCATATTATAATAGCTAAATGACAAAATGTTTCTCATATTCTCCACATCAAGATTGTGCTCAAGGCCACTACCAATTGAATGGTACACCTCATACCAATCCATCTTATTTCTTGCTTTACAAGCTAGTAGACTAGCCATCGTAATAATGGCCAACGGTACACCAGCACATTTCTTTAGTATTCTTTCCGATACTTCAGCAAGTTCCTCATCAGGGCATTTCTCTATGTCTTCAACATTACTATCACCATTGTTTTCATTGCCAAATACTCTTCTATACAATAGTTTCCTTGAGTTGTTCTCTGGAAGTGGTTTCAGCTTGTAAGCACCACCAGCTTTTTTCAGCAATGTCAACATTACGTGTAGTTGTAATAACTATGTATCCAACAACATTATCGAGGCAAAGCACATTTAATCACATTCCGCACTGAAAGATCCCATATGTCGTCCATAACTATGATATACCTATACAAACATTAAAATATTAGTTAAACCAACTTTTGGGATGGAAATACATTTAGAACCAACCGTATTAAGCTACAAACACATTAAACTTAGATTATACGGTCAGCATGTTGTAAACAAATTTGTCCCCTACATAAGGATATTAGCCAAACTAAAATAATTTCACATCGGAATAGAAGATTGTTATCACTGCTATTTCATATTCACTCTATAATAATGAAGTGAAAAGGCTTAAGTTGCTGTTTTTTTAATTTATCGAAGTAATGCACGAATATTTCTCACTAATCCCTTGCATGCATACTGTTAGGAAATGAAGGGCACATACAATGAAACTTTCAATGGACAAGTTGATTGTAAGAATGCTTTGGTACCTTTTCGTCTTGAGGAATTGTCTAACTACATCGATGAGATGCCTCTCATCCAATGTTTCTCCATTGATGTTCTTGTCAAGATCATATAACAATCCCTTGAATAACTTCTTCATGTCAGGGGTTTGGGACACCGAAACAAAAGCACAACAATCATATAGTCCTTTGATCTTCTCATACACAGCTTTGGCGAGAGTTGTCTTTCCTAGACCCCCAAATCCAACAATAGAAACTATCTTGCCTTGCTGCAAGGGCACTGCACTCTCTTCCATTAAAATCTTGATTAACTCATCTCTTGTCTCATCTATTCCCACAAGCTCCTTCGCTTCTGTGTACTGAGCAATTAAACGAGGATCTAGCACAGTAGCAGCGGCAGGGTTGTCAACGCCAAGGTTAACATCATACCTGCGACGCCTCTCATGCACCTCCACAACACGACTCTTGATGTCTCTGATCTCATTAGCAATCCCATGGCGAACTTTAGCCTTCCTGAACAAACCCACACTTCTCTCCATGAACTTCCTGACGCCATGCAGCTTGACCGAGTCGTTGCCCTTGGCACGCACCATGAACCTGTCAGTACTGTCCTCTATATCATAGGACAGCTCCTCAAATCCCTAGCCCAGATCTTGTCCTGAATGTCCAGCTGGTCCAGTGGTTTACTCGAGACCTTCTCCAAGGCACCCTTCATGCTCTCGAGCTCAGCTTGGAGGAACACAATCTCCCCTTCACCCCCTTCTGCAGCTTGTACTCGCCAACAAGCAGCTCGCCGAGCTTGGTGATGACTCTCGGCAGTGCCTCCATGGATCTGACTCTGGGAGAAATGGAGAGGTTGCTCTGTCTCTCGGTGTATGTGGAAATAGTGTGAGCACTAGTGGTGAGCGCCTGAGCAGCTTGTGGGCAGCTTACTTAGCGTTTGTGGGCAGCTTAGTTAGCGTGTGTGGACAGCCTTTTGGGACGGGCGAGAAGAAAATGCTGGTCATGCCAGTTTGCACGTTGCCCTCCTTGGATACCGTTGCCAGTGCCTGCCGGGACGCTAGCTTTTCGTGCAGGAAATTCGTCGGGACAAACGTGGACGCACGTTCCCATTCTTGAAAGGAGTACGCGTGGTGCAACTTGTTGCAAGAAAACATTGAATCTTCTTTTAAATTGTTGGATATGCGTACAATGCGAAGTGGGTGAGGGACTAAAATTTGCAAAGATTCCGTCCAAGTCCACAAGCGCCGAACTACTTTTGTCGTCTCTGCTGACAGTTTCACTCAGCCCCTATGCCACGGTCTGGATCTGAGACAAGAAAGCTGCAGACCTGCTGGCCCCTATTCTCTCTAGGCCTTGTTTAGATGGTAAATATTTGGAACCAGAATGTCACATCGCATTAATCGTTGTAGACGCGTTTCGTTTGTTAGTGGTAATTATCATCCTACCATAGAGTAACTAGGCTCAAAAAGAATCGTCTCATGAATGTACATCTAAACTGTGTAATTAGTTAAATTTTTTATCTACATTTAATACTCCAAACATATGTCTTTTGGTGTATTTAATGTGATATGATGGAGAGAAAGTGGGGAAAAGGTTAGAAATTTCGCCAACTAAACGTGGCCCTACTCCCTCCGTCCCATGGACTTCGTCGTTTTGACTTTTTGAACTTCATCTTTGACCATCCATTATTATTCAAAATATTTATGCAAATCATAAAATAAAATAATCAATATTCAAGTATCTTCATTGATAAAACAAGTTGTAAAAAAAAAATTATATTTGTGCAAAAAATTTGAATAAGGCGAAACATCAAATAAGATGGCGACGAAACTGGGGTGACAAAGTCGGTGGGACGGAGGGAGAGTACTCGTCAGAGTTACTGGCCCCTGACTTCAATCCATGTTGTTTTGCTTCCAGCGAAATTCATCTTACTATTACTAATTCGAGCCTCCAACGAAGCCTCCACGTTAATTCTCACCAAATGCGCTAAAAAAAAAGATAAATACTAGAAATTCTCCAACGAAGCCTCCACGCTAATTCAACAGATGCGCTATAAAAAAAAAGATAAACACTAGAAATTCTCACGTTAATTAGAAACATCCTACCATTGAATTTATAAGCTCTAGCGATCTCTAACCATTAGATCTGTTTTATTTGTAGAAAATTACCCACCTCTTCCACTATTATAAAAAGGAAAAAAGAAAAAGATAATAAATATATTATTTTCCCTACCACGTGCACGTGATTTCCTGGTGATGGAACAGCCTGAAGGCTGAACGTGGGGATCGATCTGTTCACCCAAATACGTCTGTGCCATAGCCGAATAGTCAACGTTTATTAAGAAGGAAAAGAAGAATTATAACAAATAATTATTCTGCTACGACGTGTGATTTCTGGTCGTGCGTGAAGGAATGATCTGTGCCATAGCGGAATAACCTAAAATCTAGGTATCCTGGACTACCACGAGAATTTCTATTAAGCAGCATACATACGGAGGACATCGGCGACTCGGCATCCGGCCGTGCAAGGACCATCGACCTCCATCCAGCTGCATCCAGGGGATGGAAGGACAACCACCGACCCTCTATCTAGCGGCATGGAGAAAGACGGAAGACCAGGCGTGGGCAACGTGTGTCAGCATCATGCGGATGAAAGGATCGGGCGTGAGCGGGATGTTCGTCAACGTTGCCACAATCTACTTCATCCATGTCTGGCCATAAGCAGCTCATCTTCATGAAGCAAGGAAAAAGGGACCGTTGGAGCCGGAACATGGAGGTCGCATGCGCGGAGCCACGACCTCGATTGTCCACGACATCAATATCAAAGGTGTGGTTATCTTGCTAGATCCTATAACTAAATTTAAATTTCACTGCTATAATGTACTAAATTTTGCTATCTTGCTAGATCCCATAATAAGTACATCATTCCAAATTATAAGTCGCTTTGACTTTTTTATAAAGATTTCGCTATATATATTGCATACTAAGTTTGCATTCAAATTAGCCATACTGCACCATATTATAAAGCATATAGCATTGTAATATATACCTATTCAATTTTTTCCTAAAATATCCTTATCAAGCATTGTAAAAAATAACAAAAATTCTCAAATTTACATGTCAATGCTAATTTAAGCAATTATGAAAAATAATTCAATATCGAAGTACAATATATGCACAAAGCTATTAATTTGTCTCCTCCACATACTTATTTCATTTCATATGATTTAGTTAAGGTTACAAAACTTTAAATGATATTATACAAGGAAAACAATGTGGAAAATGACCGCCAGAGTCACTAGATTATGCTAACAAATAATTCATGATATGGTCCTTATTGACCATTAGGTACAATTTCCATTTTAATTTTAACATAACTGAATTACTTCAAATAAGTAAGTCTTGATATAATCCTTATTGATGATCAGGTATACTTTTTGTTCACTTTAGTAACAACTTCGTTTGATTACTTCAAGTGTACATACTTGATCCATGGAGTAATCAATAATGCCTATATAGGGAAACACAAACCATACTACGTCTATTAATTATACACCTCAATCATTATGAAAGATGGTGCTGTCACTCCTAAGTTTGCATACCAAGTCTAGATTCAAATTGCAATATACTTGGCAGTATGAAAAATAATCTAATGTAAAACACACCAATATGTTTTATACCTAAATATCCATTTCAATTGTTTTAAAAAAAAAAAAAAATCCCTCAAACATGTATGTAAAAGGCGAATACAGGCCATTATGAAAACAACTACATCCATAAGTACAATATATGCACAAAGTAAAGCTATTTTAAATACACACTTTACGCCAATATTAAGTCAAAACTATGGACAAATATATGTTCCATTGTCTAGACCAAGAAAAAAAAAAGTATACATAAGGATAATTATTGCATTTAATATTATCAAGCGTGAAAAAATATCCTTAGAAAACATTTCATTATATTAACACACAAGATAATAAATTTTGTAAGTCATTATCTTGAAAAATGGTTAAAATATATGAATGAAAATTATATCATATGAATATTATTTGACTAATAAAATAATAGTAATACAATGTAACAAATTCAAAGTATTGTGTGCAACGGCTGAAACAACTATTTTTGCTATTGTGATAACTAGGAGGGCATCCTAGGAAGTAAATTCAATAAAATAAAAATGAACATTCAAAATAAAATATACAATAAGCATTGAAATTTTTAATTACAATACTAGATCAAAAGTTTAAAGTTAAACAATAAATTTCAATGTAATATAGTTTATATAATTTAAGTTTATGTTTCAACTAAATAGATATCATGCTAAAACAAGGACTAATCCTAAAAATATTACAAGAGCCTAAAATAGTTAGCCAAAAAAAAAAAAAAAAGGTTGACTATATTCACCATTATAAATAATAGTTGTTGTATCTAAAAAATTAATAACCTCTTGGAAAAATAATAGGAAGTTTGAACCATGTCGTCAAAAAATAGATAGCAGCTAAAGCCATCATAGTTTAAACAAATGTTTCAACTAAATTTATATTGAAGAAAACAGAGGTGCTATGTAAATAAAAAACCTGATGCATATACATAAAAAATACATAAAACCAATAATTGTGAGATTATTAAATTCAATAGAGACCATAGAGTACCTATTATAGCAATATTTTTAGGACATTAGGAAAAGGGTAATATTTAATATAAGTAGATTTTATTAGTTAGTGTCTGCGAAGTTCTAACCCGTGCGGGAGCACGGGTTGGTGAACTAGTTGACTACAAATCAAATACAACCGAACAATGCACCGGAGTCCGGAACCATCATCGAATCCACCCTCACTTGCGAAATCAAAGCGTCGTAGAACCTGAGGTGGAGGCTGGCCAAAGCACTGCCGTCGAGGTGGGTCACCACTGGAGCGGAGCATCGCCGTCAGTGCGCATATTGGGGCAGATCTGGTGGAGTTGAAGCGTTGAGGCGTGGTTGCGGAGCCGGCGAGGTGCGTCGCCGCGGGCCGCGCTACCGTCATGCCGAGGAAGCTCGACGATTCTGGGTGCCACCACTGGCCACGCCGCCGTCGTGCTGGAGCGTGGGTCCACAGACGGCAGCGAGGTGGAGCTCGAAGGACAGCCGGGGCAGGCGGCGCGCGAGATGGGCTCATGGTGCGGAAGGATAAGGTGAGAGCTGCGGTCAGCTGTGGAAGCTGTAGTCCGTGCGGTGCTACTACAAGCATATGAGTTTTTTTTCGTTAGTTTTTTCAAAAAAAAAAAAAAGTTTTCGTTAGTCTTTTTTTCCCTTTTTTTCTAGACGGACTGCTTATTTTGTTTAGACAAAATATATCATTACTAATCTATATTTATTATCGGCTTTGAGATATATTATTAAAAAAATATAGCTGTTCCAAATTAAACCAAATAAAGATAGCTAGGTTTAGATAACCAAAAATGACCCCAAATTAATCACTCCTTGGATACCGCAATCATGTCCAAAACGTCAATTAATCTGGGTATGGAGGGAGTATTTGTCATTGGAACGTGTACTAAATAATAAATTATTCGTTCCGGTGCAACGCACGGGTATGTTTTTGCTAGTAGGGAAAAAAAGAGAGAAAAGGTCAACAATTAATGGAGCCCAAAAGGTCCATCGTCCTTGACGCTAAGCAGGACTCGTCTACTCCTCCGTCAGTTTGGATCAGTCATGCTCATATCCTGCAATAGTGACGACTGGATATATCCTTCTCCAGTCAGTGATGGCGATTGCATATCTTCATCTTTTCTTGGGAATAATGGCAGTGGATGCAGCGCATGTGGGTGCTCCTGGGAGTCTGCCAGTGCAAGGTAAAACTTATGACATCCTAGAATCAGCTGTACAAGGGGCCAAGAAAAATAAAGGGAAACCCTATTGTTATCGATGCCATACTAAAGGTCATACAATTCATGAATGCTCTGTAGTGTTGTGTTGTGAAATTTGTTTTGGAGATCATCCGGTGAAGTCGTGCCCAAACAGCAAAAAAACCTATACAAGTGCCATTCCTTGTGGGTATGCTGTAGAGGGTCTTGTCTTTTATTTCATTCCAAAGGTTGATAACCCAAAGGATAATTTGCAAGAAACTAGAGCCGTGGTACGTGTTCTTGAAGGTTCTCTTACTGTCAACCAGTTGGCAGTGGAACTAGAAAGACTTCGTCCCGGCAAGAACCACAAATGGGATATTCGAAAAAACGAGGGGATGGTGCTTTCATTGTTAATTTCCCTAATGCTTTGACTTACTGGAGGCAGTGTCAAACTGGGGTCCTATGGATGCCAAGGAAGTAGAGGGAAAAATCAGATTTGAAAAGGGTATTGACAATGAAGTTTTTAAAAGAGAGATTCCGAAAGCTTGGGTAAAGTTCAGGGGCTTACCCCATGAGTTCAAACAATTCCCAATTATTTGGGTTGTTGGAACAATCTTGGGAGTGCCTAGAGTCAGTAGACACCATTTTCACTAAGAATCTTTGGAAGGGCTAGAATGGAGGTAGCCGTCTTTGGATCCATCACTTATCCCGAGTTTGTGGATATAGTGATTGGGGACTATGTTTACGAGTTACGTTCATTTGTGGAGACGAGAGATCATCGATGGTGAGCCTCGTGTCATTGACATGGACTCTACCAAAGAGGGTGATCCAAAGGTGGATGATCCCAAAGGGGATGAGACAAAAAAGAAAAGATAATGAAAATGGAGGGAGTGCACAGGAAAACATGGACATTGATGGGAATTTAGGTGTAGATCCATCTAATGGAAGTGCGAGTGGAGAGAAAGCACTGAACAGTCAAGCCATCTTGCTCAGGGCGGCACGATCCACCGGGCTTGGAGCAATCAAAGTTCTCTCGAATAATAAAAAAACCGAGAGCAAGTGGTGTCTCGGTCGGGAACGGGTGAATGGAAAGTCGTTGTGTTGCCCCCACATGCCGATTAAGGGAATGTCAATAGTAAGCTACCTAGCGAGGCGGTCTCACCTATGAGATCTAGTAAGAGGAGCGCTGCTTCAGTGGATCAAGATTCGATTGAGAAAGCGACCAAGCTTAAGGCTAAGAAGAATCTGGAGCTGGTCAATGAGAAAGGTACAACACAAAACCCTCCTTTTTTTAATAGAGACGATGTTTCCTTACTAAATTCAGCAAGTTCTCTGGGCATTGTTTTAGGTAAGACTAATAATGATTGTTTAAATTCTATTAAACGCCTAAAAGACTTAGAGTTTTCTAGAATGTCCAAAAGTGCTAAGGTGATTAATACTAATTCGGTTGGAGAGCTAGATGACTTGACCGATTGCTCTTTGGAAGATAACGTTGATTTAGAAACCTTGAATCTGATTTGTTCGGACATAATGGAGGGGCTAGGTGATGGGGGTTGTGATCCATTGATCTTACAAACACCTATATCATCATTAAAAAAAAAAAAAAGAAGAGCCACCCCAAGCTAAATAAAAAAATCAATAATAAAAGTTGTTAATAATGAAAGGAATATTCTGGAATTGTAACGGTTTTTGCGCACACACATAAAAATATAGATTTCTTGCTGATTTGACAAAAGAAAAGATCTAGATTTCATTGCCTTATCGAGAAACGGGTAGAGCTAGCTTTCCACAAAAAACTCTTAATACCATATGTCTTTGGTAGAGATTTTATTTGGCACCGTTTGGCTCCACGGGGTAGATCTGGTGGCATGATTCTAGGAGTTCATTTATAGACTTTTGATGTTGGTCAAATTGAGGAGGGAGACTTTTCTATTCAATTTAAATTACATCATAAGGAAAATGACTTCAAGTTTATTTTAATATCGGTATATGGCCCGGCCCAAGAAGATCAAAAATCTAATTTCTTGTCGAAAATGGTGCGAGTATGTTCAAAAGAAACCATACCTATTATTTTAGGTGGTGATTTCAATATTATTCGCGAGACCAGATGAGAAGAATAATGATAACTTTAATGATAGATGGCCGTTCATGTTTAATGCTGTGTCGACTCTCTAAACCTTAGAGAATTAGAGCTTTACGGAAGAAATTTTACCCAGGCTAATAATTTGCCAAATCGGACATTCGAAAAGTTAGACGAGTTTTGACTTGTACAGATTTTGAGTCACAATATCCTAATTCTACAAGATGCCCTCTTTCTAGAGAAATCTCGACCATACTCCTCTACTACTATCCACTAATAGTGCGTCCGTAACTTATCAACCTCAATTCAAATTTGAATTAGGTTGGTTGTTGAGGGACGGTTTTTGTGTGATGGTGTCTCAAGTATGGCAAAAGCACGTTTGTCGCAGAGCTCTCCCATTGAGCGGTTGCAAGCAAAAATTAGAAAACTCCGTCAACACTTAAGAGGATGGGCTAATCATGTTAGTGGGTTATATAAAAAGAAAAGGCAAATCTTCTCAATAAATTGGATGAACTAGACAAGAAAGCGAAATTTAACTTGCTAAGTGACACTGAAAGAGATCTAAAACATGTTCTAAGTGAGAGGTTAGTCAACTCCTTAGAGAAGAGGAACTCAAGTGGTACCCGGAGGGCTAAGGTGAAACATCTTTTAGAAGGAGATGCAAATACTAAGTATTATCACCTTTTAGCCAATGGTAGACACAGGGAAAACTCGAATCTTTCAACTTGAGGATGGGAATAATATTATAACTGGGTGATGCTCAACTTAAAGAGCATATTACTAGTTATTATAAATCCCTTTTCGGTCCATCTCAAGAATCGTCAATGTATTTAGATGAATCTCGGACGGATGATATACCTCGAGTGTCGGACATGGAGAATGATTCCTTGATTGAGCCTTTTACTCATGAGGAAGTCGGAGCAGCCATTTTTCAATTGGAACATAATAAAGCTCCTGGACCGGATGGGTTCCCTCCAGAGTTCTACCAAGTTTTTTGGGACCTAATTAAGGATGATCTGATGGCTTTGTTCAGTCATTTTCATCAAGGAATGTTACATCTCAATCGCCTTAATTTTGGTAATATAATCCTGTTACCAAAAAAGAAGGATGCAAGAGTTATTCAACAATATAAGCCTATTGTTGAATGTTTCTTTCAAAATCTTCACTAAAGTGGCAACAAATCGATTATCTACCATTGCCCAAAAATTGATTAGACCAACCCGGACTGCCTTTTTACCAGGAAGAAACATAATGGAGGGGGCTGTCATCTTACATGAGACAATTCATGAATTGCATACCAAAAAGCAAGATGGAGTGATTTTCAAAATTGATTTTGAGAAAGCTTATGATAAAGTTAATTGGAATTTTTTACAACAAACCTTAAGAATGAAGGGTTTTTTAAAAAAAATGGTGTGATTGGATAAAAAAAAAAAACTGAGGGGGTAATGTAAATATCAAGTTTAATGACCAACTTGGCCAATACTTCCAAACTAAAAAGGTCTTAGGCAAGGTGACCACATATCTCCATTACTATTTAATATAGTAGTTGACATGTTGGCTATACTAATTGCAAGAGCTAAGGAAGCGGGACCCGGGTTGAAGGTGTTATTCCACATCCGCTTGGGATGGTTTGTCCATCCTACAATACGCGGATGACACGGTGATTTTTATGAGCCACGATGTTGAAAAGGCGGTTAACATGAAATTGTTACTAAGCACTTTTGAGCAACTATCGACTTAAAAATAAATTTCCATAAAAGTGAGATCTTTTGCTTTGGCTAGGCCAAGAATCATGAGGAATTTTATTCACGCTTATTTGGGTGCGCTATTGGTAGGTATCCTTTTAGATATCTAGGCATACCGATGCACTTTAAAAAGTTATCTAATAAAGACCGGAAATTTATAGAAGAAAGAATTGAGAAGCGTCTTAGTGGTTGGAAAGGTAAACCTGCTGACGGTAGGGGGACGTCTAGTTCTTATAAACTCGGTGCTTTCCAGCTTACCGATGTTTATGATGTCCTTTTTTGAAGTGCCAAAAGGGGTACTAGAGAAAATCGAGTGCTTTAGGTCTCGTTTCTTTTGACAAAATGATCAACACAAGAGAAAATACAGGCGGTCAAGTGGGATGTTATTCGCCGGTAAAGATCGGGGTGGGTTAGGCATCCAAAACCAACAGATTTGCACTACGGAAAAGTTTAATGAATGTTAAAGATACTTTCTTTAAGTTTGGTCATTTTATTGTCAAAGATGGGTCTCAAACTCGTTTTTTGGGTTGATACTTGGTCGGGCAATAAACCACTCAAAGATAAGTTTCGGGTTTGTTTAATATTGTAAGGAGAAAACAAGATACTATAGCTAACATGTTAAATTCCTCTGTACTAAATATTTCCTTTAGGAGAAATCTAGTGGGGGTAAATTTATCAAATTGGTTACGCATTGTATCATCCTTACAACAATTAAACTTAATTCGAGAACGTGATGTCTTTGTATGGGATCTTAAAGCTTTAGGAACGTTCACACATTAAGTCTATGTATCTTTGCTTTAATTAACAATGGGGTGAGAGTGTCGCAAGATATTTGGAAGACAAAATTACCAATGAAATCCAAATTTTTATGTGGTACATCAAAAAGGTGTTGTTCTAACCAAGGATAACCCGGCTAGGAGAAATTGGAATGGAGATAAACAAAGTGTTCCCTATGTCATCTTCGTAAACAATTCAACACCTTTTTTTTGATTGTTTTTATGCCAAATTTTTGTGGCGCTCGTGCATCTACTCTTTGGTCCGACCCCTCCTTCAAGTACAAATGATTTGTTCCATGTGTGGTCTAAAAGGGGAAACAAAAGACAAAATGCATTGTTATTAACGGCCGGCGGCGAAGACTTGTTTGGGCGATCGGCTAACAAGGAATGAAGTAGTTTTTGACAAATGCAAACCAAAATCTCTTTTGCGTATTGTTCGAGGAACGCATTGGCTACGTCGATGGGCAAGTTCTGGAATGAAGATCTTCAGGATCAGTTAATCTCTGCAGCAAGGCACCTAGAAGTGTCAGCGTTAGCTTTCTTTGGTTCTAGTGGTTGGCTTTCACAGAGACATGTCGGTTATGTTTAGTCAAAGAACTTTATTTCCTTGTTTTTTTAGCCGGGAGCGTGGTCGGAAGTTGCATCCAGCAAGACTGAATTTTGTTTTCTTCTCTATAATAATTGGTCTGATTCTATCTTCGGATAGATGAAGCCGGATTTATTATCCTTTTATCTAAAAAATATAAAAAAATGTTGACCAGTTTGCATGGATTTCGGACATTTGGTGGTCGATAAATATAGATATCAGTATTCTAGTCCAGTCCGTCATTCATCTGAAACTAAGATAGAAGTTAATGTCAGATGAAAGGTTAACAGAATCGAAGAAAGAAATAACAAACAGCCAGAGATATGTCACACCTGGAGTTTCATCCGCATATCTGATGCTTGGGATGATTGGGATGGATTTCAACGGCATGCCTCAGCACAGCGTCCAATTTCTGTACCTCTTCCCTGCTAGCGCCTCTAGATCGCAAATAAATTTTGACATCCTGGAGTGATGTCAGGTTCCCCAGGCCAACTCAGGGCCAGCACCATTGCTGGTGATTTGTCTAGCCGCCTGTACATAGAACTCAAAGTTAAGGAATTCCAGCCTATAGGCATAGCTCCTTGCTGAAACACTATAGGCCCCATAGATCCCCCGAACTGGAAGAATACAAGGCATGGGAACAATCCAGCACCAATGATGAATCCCCCAAGAGTACCAAGATTTTTCGGATCCACTGACAGTTTCAGCAGATGGAGAGCTGGCAACCTCCCAAGGGTTTCGAGACTGTGCTGCCCTAAATCCTTAACAGAGATGGATAGGTATACAAGATCCAGTAGATAAGACTGATTCATCCATGCTGGCAATGTTAAGAACCAGCATGGCCATTCTATATCCAATCTATAGAGATGTCGAGGGCAACGCAGGCATCAATCCACCAAAGTCCCATTGATTATCTCCAAAAGTTTTGATGTATAGATATTGGATATTTTGCAGCTTGGATAGGCACTCCACCAGCTTCCCACTCCAGCCAGTGAACATCAAAATATGAAGCACCCTCAGTTTTATTAGCTCGCCCAACTCTTCTATAATGTCAATGGAGACGGTAATGTCTAAAGTTGACAGCACTTCAAGGTTTGTTAGGCTCCCAATCCCTTTTGGCACTTTTGTAAACTCATCAATGTACAGGCACATCAAGTTTGTGAGCTGAACAACTGTTGATGGCAAGCTAAACAAATTGTTGCCCCTCACATCCAAAGTCTGCAGAAATTTTAGGTCTCCTATTTCCTTAGGAAGTTCAGCAATGTGTGTGGCACGTAGTCCTAGGTACCTCAACTGAAATAATTTCCCAAGGTACTTGAGGCTGTAACCTCGTGAAAGATCACAGTCTTGTAAATTCAGGACACATAAAACTTGGAATCTCTCAAGGACTGGCATTTTACAAAATGCTGATGGAAAGACAACAGCTGACCTTACATGTTTGAAGGTTCCAATATGTAGAGGCATAGCGTTATCTTCTTTACCATATTGAAGAGACAACCTCCCAAACGACTGTGATGGAGATGTGTACCGCACATCATTTAATATAGTAACTAATTTTCCTTCACTTGACAACAAGCAAATAAGATCATGTACCATATCATGTACATGACAAGCATATATCAAGCCAGTGTACCTCTCATATATAGGCTGGAACATGCTTCTGTTTATGAGTTCACAGAAGTAACTCTCTCCAATTTCGTATAGGCTCTTACCTTGGTTTTCACATTTGATAAAGCCTTGAGCTATCCACATCCATATCAAACAATCTTTTTCAATTTTATAATCTTCTGGAAACATGCTTAAATATAATAAACAAATTCTGAGATGGGAGGGCATTTCATAATAGCTAAGTGATAATATCTTTCTCATATTAACCACATCAGTACTATTGTTAAGACCAGTGCCAATAGAGTTGTACACATCATACCAATCAATCTCATTTCTTGCTTTAGATGCTAGAAGACTAGCCATTGTAACAATAGCCAAGGGAACACCACCACATTTCTGTAGTATTCTTTCAGATACTTTAGCCAGATCTTTATTCAGACATTTTTCTATGTCTTCAATGTTGTCCTTGTTTTCGTTACCAAATATTCTTCTGCACAACAACTTTTGGGAGTTACTAAGGGAAAGGGGTTTCAACTTGTAAGCACCACCAACTTCTTCTACAACACCAAAGTTACGCGTTGTTGTGATAATTACGTATCCAATATGATTATCAGGCAAAGCACATCTAATCTTTTGCCAGACTGAGATATCCCACATGTCATCAATAACAAGAAAATACCTACACACAGGGAAAGTTATTAGCAAAAACTAATAAAATTACAATGGGAAGTTCTACTATTGTTCATGAACCAATTGTGCAAATTAAGCTAACTAGAACATTGCAAATGAACTCATGAGTTCGACAAGATAAGCATATCCATACAAAAGAAGGCAGACCAGAATCTTAGCCAAAAAAAAAAACGACAACCAGTGAAAAAATTACTATCATTGCTCATATTGTTTCCACTTAACAATGATGTTTACAACATAACTGGCTGTATTTTTTTTTTTTTTTTGTTTAACTAGGACATACATGCACACTTCTCATTAATCTTGTTTGGCCCGAGGATGTAGTATAATGATTGGAGGGCAAACCTTAACCGCGGCAAAAATCATATGCACACACTAATTGCAGGAGAGCTTCTGCTTCCATACCTTTTATGTCGAAGGACTTCTCTGAGTTCATTGATGAGCTGCTGCTCATTAAGAAAAGTTTCATCCATGCTGTCATTGTATTTATTGCTATCAAGTTGATAAAGGATGGCCTTGAATAGTTTGTTCAAGTCAGGAGTTTGAGACACTGATACAAGGGCATAGCAATCGAACTGTGCGCTAATCTTCTCATACACTGCATTAGCAAGAGTCGTCTTTCCCAGCCCACCAATTCCAACAATGGAGAGTATCTTGCCTTGCTGTGAGGGTACTCTGTTGTCTCCCATCAATATCTTGATCAACTCATCTCTTGTTTCATCAATGCCAACGAGCTCTTTAATCATTGTGTACTGAGAAAATAAACGTGGGTCCACAGTAGGTTTGGTTGGTTTATCAACACCAAGGTTAACATCATACCTGGGACACCTCTCGTGCACCTCTGAGACACGGCTCTTGATGTCTCTTATCTGAGTAGCAATCGTAGGGCGGGAGTCACCGTCATTTAAAAAATTATAAGGTGTGGCTAAATCTTCTGACTCGATGCGGTAGCCATGAATCATGAATAGGTCAATAATGTCCTCTATGTCATCAGACAGCTCGCTCAGATCTCTGGCCCAAATATTGTCCTAAATATCAAGCTGGTTGGCCGGTGTATCCGAGACCTTCTTCAGGGCACCCTCCATGCTCTTGAGCTTAGATTGAATAAGCATGATCTCACGGTTCACCTCCATGAACTTAGATTCAAGAAACATGATCTCACTCTGCGGCCACGTTACCACTTTGTACTGTAACTCATCGGTGAGGAGAACACCAAGCTTGGTGATGACAGTCGACAGTGCCCCCCTTGCGGTCTCCATGGATCTCTCCTGGACGAACGCAAGGAGTAATCCAGGCAAAAAAAAAAAGGAGTGAGGCTGCTGTGTGTACAACTACGAGCTATTTGGATGGGCGCAAAGGACGGAAGAGATAGAACTCACCGAGCCGCCGGCCACCGCTGGTCGCGAATCACGCTTCCCTTATCACCGGATCCGGCTTCCCGCCGGGGTCAACGGATCAAGCCAAGGAGCCGCCAGCCGCCCCCTGCTCTTTTGTTCCGAAGTTGCTTCCGGGTTGCTGCTCTAGCAGTTGGAACAGGTTATCGTGGTGCTACAGCAAAAAGGCAGAAAATTATGGGTCCACCGAATTAATTATCTATTCCACCCATGATGATGATATGGGTGTTCTCTTCCACATGCCGCAGCATCATCTTCCTCCCTAGTTATTTACTGTAGAACATTTTTTAGGGCCTGCTTTTATCGTGTGAAGATATGTTTGGAGTTTAGGGTCAGGTTTTTACGTGGCATCCACATGTAAATCTATCCACACTGGTCTCCACGAACTATACGAAACTGATGTGGCACGTCATTTCAAAAAAAAAAAAAAAAAAAAGAATCTATCAAGTTTTCTAAAATATTGTCGTGAATGTCAAGCTGGTTGGCCGGTGTATCGAAGACCTTCTTCAGGGCACCCTCCATGCTCTTGAGCTGAGATTGAAGAAAGATGATCCTACTCTTCACCCGCTTTCTCAGTTTGTACTTATTGGTGATGAGAACACCAAGCTTCGTGATGACACTGGACAGCGGTCCCGTTTCGGTCTGCATGGATCTGTCCCTGAACGAACGCAAGGAGTGAGGCTGCTGTGTGTACACAGCTACGGGCTATTTGGATGGGAACAAAGGACGGAAGAACGAGGGATAGAACTCACCGAGCCGCCGGCCAACGCTGGTCGTCGGAATCCCGCTCTCCTTATCACCGGATCCGGCTTCCCGCCGGGGTCAACGGAGGAGTTGCTGCTGCTCGCCATAGCTGCTGCCTTAGCAGTTGGAACAGACGAGAGGGGACAGGTTATCGTGGTGCTACAGCGAAAGTAGAAAATTATTCTCTTCCGTGTTTAGAGGCCTAAATTTTGGCCAAAATTTTGTATGCATATCACATCGCACATTGTAGCAAGCGTTTTGTTTGTTTGCGGTAAAATTATCCTACCATGGGATAACTAGGCTTAAAAATCATCTCGCAATGTACATCTAAAATGTATAATTAGTTTATTTTTTTTTCACATTTACATTGCTTTCGGGATATCTCGCGTCTTTTGATGCATTTATTGTTTTGATGTGATGGGATATGATGGGAGTCACAAAGAATTTTAGAGAGAAACTTGAGGCTACACACACCGCACGTTATAGTGCCCTCTTCCACCCATGTTATGGTGGTGCCGCAGCTTCTTTACTCATGGCACTAAAAAAAATAGTAGTAGAGAGATTACTTGCTAGTGACGAATAAATAGTTAATTTATTTCATGTAGCCTAAATATTAGTCCTTCGACTCAGAGACGAAAATAGGTCCAATAATATAGGAATATATAAAATAATCTTTACTTATGTATCTCACGTTCACGTTATGTGACTACACAGCTACTATGGTTGCGGAGGCCATGACAACAGCGTTTCCTCGGCCCCATATATCATCTTCTTTCTCCCATTTCCATGTGGGTATTAGTTAGTTGTTAAACACGGTAACTATTAAATTTTTGAGAAATCATTAAGGGTATGTTTAGTTGGTGAAATATTTTTGGTTAGGCTTTCTTTGTACACTTTTTCGTTTGTAACTAGGCTCAAAATATTAGTCTCACATTTTATAGTAAAACTATGTAATTAATTTTTTATTTATCTAAATTTAATGTTCTATAAATATGTCAAAAGATTTGATGTGGTACTGTAGCATTTTTTGGGTTGACTTTTTATGAACTAAACAGGGCATAAGACTTTATTGTGTGAACATATGTTTGAAGTTTAGGGTCAGGTTTTTACATGGCATCCACATGTAGATCTATCCACACCGGTCTCCACAAAATATACGAAACTGATGCGGCAGTTATTTCAAGGAATTTTTTATCAATTTTTAAAAAAACTTATGCCTGTTACATGAGGTTTTATTTTTTTTGTGGGGGGGCCCACATGTCTCCAGACTAATTATTTCTTACAAGTACATGGTCCATTAGCTGAAGGAATCAAGGCCTTCTGCATCCTCCCCATTCACTTTGCGCGTAAAAGTTGATAGAAATTTGCTCCGATCTATGGTGCTTCGCATAAAAAGGTTATGGCGTGTTTGATTTGAGAAATTAGTTAGCCCATGATCTACTTGTTCCACTTTTTTTTTGTTTGATTTATGTAATGAAGTAGGTTGATGCATCAGCGCCTACTTCCTCTCGTTCTAAATTTTAGGTCGTTTTTGCTTTTCTAAATACATTTTTTTCTATGTATGTAGACGTAGTGTATAACTAGTTGCATAGTAAAAAGCAATGTATCTAAAAATGCAAAAGTGAAATATAATTTGGAACGGAGGGAGTATTAATTTCAAAAGAATAAAGTCATTCCACCAAATTTAAAAAGAATGGATTATTGATGGACCACCTCATCTAGAATGAAGTGATTCAAACCAAACACACCCTATAATACTCGTGGTTGATACAAAATTCGACCAGTGGTAGAGTATGCTACGTGCCATTGTGCAAATCCAACATTTTTAGTGTCCCATGGACACTTGAAGCGATAAACAAACCAACAAAAGAATTGTGACTGGGCTAGCTCGTTGTACTGATGCACAGAACAGAGCACATCGAAAGCAGAGGATGCAGCCACCACTGTCCGCACACTAAAGCTGCAGAGCAGCGTATGTCACTACAATACCCCTTTTTTCGTTCATTTTTAGTGTTTCCCCTTGATTCACCGTACTCTCAAACTGAAGTGATGATGAGAAATAGGTAAGCGCCAGGGCGCCTGCGCCCGAGAAAGTTTCTCCGCCCACCGCGTTATCCCCGCCAGAACACAGGCCTTCAGCACCCAAACGAGCTCGGCTCTAAAAAAAAGCAATTACATTTTCGTTTCCAGCCTGGCCCATGAGCCAAACAGCAGGAGTTGCAGCCCAACAGCCTGGCTCAGGCCCCTCAATTAGGATTCCAAACACCCCAAAAAAAAAAAAAAAAAAAAAAATAAGGATTCCCAAACAGGCCCTTAATATATCATGGACACAAAACAGAGCACATAAAAACAGAGCATGCTAATGCCAAAAAAAAAAAAAAAAAAAAAAAAGAGCATGCTTCTTTAAAAAAAAAAAAAAACAGAGCATACTTCGTAGCTGCAACTTTTTTTAAAAAAACAGAGCATACTTCGTACTGCAATGCAACAATATGACCCGGCGTCACTGGGCGGCGCCGCTCACTACGAAGGATACCGGCGCACATGCGCTGAAGAATACCGGCGCACATGCGCCAGATCAGGCAGCCGCGCAAGACGCGCGCTAGTACCGTAGGGCGCCGCGCGGTACAGCCCGAGTGGACAGCTTCTCCCCGTCGGGGAGGCTTCATTGGGTCGTTTTTTTCTAGTTTCTCTTGTGCGGGCTTCATTAGGCCATTTTTCTCGTTTCTCCGGGCGGAAAAAATAATCTTGTCTACAACCTAAAATTTTCTCTTTAGGGACATTGAATTTGTGAGTAAAATTAAAGGGCGGGGATGGTTTCACATCCATATGGAAGTGAAAAGTACAGAAAAAACATTGTTTTTAAATACCATAAATCTTATGTCTATCAAAAAAAATACTTATCCTATGTAAAAAAATGGAAGAGAGCTAGAATGAAAAAAAAAGAAAAAGCCAAATACAATTTATTTCTGACATTTTTGTATTTCTAAAAAAAGGATGAAACCAAAAGGTAAAAATGTTGCTCCTGTTTTCTTCAAGACTTCAAAATAATGAATATTCCCGAAAAAAAGGAAATTTCATTATTAAAATATAGACTTATATCAAACTTTTCATTTTTATATTATACGTGTCTATGAGTAGGGTTTTTTAAAAAGTTTATAACGCTACATTCAAAACTTTATACTTAGAATCAATAAAACATTAAATCACCGAAAAAAAATAGGGGCCATTTCGAGACTAAACTACCACACTAGAAACTTTATATTGGTAAGTTTAAAACTTTATATTGGTATGTTGAAAACTTTAACTAATGGCACTAAAATCTTTATACCACTAGTCCAAATATAACTTTAGGTATTTTATAAAATATTTTTTAGGAAAAAAAAAAACTTTCAACTATGACATTATAAAAGTTAGTATTGTTAGGTTTAAAAACTTTACACCCAAAAAAATTAGTATAAAAAATCTAAAGTTATGAGATTACTAACTTAACTCTCGAGAAAGTCATAAACTTTGAATTATTAAAAAATCTAAAGTTTATTAAAAAAGTTTGTCCTGCTACATTTTAAACTTTATACTAGAAAAAAAATAGGGGCATTGGGAGACTAAACTACCACATTTAAAACTTTATATTGGTAGGTTGAAAACTTTATATTGTTAGGTTGAAAACTTTAAGCAATGGCACTAAAATCTTTATACCACTAGTCCAAAACTTTATAGTACTAGGTTTACAATTGTTACATTACAAACTTTAGAATGCTAGGTTCATACATTGAAGCAAAGATATTATATTGCAAAAAAAGCATAAATCAAAAAAGATTATTGGACCATAAACAATAGACCTGGATCACTAACCTGCAGTAACAATAGACATGGGTTTAGGCTAATCATTGTATACACTATGAAGTGCACATCAGCAGTCCAAAAAGTGGGCACAAGCAAAAATGCCTTAAGACTGTAGGGCAATGACGGGGCTGCTGTCTCGAGAGTGCTTTGCGTGCTGCTAGGCTCATGGGCTGTTCTTTCCCAGCTCGCAAAAGGCCGGTCAGTGGATGCGGAGTGGATGCCGTGGGAGTCACGCTACGACTTGGACTCTCAGAGGGACAGAGAAGATGATGAAAAGGGACAAGAGGCCCTCCAGGACTTGTGGCTACGATTACTTTGCGTAGTTATACAAGATTGTGTGGACGGTCCGGGTTTTGGGCTAAACAACGGTTCTGAAAGGAAGGAGGGCCATGGCCAAAAAGTATGGCCACCACGTAGCTCCGCCTAGTGTGTTGTCATGTATCTGTTTTGCCCTCAAAAGTACCCAAGTGAAAAAAATGTCTAAAGATGGTAACCCAATCTCAACAAATGGCTTGTTTTTATTTCAGCTCATAACCTAAGCTGCTCTACTTACTTAATTCAGAAATAAAACAACCCTTGCCCAAACGAAACTCCCTTGAAGGGCCAAAAACAACAAAGAGTAGTAGCAAAAAAAAAAAAAAAAGAGGGAACTGAAACCAAAGATACTTCGATTGGGAGAACTCTTGTCCAGTACTCAATTAACAGGATCAAAAGTATAGACCAATCAGCCTTCCTTAATGTCCAAGATCATAACTAAAGTGTTGGCCAACAGACTAGTACCAGTGGTGTATAGGGCCGATGAATTGCCACAAAGCTAAGATAAACTCCAGCAGTCTTGTTCTCAACTGCGGTCACGGTGAACATAGCCAATAAGGTAGACCAATGGGGTAAAAAAAAAAATAAAACAAACTTGTTGAGAATGAGGGGTACTCCTCAAATTTTAACAATTTCATTTTGAGGCCTCTAAGTGGAATAATACCATGTTCCTAAACAAATTACTAACGAAAAAAGAGAGGTGGGGCGGACTCGCATGTGAGCATCCGGAAATGGACACAAGAACAAGAATGCTCTAAATATCTTCATTATAATTTAACAACCTACACATAAGATAAAATAATAGAAAGATATATGCAGTTATCTATCATAAACATTCAAGTCAAAAAAAAAAAGCATACTTTGGATCCAACAATGAATTCAGTGCGAGGTTCAAACTTGTTACTATGTCATGTACTAATATTTTAAGAACTAGTTATTATGTCATTCAAAGCTCAACAAAATTTGTACCTTTTCAATGAACTTGTTCTCATCGAGTAGAAGGGGTTCCGTTGAACATCCTAAAAAAATGAAAACGAACAAAACAAAAAGGTATAAGTTTGACTCTAATGTGAGGATCTGCAAGTCAAACTATGATATCAATGTGAAGCAAAACAAAAACAGTTTGAGGGCTACAGTACACAAAAAAAAAAAAAAAGGTTGCAAAAAAACAATAAAAATTTAGAGTGTACAATGCCAATTGTCCATAAAAATCATTTTACATACAGTTAACAAACGAGAAAAGTGGCTATTATTCCCTCCCACAAGAGCGTCGACAATGTAAGTGGCTCTAGACCATCCACGGAAAGCGTCGTCAGATAGGAAAAAGTGGTTATAGTCCCTACCCGCGAGTGGCGCTAGCAAAGAAGCGGCTCTAGTCACTCCCGGCGGCGTCGGCAACAGATGTGCAAACAAAAAAAAAAAAAGCAGTAGCGCGCATCCGGCTTAGACCTCCATGATGCTCAAGTGAATAGAAAGGCTTTTACCTAGCATTTAAAAGTTTGCTATGTACTAGTTTAAAGTTTTATAAATTCGAGGGTAAAGTTTTGAACCTATTAGTACAATGTTGCTAATGTTATACAAGTGTAAAGTTTACAGTGCACACTTTATACTTGTCTTGAAACTCTATTAAAAAAAGAAAGTAGCAATGTAAGCATGTATGTTGACATGAAAAATGGTTAACAAAAAGGGTAATAGTATCAAACATTTTGTAAGGTGATAGTTCGAGTTTTATAAAAAAGGCTAGGTGAAAATTTTTATTATTGATGCATAAAGTTTATAATGTTATAGCCCAAATTTTTACCTAGCAAGTATATAGTGCGATAGTTCAAAGTTTGTCGTGCAATAGTTCAAAGTTTTTTACCTAGCATTACAAAGTTTGCTATGTAATAGTTGAAAGTTTTATAAATTCGAGTGTAAAGTTTTGAACCTATTAGTACAAAGTTGCTAATGTTATAGTCTAAAGTTTTGAACCTAGCAATAAAAAAAGTTTGTAAATATTATAGTCTAAAGTTTTTAACCTAGCGTTATATAGTTTGTAAAAGTTATACTTGAGAGTTTTAAATTCGATTGTAAAGTTTACGAACCTAGCATTCAAAGTTTTGAACATAGCAACACAAAGTTTATTGCCAAAGAAGTATAAATTTTATATTGTCATAGTTCAAAGTTTATAAATTCTAAATATAAACTTTTTTTGAACATTGCGGTGCATGTAATTCGAGTATAAAGTTATGTGAGATTATGACATACCTTCTTCGTCATTGTTTTGCTAAAAAAGCTGTTTCGTGGAAGAAATGCGGTAATAGCTTGACTCTGCAGACTACGATTTCCCCACAATTGAAAAAACAAGTAGTCATAATTTAGCTAAGCTTGTCATAGAGGACCTCACAACTCTTTGAGGAACTAAAAGCATGGTTATAGAGAAAAACATCCTAAGACAGTAGCAGCATCCCCTCAAGATGCACACTTGCTTCCTCGAATACAAAAAGCGGCGAGAATTTGTTGAAGACCTACGAGGACATGGTAAAGTTCCGATCCGGATGCGGACTAGAGATACGAGGCGTAGCCCAAGCTACACAAAAAAGTCCCTAAAAATCCCACCGCTAGATCTCGAAAAACAAGACATGGTATTGAAGGCGATATCTATAACTAGGCGGGGATATGGCAAAAACTAGGTCATGCTAAAATAAAACTCAAGGTATTTTGCATAGTTTTTTTTGAAAAGTGATTGAAAAAATAATTTTGTACTCTAAATTTTCTACTCGGAGCTACTATCAAAGTAAAATAATAAAAGTATACACGCTTCAACTCCCGGCTTGAACGCCCGGGGTTCATTGCCGAGGAGCCTTGCTCTTCTAAGCCTCCTCCAACTACAAGGGCGTCACGGCTCGGATCTGCGGATGCAATCTGAAACACCGCCATCCTTGTCCTCCAACAAGTTGCTCGGACACTGCTCCTAAATCACCAATGTCACCGCCATCCTAGGCTCATCCCATGCCACCGGTTTTCTACCCATCTCAATGTCGCCAACAGCTCTCCCCATGTTTGGACTCATGAAACCATTTGTTTGACGAGGCCTCGGACCATGCTCCCTGTTGGACCCTACCACGAGAAGTTGTTCTTGGAAGGAGGGATCGTTGTAAAGAAGATCTCTTTGATATTTTCTATGACTCCCCTGTTGTATGGGTTGGCTCGTTGATCATAGCGATACACGAAGTTCTCATAAGTTGTCTACAAATCGGAAGTAGGGCAATGGTTAGCAATTGGCACAACATACTTCATCGAGCAAGGATATAAATACATCCTTCTTGGAATCGGTTTTTACCGATTTGTGCTCATGAGAAACAAATGGAACACGAGAGGCCACCAACAAACCAAACCGCAATGAATGTTTAGATGATTATGGCAATATATCTTTGGGGTCTTTGCCATTGCCTTCCAAATTGTTATCTGCTCTTCATTTCGATCTTAACAATGAGCACCCAGCGAGAACCCAAAGACATACGAGAGCGGAAAGCGAGTTGTTGAGAATACAAACATATAGAAGAACCTATAATTCCTCTGCGCACAAACATAAGAAATCTTCTAAGGTGTTTGAAGTCTTTTACAAATTTAAGCGAGGAATCTAGACATTGCGAAAGGAAAAAATGCTCTACATTTTAGTAATGTGGGGGAACAAGCAAACAAAATCGATCGTTAAATGAAGAAGAGACAACAGAGGCTGCAAGATTTAACAAATAGTGTTGGCAAAATATTGTATATGAATAGCAAGCCGGGCTTTACGAGTCAAAAGTGTTTAGTTAATAAACTTACATGTCCTATGCATTGTCCAACCCATGGGCAATGATGGTCAAAACGCTCCACACGGTTGTTGCGGATAGAGCAATGAGAGCAACGAGGAGGCCTGTACAACATGCAAGTGTCACGCGATTATGTCTTCCACGGTGATCCCGTTGACAACAACATCCTTCACTCGGGGGGCAAACACGGGTGGAGTTTGGTTAGCCCCAACCTCTCGCATTGCCATCAAAACATTCGGGTTACGGAGGATGTGCATTGCGGGTATGATCCCCGGATCTCTTCCGGAAGTTAGAAGCGAGAAGACTCATATCCCGAAGGTGGCATAATGCTTAAACAAGTTAGAAGATATGCTCATTCTATATCTTCTTCTCTTTACCAAAGATGACCATGACTAAAGACAAATTTTTTGTATGTACCAAATTAAAAGATAGGGGAGGAGCACTAGCAAAATATGCATGGTGCTAGTGGACAGACAAGTTAAAAAGGTACTACAACGAGACCCTTTTCTAGATAAAACCGGGAATCACTTCAATTAACACATGACGCTTAATAAAGGCGAGAATATTACATTTTGACGCTTATTTTGAGCAATTGAATTTTACAGTTCCACGTGTAATATATCATCTGGAGTGAGCCACTTGCACAATTAGCATATATATAATGAATAGTAAAATAATTAATACTGAAGCAAAATGAATAATCCCCTTTGATGACATCGAACTAAGTTACATTGTATAATTAGGGATCACTTTGCCATTTAACACATGACACATGATAAAAGCGAATATCACGCAGTCCCATACGATTATGAACAATTAAATAACAGTTCTTAAGCGATGTATCATCTAGGGGGTATAGATTCGAGAAAAAAACAAGCATCGTTTGAAAAACGAAGTTGTCGTTTTTGTTAAAGACTCGCATCTTGTTCCAATAACGCATATATATTAAGCGGCCCGTGCACTGTACCCGCATGGCTCGGGGAAATAAATGAGTGTGGTGATTTTGAAAAAGGCTAAGAACCATACTCACATATCTTTTTGTGAATAGAACTGCTACAATCATAACCGGCAATCCTGACCATAAGAGAACCTATCCATCAATTCCTTGGCAAAGAACGCACGTAAGATTGATACGGTGCGACAATAAGGAACATGGTGACAAACAAAGGATCTTGCATCGGGACCAAATATGAATCTTCCCTTCGGTAAAAACACACCGCAAAAGATGGAAGCTACCATTAATCACACTTTCTAGTTCTATCCACGGCGAAAAATACTTGAAGATCTCGGTAGGAAAGATTTCTTCTCGAGCCATGTGGGTACCATTGTCAACTTTGTCTAAGCACGACTCACTCAAGAAAGCGGACTAGTCGGAGGGTGAAATTATTCTGATGTGTAATAGACACTCGGTCAAGTGTAATTAATGCACTAGTCCGATCCTAAAACTTAGGATCATTCTCTGAGCAAGGCGGTAGGGAGACACTTAACCCGGCCCATTCGTCCTAGAACCTACATTTCGAGAATCCTAGTATAAAATCATTAAATAAATGGGGGGGGGGGGGGATTGAGTAATCAATTATTTTTGGAGCCAACAAATGACCAAACGAATTTGCCAAGTTCAAAGAAGGGAATCCCAACATCGCCCTACATTTCAATTTAGCCTACTTTCCCAAAACAAAAGGCACTCTGTAACTTTTTGAAACGAACTAGACAGTCCACTTAAGAAAAATATAATGGACCAATTTGATAGCAATCCCATCGCCAGTAAAACACCTTGGCACCCTCCCACAACCGTGGACCCGATGGCATACAACCATATCTTGATACTAAGTTCGAGACTACTAAGTTATTTGATCCTGTGGTGAACAAGTTATGATCCGCCCATGCTCAAAGGGAGTCACAAAATTATCATATCCATAATCAAAGAGTTCATTCTCAACTAACCGATGAGAACACGACTCGGAACGGGGACTCAAAATAATGCACACTATGATCGGGAGGATATTCAACAACATATCCTCTTTAAAAAAATCTACATACATTCAATTACGAGGATAAAGCCCACACTCCATATGCCCCTGACCCCTCGACTCAAATGCGGGAAGCCCCACACCCCATATGCCCCCTCGAAAAGCACTGTTATAGGGTTCACATGTATACATTAGAAAATATATTTGACACCAATTTTTAATGGATTCTCATGGTTCACACAATCACACATGCAGCCATGAAAATCTTTTTCCATTAAAATTCTAGTGAGTAGTGACAATGTTGAAATAACTGATGATTTATTCCATCCGACAATCCAACTAGCAACTCCAAGTTCATTTCTAAAAGTGAATTATAGCTACAAGAAAAAAAAATATCAATAGGATTACCCCTGAATTCATACTTGTTGAACCTTGTCTTCTTCTAACAACAAATGAGCAGCCAGTCGAACACTTCATCTCAATCCGAAATAAGACAATCGGATAAGCTAATTAGAAACAGAGAAGTTGCAAATGGACCATATAGTGAAACGACGTAAATTAAGAAATGGCGAATGTGCGGATAAATAAGGTGAATGTGAGTCGATAATATAAGTGTGCAACAAATGCTTTAGTTTTGCCATCGTAGTCATCGGGCAAAGGTAAATCTTAGTCGATAATACAAATGAGACTTCGACCTTAATGCACAACAAAAAATAACTCTATTAACGAAATTAAAACTGGATTTTCCCGATACAAACCTATTGACTTTGACTCCGACAATAGCAACAAGCAAGGTTTTCAAAGGAGGCACTACTATGCAATAAAATATAGGTGTGGTTAATCTAGAAACTAAAAAGAGAGTGCATAATTCATCTCATAATTATTGCCAAAAAGATACAACTACAAAACAAGGATAAATTAAAAGGGCTAAAACATAGGCATACTAAATTTTTACAGAAGTGTGAGTCATGAATCTCTGAAAAAGAATATGGAAGGAATGAATGGTTCGTAGCCAAACTAATTAGTTGTTGTCCTAGAAGAGAAATAGATAGCATGCAGCACCATACAAACAATTAGAGGTTGAGGCATGATATGTGAGCCAATTATATCGGTTAGACTCACTATTCCAAAGATTTCACTAGGCTCTCATCTCGAAATTTAAAGAACTCAAGAATGATTAACTATGGAAATCACAAGAATCATGGAGCAACTCATTAGGTCCCAGGCTGCTTGGTCGGTGTGCTGTGCACCTCAACTATAGGAAAAGTATGCTCATGCTTTAGTTTCCAAGTTGACATCATTGCACCTAAACTAAAATCGTGGGTTAGGTGGAACTTTAAAACACAAATCACGAAGGTTTCGGTTGTAACATAAAACAACCATAAGTTACTCTAACTCCTGAATTTTTTATAGTGCTTTCTACTATCATGCTCTAGTAGTGTGATGTCCATGATACTCTTGTTCGAAGACAATATGTCATGAATGTAATCAACCAAAGCTAAAATCGGCAACCATGTAACATGTATTCAACAAACAAACAATGAACAAAAAAAGGATCCTCCTAAAAACACTAATCTAGCTAGCGGAGCCTTGCTCACCTTCTATAGGCAACCACGATTGTCTTCACCTCGCTTCGTGTGCGAGGCTTCTAGAGCCGCGATTGCCTCCGATCTGACGGGCCACCGAGGCAGCCCTCATGTAGGTCACTAGAGCCACCCTCGCCATGCCCGCCGCGGGGTACTAGAGCCACAAACCGGCTGCATGAGAAAAATAATATGCATTTAGATTTGTCAAGGAAAAAAAGAGACACTCAAATTAATAAGACTCTTTAGCACGAGAACTAGGCAATAGAGAACCTGCAAGAGCACATAACTCCTCTTATGACACCGAATGTTCGGGGATCGGTCTCAGACGCGTTCTACGAACAAGCATCTTCCTCTTGTAAACTTGTTCAAGCTATGCATAACTAAAGAAGTAACAACATTACGTATAGTTGGTGACTAGAACTAATTACCAACACAAACCAAGTTGGATGAATGTTATAGCAAAGACAACATGCTAAAAAAGTTATATATCTATACCACATTGCTCATAGCTTTGGTAGTGTTTAGATTTACTAGATCTGAAACTTACTAGTGAAATAACCCCGATCAAGCTGCCCAAACCATTTTCATATTGAAAATAAATAACCTATGAGACTCAACTCTAAAACTAACGCACCAAAAAGAAAAATCTTGAATATAGTTCACTTCCTAGTGAGCAAATTGAATGTTGAGAACAATAAGTTCTATGGAACAAAGTAAGGCCGAGAACAAAGCCAAAGTGAGGCCGATGGGTGTATTAGTGTGACTCATTTGCTTGTGCATTTAGATATGTGCATTTACAAATCTGCATCGAATGTGACATGGTTCAAATTGTATTAGTACAGCGAGACAACCCGAATGCATTTAGAGAACCAAAAAGTGCATTCGGAGAACCTACTACACGTAAATAGAGTGGCTATTTTTATTTCGAGAGAACCTGAATGAATTCAAGTGTTTTTTTTCTTCATGTAATGAGAAATAGCAAAACCGTTTCCTATTTTCTTCATGTTCCTTTATATAGAAGCACCACCGCTGTGTTCTTTGAATGTTTTTGAAACTTGACAATACACCGAAACTTGATCAATATTACCGAATGTTACACAAACTTGACTAGCAACACAAGCGGATTGATGTGAATCAATTACAATCAAACAAAGCTAAAACAAAGTTTATTCCACCAAAAAGTATTCACTCAACTAATATTAAAGATACATTGCAACTTTTTCAATCTATTAGATCTCTTCCCTCTATTATTTATGTTTAATTGTTAAATTCTCGTTTTATTCAGAAATGCATTCCAATCCCCAGCTTCTATCTACTGCTCTTGTTCCTACACTGGCTCTTGCTTCTCAATTTGTTAAACATGTTCTTAGTTTGCGGGTGAGTCTATGCATGGACAAAAACTTTGAGATGCATAAGCCTAAAAAAATAGGCGTGTCCAACAATAGGTCCTGAAATCTCGTGTAAACGCCGCGAGCAAAGGGGAAGAAAAACCGGAGGGGGAGGCGCATGGTATGGGCATGCGTGGCCATGCAAAACGTAGAAGCCGATAATGTTGGAGGCGCAGCGATGCGAGATCCACGTCCTCACGGCGACGGTGCCACCCCGTGATGCGAGGAAAAGCAAATCCGGTTTGTAGAAGCACCAACCTCCTAGTCCTGCGGCCGCTCAATCAGCCGCCGTCCGAAAACCTCGAATCCACCTCCACCCGAACTTAGAAAACCGCGAGCACGAATCGAGCTCGAATTGAATCGGAAAACGCGGCGTCGTACCTTGACCTCAACGTCGATGTCGATGGGGGCGCTCCACCGTCGGCGATAACCACCGGCCAGCTAACTGCTTGGCGGTGAGGACGGCGTGAGGCGTGGGGGCCCGACGTGGGGCGGCACATGAACGTGGCGGCTTCCGCCGGGCGAGGAAGCCGTGGCGTGGGGGCTCGAGGTGGAGCAGCGGTGACCGACCGCGATCGGCTTGCGCCGGGCGAGGAACGCGATCGAAATGCTCGACGGCGACCTAGACCTACGGATGCACCTCCGGGCAAGGGGCCATCCGGATCCGCCACCCAAAAATCGCCGCCCAGGCGGGATCTACCGGGGTTCTCCAACGGCCCGTTGACGGAAGGGGAAGATGCTGCGAAAAAATGGAGTTTTTTATTTTTTTTAAATCGGCCGAGAAGAGAAAAGGGAAGACATAGGAAGCGAAACGGTCACGGGAGGAAGCTAGAGGGAGAAGTAGAAACGGTCATGGGAGGAAGCTAGAGAAGGAAAAGCGCGTGTGCGCCAAAGACTTGAAGTAGAGCCGCGCGTCGTAAATAAGATTCGTGCAATATGACCTATGCCACACGCTGGAAAATCGACGCAAATTTAATCTTTTTCAATTGTAGAGCCATATATCTTTCGTGCCCTGTATTTACTTTTTTTTTTTTGAGAAGATCGTGCCCTGTATATACTGGCTTGCAAGTTTTGAAACATGACCATGGACAGCTCACTGAGTAAGCAACATATAGTTTTTTTTGAAAAATATCAAGCATCGGAGCTGCTGGTTGTATTAATTTTTTTTTTTTTAAAAAAAAGAATCATGTTTTACAACAAAGGAACAATGTGTCCCAAAAAAAAAAAAAACTTCGGTCAGGCCCCACCGGTATTGTTCTTAAGAAGAAACCTTGGTTTCCCGACCGAAAAATCCCCGAACCCCATCCCCGCCTCGACACTAGGAGCTTCAAGCCCATGGGAACTACGATCCTCAATCCATTTTGGAGAAGACCGGGGGGCGATTACACCAACCCAAGAGCCGGTATACCAACCGTAGCTACGGGCCGGACATCGAAGCCCCCCAGCCGGTATACCAACTGAACCCACAACCGCCCGATCCATACGGGACGCGGCGAGCTCTTAACTAGTGCTTTGGCACACGGGGGGCGAGGAATTTTTTTAACCACAGCCTGAAATTCGCTCCCACAGGGATTCGAACTCGGGGCCTGTGGAGTGCCGCCAGTGACTTAGCCAACCGGACTAAAAAGAATGTACAGGTACAATCTGAGCACTATTATGAGGTGTGTTTTGTGGACGGTTGTTGCTAACTTTTACATCTTCAGTAGCATACATATACTACTGAGAAATGTACAGATATAATCTGTTTGTGTAAAACTTATCTACTGCTCCTACACCGAAGCATGCTTGTCGCGAGAACAACATTCTGTTTCGATTGAATGGTAGTGCAAAGACAAAATCTCCTGGACTCCCACTGTCCCTGAAACACATGACTAATGTTAGCAAACAATCCAAATAATGAGAAGCAAAATTTAGCTTGTTTTGATGACATCCAAGTTAGCAGCGAAGCATGCACAAAACAGACCTCATAACAGTACTCATATTCAGTTTATTTGTTTCAACTTAACTCACAAGTGGGATGTTGCAGGGAGGTGAATCTGAATGTGAAACGAAAACAGATTCTGTTTTTTTAGGGCAGAAAAAAAGTATAATTCACAGCACTAATAATTGTTTGATAAGATGTAATTAGCAGGCTACCAAGACCTCCAAGTTAACAGCATGCATGCGCAAAATTACATACACCGAAACTGAGCTTAATCATTCAACTATAATTGGTAAACCATACACCTTAACTGGGACACATTACTCGAGACTGCAACAGATCATATTCATTTACTTTGACATTCACACAGCTGATTCTGTCAATTTAGTGTTAGTACCATTTTAGTTAAAAAAACTGTGGGCCTCCGTCTCTTTAAATGTCACTGAGATCAAATGATACCATTTTTTTAAAAAAAAAATCTTTTTAAATATTGCAACTTCATTAGCTAACAAGTTGCATGTACGGTTGCAGGGAGGTGAGTTTGAAGCAGAGGTTTTTTTTTTCTAATTTACGGAGACATGGAAAAAATATATAGAGAGAGAGAACAATTGTAGCCAGCACACTTTTACCTTTTAATGTTGCTACCTCAAGGATTGGCCGATTGGGATGGAGCTACAAAATCAAAAAATCCTTTTCCAGTCCAGTCCATCATTCATTATCTGAAACAGAGATAGAAGCAGAGAAAAATGAGTAAGTTTAGAACGCGGACAGGGAAAGGATGACAGGATGGATGAATAAAATGGACTTTGCAAATACAGGAGGAAGCACACCTGTCTCTTTAACCACTTTCCTGTTTATCCAAAGGCGTGGACGATTAGGATGGATTTTAGTAGCATGCCTCATCACAGCTCTCAATTCCTTCACCTCATCATCATTAGCTCCTTCGCAATCCAATCCTACGCTAACCTTCTGGAGCGATGGCAGGTTCATCAGGCCCAAGTCGAAACCACCATAGCTGCTGGCAATTTCCCTCGCCCCTTGTACAGAGAACCAGGACCAAAGCGTTCTCAGCCTCGGCATAGCTCCTTGCTGAAACAATACAGGCCTGACAAATCCCCGGAACTCGCAGGATAAAAGGCAGGGGAATGAATCCGCACCAATGAGGAATCCACTAGGGATTCCAAGATCCTCATGCTCCACCAGCATCTCGAGATAGCAAAGAGCAGGCAAACTCCCGAGTATATCGAGATCGGCCTGCTGTAGTTCCCTTATGGCGATGGATAGTTTGGAGAGGTCCGGCACAAGCGACGGATTAATCCATGCTGGCAGCGTTGAGAACCAGCAGCCCCATCGTGTCGACAGACTACAGAGATGTCTAGGGGCCACCCAGGCATCCAATCCACCAATGTTCGTTTGACCACCGCTAGCCCAGATACTAAGCTCGCGGAGCTTTTGCAGCTTGCCTAGGCACTCCACCAGATTGTCGTTCCATTCGCCCAAGGCAATACGCAGCACTCTCAGCTCCGATAGCCAGCCCAGTTCTTCTAGACACTCCATGTTGGAGTCATCAATTAGTAATTCTGACATCTCTTCAAGTCTTGTTAAGCTCCCAATCCCTTTTGGCACTCTGATTGACAAGTCAGTGTACATGCACATCAAATGTTTCAGCTGAACAACAGTTGATGGCAAGCAAGAGAGTTTATTCCTCCGTACGTCCAATACTTGTAAAAATTTCAAGCTTCCTATTTCTTCAGGCAGCTGCGCAATGCTTGTGCCACATAGTCCTAGGTACCTCAAGTGAAATTGATTCCCAAGGTATTTGAGGCCGTATGCTTGCGAAAGATCACAATCTTGTAAATCCAGTACACGTAAAACTTGGAATCTCCTAAGGACTGGTATTAGAGTAATGACAGATGGAAAGTGGGAGCTCTTGAGAACTGGCAACAAACCAATGCCAGATGGAAAGACAACAGCTGACCTTACTTGTTGCAACCTCCTGGTTTCCAGAGTCTCAGTATGATGTTCCTTGCCATTTTGAAGGGATAACCTCCGAATCATATTTGATGAAGATATGTGATCTGTACCATTTAATATAGTAACAAAGTTTGCTTCACTTGACAAGGAGCATATAAGATCAAGCACCATATCATGTACACGACATTCATATATTGTATCATTATTATAACCATGTATGGATCATACTTCTACTTATGAGCTCATTGAAGTAACTCTCTCCTATATCAAATAAGGAACCACCATGTTTCTCACACTGGATAAAACCTTCAGCTATCCACATCCATATCAAACGATGTTTTTCTATTTTATAATCTTCCGAAATGCACTACAATATAATAAACAAGTCCTCAGATGGGATGGCATATTATAATAGCTAAATGATAAGATCTTTCTCATATTCTCCACATCTATACTGTTCTCAAGACGGGTACCAATACAGTTGTACACCTCATACCAATCCATCTTATTCCTTGCTTTACAAGCGAGTAGACTAGCCATCGTAATAATAGTCAATGGTACACCAGCACATTTCTTTAGTATCCTCTCTGATACTTCAGTTAACTCTGCAATGGGACATTTTTCTATATCTTCATTGTTGTCTTTCCCTTCAATACCAAAAAAATTCTTTTGTATAGCAATTTTTGGGAGTTATTCTGAGAAAGAGGTTTCATATTGTAAGGACCACCAACTTTTTCAGCAACATCAGAATTACGTGTGGTTGTAATAATTATGTATCCAACATCACTATCAGGCAAAGCACATTTGATCATTCTCCAAACTGTGATATCCCATATGTCATCGATAACAATGAAATACCTATGACCTGCAAAGCTGAATTTGCCTTGGTTATCCAACGTGCAAAACCCTGCCTTACTACAGTGTTAGATCAATGGGTGCACAGCTATGTGTAATTTTCTTTATTTTTCTTTGTAATTTTTTATGTTTCCTGAACTTTATTTGTAAGGACTTGTTTTTTATTAATGCAATAAAAGCACAGTAGGGGTGCCTTGCCCCTCCTGTTTTCCCTCAAAAAAAAACAATGAAATACCTATTGATATAGATATGATGAGTTATTGTTAGCAAGAAAAACTAATTTAATTAGGATATAAAGTTATGACATTGCTCATATAAGACGTTGTGCACACTTCCTAGAAGGCTCTAGTGGTTGTTTTTTGTTTAACAACAACAGCAAGCACATTTCTCATTAACTGTCTGTACAATTAGTGTTACTGAACCAATTGAAGGTCCTAAAATACTGGTGGCCAAAAAATTCTTTTCATGTACAAAATGATTGAAGGAATGCTCCCATACCTTTTGTGTCGAAGGAATTTTCTTAGTTCATTGACGAGCTGCCGTTCATCCAATTGTCTTTCATTGATGTTGGCATACTTTTTTCTTGTCAAGCTGATAGAGGATGCCCTTAAACAATTTCTTCATATCAGGTGTTTGAGACACTGATACATCAGCACAACAATCGAATAGTGGTCTAATCTTCTCATACACTGCATGAGCAAGAGTTGTTTTTCCCAACCCACCAAAACCAACGATTGTAACTATCTTGCCTTTCTGAATGGCCACTCCATTCTCTTCCATGACAATATTGATGAGCTCATCTCTTGTCTCAATAATGCCAACAAGATCTTCAATCTCTGTGTATTGAGGAAATAAACGTGGGTCCACAACAGCTGTCGTAGGCTTATCAACACCAAGGCTAACATCATACCTGCGGCGCCTCTCGCGATAGTACCGATTCGATTTTGCGGCAGGGGCCAGATCTTTTCCGTCGGCGGGGGCAGCACTCTCACGTGGCGGCGCGCCTTTAACGCGCCCGCCACGCAAAAAGATGAACTTAACCGTGGCGGGCGCGCAGAACGTGCCTCCCGCACGCAAAATGTATTAAGCGTGGCGGGCGCGTTGCGGCGCCCGCCACGCCGCCTCCATGTTTTGCGTGGCAGCATATTAAAGCGCCCGCCATGCAAAAGGCCCGACGCCTATAAAATCTGCCGGCGCCCTCCTTCTTCCTCCACGGATCTTCCTCTTCCAACTTGTGGGAGGTTTTGACCCAAATTTTGACAAAATCTTTAATTTGGGACTTTTAGCTTTGATTTGGGGGGAGGAGAAGACACTAATTGGTCGGTAAAGCCCCTTTTCATCTTTCTTTTCCCTCTTTTTAATCCCCCTTTACATCTAGATCCATGGAGGAGAGAAAAAACTGCCTTTCTCTAGATCTAGATCTGTGGTGGAACTTCTTCTTCTTTTTTTCGGTTTGAGTACTATGTAACGGCACTTAGCTTTTTGGAAGAGCAGGGAGACAGGATGGAGAGGCGCTGAGCCCACTGGATGTATGAGATGAAGAGGGTTGATGACGAATACTACGATCGTGCACCTCTACAACACGGCTCTTGATGTCTCTTATCTCCGTAGCAATCCCATGGCGAATCACTGCCTTTCTAAACAAACCAACACTTCGGTCAATGAACTTCTTGATGCTATGCAGCTCGGCCGACTGGTTGGCTTTGCCACGCACCATGAATGTGTCGATACTATATCCTCTATATCGTAGGAGAGCTCCCTCAAATCCTTGGCCCAGATCCTGTCCTGAATGTCAAGCTGGGCACCCTTCATGCTCTCGAGCTCAGATTTGAGGAACATGATGTCCCCCTTCACGCCCTTTTGCAGCTTGTACTCTCCCACGAGCAGATCACCGAGCTTGGTGAGGACGCTTGGCAGAGCCCCAGTAACTACCGCCATGGATCTGTCCTGGACGAACGCAAGGAGTGAGGCTGCTGTGCTGCGTATGCATATACTGAACCAATAGTATGGGCACAAAGCATGCAAGACTGCAAGAGCTAGCACGAGATAGGACTCACCGATGAGTTACCGGCCACCGTTAGTTACGAATCACGCCTCCCTTCGCCGCGCCGCGCTGGCCGGATCTGGCCGGCCTGTCACCAAGCAGCCTCCCCGATTCCGGGCTGCTACAGCCGAGGAGCCTTGGAAGTTGAAACAGATCGGAGGGGACAAGGATTATCGTGATTGCTACTGCAAAAAGGCAAAATTTCTCCACCGCATATCTCTTCCTCCCATGATACTGTGCCCACTCCTCGACTCCACGTGCCACAGTGTCTTCCTAGAATTATATATGCTTTGTCGGGTTATAAAGCCTATCTCACTAGTAATGCTACACACACTAACATTTTAGCTAATGATATAGACCTTGATTTTATTCTGATCATCGTACAGACCTTAATTGTACTGCTCGCTCTATTTCCAAACAAGTCAATTTTCTAGAATCCGTGGAAATGACCCAAGTTTAACTAACTTTATAGGAAAAGTTAACATCTATAACATAAAATGAGTATATTATGAAAAAAGTAATTTATGATACATCTAATAATGCTAATTTAATATCATAGATCTTAGAGCGATTTTCTAAAAATTTGGTCAAAGTTTAAATTTTTTTGACTTAGATAACTCTAGGAATATATTTATTGAAAGAGTATCTCGGGCTCTTTGTATACCAAGAATAATAATAAAATTTCGAGGTTGCGATTCTAACCAACAATCAAGGTTGTAGAAAGGGTGATGCCGTGTATTTGGATAAAAGCTTTTTTGGCATGTGTAGTATCCAATAAAAAAATACTAGTAGATTAGCGCGCCTTTGCGCCCCCAATTGGAAGGTGGAGGTGTATGTTACACAGAGTTATTCATGTGGAATAAAAACAGGTGGAGATAAGTAATGTGTAGCTTTAATCCATGGTCAGTATCATGAAAATAGCACCAAGTTCTAATAAATTTCACTGAACTCCTATCTCGTGCAATTTGCGTACAAATGTTTCATATTTTCATTAAAATGTAAGGTATGGAAAAAGTTAAATTCAGTTAATACCCTACTCCACATCAAGTGTACCTGTACTTTGACTCATTGTTCTATTTCAGTAAATTTAATGTATACACACGACAGCCGTTAAGTACATCGCAGGGAACTAAGAGCAAATGAAAACATGGATACTATTGTAGATCCCAACAAAAGAATAAAAACCGTGTACTGTGACAGCCCAGAACTCCTAAAAGATATGTGGAACTTTGCTTTTCTATACTTTTCTATAAGCATGAAAAACATTCTTGTCCTCCGATATGAACCATCCTGCTTTGCCCTTGCATCCACCTTCTACCCAACCATTGCTTCAAATCTGTGTTTCAGAGAAAAGTGAGGACAAGTGCAGGCCAAATGATCATATGTATGCTTAGTGCAGCTGCTGGCAAAAATGATTAATCATTTGACAGAACCCATAATGTCTATTAACAGAAATAAAAAAAAAACTTGGTTCAGAATAAGTTAATGAAAGCTAAGTGGTGGTGTGTTTATCTGCTAAAGGTATGCATCTAATAGCACTAAAACCGTATTAACAATATGGAAGAAGATAAGCTATGGCTATGAAAAAGTATATTACCTTTTGGACAATTACAATGTCACCAGCTGACAAGGTAAGCTCAAACCCACTTTCAGCTTTGAAAGAATCAAGGGCCTGCAACCTAGAGAATAAAGAAGTTATATTTGAAAGTCTCTAGTTTGGTTTTGGCTAATTGATGAAACCCTAGGACTAACCTCTATGCTAAGTGATTGAATTAGTTGAGGTGGTTCTAGCAAAGTGATCATGGTGGATGGACGATGACGATCCAAAAGATTGATGAAGTGCTCGTGTTTTGAAAAAGAAAGAGAAAAAACAAAATCCTATGGGCTCAAGGCAAAGGTATAAAATAGGATTTTTGTTTTGCGGTCAAGACGCCAATAGAGTGCGTGATCGGATTTAGGATAGATAACCGTCTTATAAAGAGGGGGAAATCTTTAATTGCAATGGTTATCTAGTGCCACTAAGTGTGAGTCTCATTTGCATATAATTATCGCTTAGTGACGTGGTGAGAATGCACGAAAAATAATCCCGGAAAATTATTTGTGAAAAGCTAACTTAATGCACAAATTATTTTGGAATATATTTGTGAAGTTAGCACTTAAAAGGGATGGAAAAATAAAAGAAGAAAGAAGCCCCTGTTGGAATTTCTTGTTGGACCCTATAATATTTCCATGAGATGGCTCTCTGTTTGAAGCTGCTCGCTGCTGCTATCTGTGCTCAAGACAGAGACGGTGCCGCTGGAAATTTATCCTACCCGAACTGGAATTTGCTGCTGCTGCTGTCGACCGCGTGAGACATGCATGCTTTGTGCGGGGGCCGTGCTTCAGAGAATGAATGGGTGTGCTATTTTTTTTTTTGAGAAGCCGGCTGCATGCCCTGGCTAATTTTGGGAGAGAGCAGGCCGTTGGTGCTCCTTTGTCACGGTGAGAAATATGTGGATACGAAGGGGCCACGTTCTCTTGCATGCAAGCTACTGCTTTTCTTTTCAAGAGTTCGTACTCGGTGGAGCTCCTTCTGCTACTGGCCGTTGTCGTCTGCTAATTGGTTCACCTGGGCACGCCGCACGCACCTTGTGGTCCAGCTGCCGACCGTTGCCTGTTCCGTTAAGCTTGTTGGCCCCGCACGTCAGTGGATGGGTTGTTGGACAGCAGGTGTGTGCGCTGCGGTTGGGATGGATAAAGCAGAAGCGTACCCCTTCGTAGCTCTCTCTGGTTCCCATTCCCCATTCTTGCATACAGAGAACCAAGAACAGAGAAAAGCTCTCTCCTTCTTCTCTCTCACTCCCATTGATTTGTGCTTCAATTCAAGTGAGAGATCAAGCTCTAGTGTTGATCTTGAGAGCTTCAAGAGCATCTCCTCCCTCTCCTCTCCTTCTCCATAGCTTGTTGCTCATTTGAGAGAGGATTTGGGGGAAACCCTAGTGTGGTGCATTTGAGGTTGCATTTTGTGGCACTAGGTGATTCTTGTGATTGGTGATTTCTTGTTTCTCTTGGAGAGCACCACTCCTAGACGGTTTGGTGATTGTTGGAGGCGTTGGGAAGAGAATGTGATTGTTCTTGCCCACCTCCGGTGTTTTGTGAGGGGTTTGTGATCTTCCCGGCGGTCGAATTGATACTCTAGTGGATTGCTCATGTCATTGAGTTACCCCTCAATCGCGTGGTGTCAAGAGGGCCTAGTGAGGCAAGGCGCGAGTCGCTACCTTGAACCACCATTGAGACGGTCGACACAACCGGAGACTAGCTTGAGGGTGCTCAAGTGAACTCCGGGTGAACAAATCATTTGTCATCTCATTGTGATTGATTGTCTCCCGGTGATTGGCTTCATATTGTGTTCATCATCTTCCGGTGATTGAATTGACTTGCCGCTACGTGTTGGTATAACACCTCTACTCTCTACCTTGCAATTACATTGAGATATATATTGTGCTTGTGTAGAATTGCTAGTTGAGTAGCTTGCTAGAATTATTTAGTGTAATATTAGTTTGCTCATCTAGTTGGTAAAGTAGCGACATAGCAATTGTGTGAATTAGAGATTATAAATCCTAGAATTGCTATTAGGTGGCTTGCCGACAAGTAGAGCTAGAGCAACCGCATTTACGCTTTTGTTATTGTCTAACAAATTGTTCTAGTGATTTGTAGAATTTTTATTAGGCTATTCACCCCCTCTAGCCATTTAGGACCTTACAATATTCGACTACCATCCCAGACATCAACAGCTGCCTGTATATTTGCGTAAGAGTTTTTTTTTTTTTTTTAAAGGACAGTAGGCGTAAAAATTATTCATTAAAAACATGTCACACCAAATCGACAGATTGGACTGACTCATTAACAGAAGTGGATGCAAACAGTCTATTGATTTTATCATAAAGGGCCAGCGACAGCAGTTTTGGTGGCATAATATTTTGAGCAAAAAAAACATTATAAGCAGGGCAGCTACTAACTTAACTGAGTGTGCCACCACTTTATAAAAATACCTAAATCCATTTTTTAGTAAACCATTATGCTGCACATCATTGTTGCCTAATTATTTGCGATCCGGTCATTATCACCAATGATAAGTAAAGAAGAGGTAGATATCATTTTGTGTGTCCTAGAAACTTGAAACGAACCTAATTCGCAGGGCTTCAGTTCCCTTAGAGATGCTGAAAAAGATACAAAGAATAAAGATATGAGGAGTAAAAAGACCCACAAAAATTAGTACCTCACAGAGGGGAAGAAAGAAGAAGGTGGGACCGCTAAGGTACATAAAGACTTACTAATCAAACAATCAGGTATAATAAATAGGCCACATATGAAGGGGAAGCAGAAACAGATGGAGCAAATGATAGAGTCACCTAAACAGCGCTGCAAGTAGAAATCAGTAACTGGAAGTCAGTCACTGCTACTAAGCGGTTAATTATATATTGTTTTCATGTACCTATGACGAACCGTAGTAACCAGACATTCATTTGATCTCATTCAGTATAGTATAAGGCATAGAAGCACACTACATGAACATATAAACAGATATGCTTATTTAACCTTAGGGCAGTCAGCCACTGTAATAACCAGGGTAACTATGTACTGTTTTGATATACTTATGACCAACCGTAGTAACCAGTCACTAATTTGATCTCATTTAGTATAGTATAAGGCATAGAAGCACAGCACAAGAACATATAATCAGATATGCTTATTTAACCTTACGACATATGGAACAGTACGATTGTTTGGAAACCCAGGCAAAAATTGGCATAGGACAGCAGTCGATTAACCTGACAACTAAGGAGAGAAAGAGGAAGAAACTTATACCATAAGCAAAAAGGTTCTCAGCATACTTTCAGTCACAAGGAAGGAGGTTTGTAGTATACAGACGACAAATAGTGGCATTTGTTTAGACGAAGAAATTGGATAAAAAATAACAGTTAGAAGGGTTCGATAGGCAAGATTGCCATTCATAAGTAAAAGGTACAAAGAAGGAGAAAGCAAAATCTAGGGAAATCAAATGCATCGTTTCTGCAAAGCTATCAGTGTTCTTTCGGGCTGTTAAGGTACAATAAATTAGTAATGGCAAATAGTGGACATGGTATCATGAAAGGTAAGACAATGAACATAATCAACGAAGAAGGGCAGGCATGGCAACCAACAGAAGATGACAATTGTGAGCCTTAAATATTCACTCATTCGCACACATGGACTTCAGTGAAATTGGCAAGCTGACATTAGTTACATGTAATTTCAAAGGTAGTCAGGATAGATTTTGGCATGGCCGATTATGAAGTGTGCTACACTCATTTGCCGAGTGACCAATGATAAAGTCACGGGAGGTAGTAAAATGGATTAGAAAAATTGGAAAACAAAAGGTAAGCCGTGGCACACAGTGCTTTACTCAAATTAATATAGCATTCTTGCAGTCCAAAAAATGAACATGTTAATGCAAACTAATTTTGAGAAGCTCACACTTTCCAGTTGAGGATTTTAGCAGGGCTGTGAAATCCTGCACCAGCTGTTTTCAAAGTTGTAAGCCGCACATAGGAATCTTTTTTTTTTTTTTCAAAGTTAACCAAGGCATTATCTGAAGCATGAGCCAAGGAAGCTCACCTTATTATACACAGGGATTGATGCCTATGCATACCCCATCCTCATAATCATACGCATCCTCGCCTATGGAAAAAAGGGTGCAGAGCATTTAGACGAACATGACACTGAATTGACATTTCAGAAATAAAAGCAGGTAAACAAACCTCTGAAAGTGATCCAGGAAGTTCCCAGACACTACGTAAGCCTCCTTGCATCACTTCAGAAACAAAACCAGTGAAACAAACCTCTGGAAAAAATGAGTGATTTAGCGAGTTCCCACTCAGCTCATTACCAAAACCTTCTTGCATCTGTAATAAGAGGGATAAAGATGATAGTTGAAAATCAATGAGTAACCAATAGATACAGCAGGAAGCCAAGTTCAGTTGACAGAAAAGAATCAAAGGTCGATTAGCTGTATATCCAACTGTGAAGTAAAAAAATCGATACAAAGTACAATCCTCCTCAATGTTTCCCATGGGATCCATAGTTTATGGATTCATATAATGCTTCAGTTTTAGCTGGAGATGGTAAGTACCTCTCCCTAACCTGACAAATTTTAGGAATAAGAATTCTCATGTCAGCTAACTTTTCTATTAAGTGTTTTATCACCCTATATCTCAAAATAAACTTGGAACATGGGGAAAGCCTACCACTGCGATATCCAAAACACATGGAAAACTGGCACGTAATCATGTACTAAACAAAGAAAATTCCAATATGAATATGCATCTACCAACATGAATACATGTAATCCGTTTGGTGAAAAACTGGCTGTTAAGTGTTTTTATAATTTCTTTGTAGCTTCGCTATCTGCCAAAAAAAATGGAGCAAGCTGATCCATCCCTTTTACATGCATGTGTTGTTGGATTAGTCTACTTGTCACCCTCCTCTTTTTATGCTTTCCTAAGATTTAATATGACACGTACACTAAGACAGGTAGTTATAAAAGCCAGTGAAGCTTGTGTCGGTATATGGTATTATGCCATAAGTAGGAACCAGTAATTAGATGAGACGAAAGACACTTTAAAAATAGGAATGTCACTTTGTATACCGCTAAACAAATAATAGAGTAATATACGAACCTGCTCTTTGTTTCAAAAAAATATATGAACCTCCTCATGCTTTGACCGGCCATTCACATTTGCAATGATAGTTGTATTAACATATGTTGTTGGAGATTAACCAAAGACAAAGCAGCAAGACACATGTCCTGAGCTTCTTGTAAGATGAAATGGAAAGGAGGTTCACTGATCCTTAGGCAGAAACAAAAGCATGCCCCATTTTTTTTTTTTCTGATTGCTGAGCAGACAAAGGAGGAGGAGGATAACAGGCACCTAGAGCTATTGTTTTGAACAAAGCTACATAACTCAATTCAGTTATGAAAATCTATTTGCACAACTACAAATTAGTAAAGGCATGCACTTCTGAATAGGGAGGGAGAGGATCATGGAGAGGAGCCATGTGACAAAGGAGGAGGACAGACGGAGCACCGGGCTGGTTCAACCACCGAGGCTTGCCGCCGCCCGGCCCGAAACACCTAGGGTTAGGGTTTTTTCGACCTAGGGTTTCGTGTAGCAACCGAGAAGACGCAGCCGTCCCGGGCGATGTCGAATGGAAGGCGATCGCCCGACAAACGAAGTACCAAAGAGGGGGCGCTGTTGACACATATTAACGTATACTTTTAATTGTCAACTAAACATGGAAAAGGACTAAAATATAATTAGATAATCTTATTAGGGGTTTATACTAATGATTTCCATGAGTTTTGGTAAAGTTGTGATTTCGCGGGGACTTAACAGAAAAAAAACATTGCATTAAATAACGCAAATCCAACTCGAACGAAGTCTAGAAGGCTCCGAATACACCCGACGTGAACGAAAAACTTAACACCCAAGAAAACATCATCTAGAAGACTCCGGGAAGCCACGGCGGCGCTGTCGGGACCCAGGGTGGGACCCACCTCGGGCGGTCGGCCTCCCCTGTCGGGCCCGCTCGGCCTGCCCCTCGGCCAAGTCGGCCTCGCTTCTGAATGTTCGATCCACCGCCTCTAAGACGCAATCTAATCCGGCCGTTTAATGTCGGTTTGATCCGGCGGCGACGGAAAAGAGTACGAGTTGTAATCAAATCCAACACCAGTACCTCCTTTCGGACTATATAAGCAGCCCCAAGACGCCCCAAGAGATATCATCTCCTCATTAGCTATCGACAGAGAAAAATCTAGGGTTTCATATTAGAAGAGAGAGAGGTCCCTCTAGTTGTCTAGTTCATCTAGTTCTAGTTCTAGTTCTAGTTCTTCTAGTTCATCTAGTTGTAAGATCAAGAAGAGAGGCGAGGAGAAAGTTTGGAGATCCGGACTGTCGGATCTTCATCATCTTTTGTACTTCCTCGCCGCAACAAGTTCGTCTTCGACAATCTCCGTGTTCTTCATTTATTATTTCTATTTATTCTATTTAATTACTTTCGGTTCTTACTTTACTATATTTACCGGATCTCCTTTCGTATTGAGTGCTCTAGTTATCGTGCGTGGCTAGAGTAGTAATCGATAGTGTAGGCGTGGTGTCTAGACTAGAGTTTACCCGAGTTTGCGCCCAATCCCACGCGGTCGGTTGTGGTAGCCCTGGGGGTGATGACCACTGTCAGTCTTTGTAATCCACCACGTTCGGGTTGGTAATTCAGAGAGCTTTTTGGCGGCCTTCCCCGATCACCCTTTCCCGTCTTTTTTAGGGATCGGGGCCGGTACCGTTGCTCGACGTAAGTAAAGTAGAGTGAGCCTTTGATCATATAGATCTCATTAGAATACTTAGAAAACTTAACCCTCTCTTTCCACATCATTACCATTATTATCTTAGGGCGTTCTAAACCTTTCTAGTACACTTCACGTTCCCCGTGGAAAATCGATACTACGAATATACTCGGGTGAAAGCTACATCGGTATCCGTGCGGCTTGCGGATTTCTCTCGCTCGCGTTAATTTATACCAACAAGCTTTTACGGGCGCCGTTGCGGGAACGGTAGCTGTGCTAGTTAGAACCACGATCGTTCTTTTACCTTTTTACCTTTTTTTCCTTCTACCTTTCTTTCCTTTTTACCCCTACCTATACCACATGGATTTCACTCCTATCATTAAATTCTTTGCTCCAAAGGGCGACATGTTGGAGCCTTCACCATCTTCACACCCTATTCTTCTTACAGATGGCTCACGAGCTTACGCCTCTGCTCTTATAGCCATGGTTCGGGAGAAATCCTTCTCAGGTTAGCCGATGAGGATCCATACACCCACCTTAGAGATTTTGAGCAATTGTGTTCTGCGAAATATTTACGGCATGACACAAGAGACCATTAAATGGAAATTATTTCCGTTCTCCCTTGAGGGAAGAGCGAGAAAATGGTATGCTCACTCAGTAGGGAAACGTAAATGGAGATTGGGATGAACTTCGAGACAAATTTTGTCTTGTCTTCTTTCCTCTTTATAAAATCGCGACCTTAGAATAGAAGTTCTTACATTTAGACAAAAAAGAGAAGGAGACTCTAGGAGCGGCCTGGGCTAGATTCACAAGCCTTACCAATTCGGGCCCAAACCTTTCCTTGCCTGACCATGTCCCGCTCTATCACTTTTATCAAAGGTCTTAACAAGGAAGTCGCTCTCAATCTCGACATCACTTCAGAGGATCATTCTCACATAAACTAGTTAGTGAGGGAAAAGCCATTCTTGAGAAAAAATCCTTGACAACACTCCCTACACTAACATTTTTGATGAGTTACCCGAAGAAGAAGTCGAGCCAAGCCCCGAACAACAAGAGGAGACACACGCAACCAAATCTAAAATTCCTATAAAAGATTTGGTTGCCATAGAATCTCCTACTATGGAAACACATCACACTCTAAACACTTTAGAGAGTGATGAATCCCATCCTTCCATCGAGGTTGATCTTTTTGAAAATTCTAGGAATGCCTCGAATTTATCATTTAGAATGCATCCACCTAAGAGACATCCAAGTGAATATATTTCAAATTCTTTTGAGGAGGAGTCTCCTAGAAAATGTTCTCGTTCCTACAAAGGATATCGGGAGGAATTCTATGATGGCATGTCTAGTGATGCCATAGAAGGAGAGCCAAGCTACCTAGAAGGCGATCTTATTTTCTCCCCTTTCATGCCTAGACAAGATTACATATTCGAACCCATTTTCGAGACCCATCCTTAACCCCCCCGATGAATCCTTGTACTCTCTTTCCCTTGAGACCCTTGAGGGCCCTAAAAATTCATCAAGACAATCTAAATATAGGAGCCATCAAGACCACCGGGAAGACCAAGAAGAGCGACAACAATGGCTAGAGGATAATAAAGAGTTATATGCTACATGTAGTTGAATGGATGGACGAGACCTTAGATGAGATCGACCCGAGAGACACCACTCCAAGAGAAACTTTAGATATCTATGACAAATCAACCTTGGAGTTTGAGAAGAAGGATGACATCAATGAGCATGGAAGCTACTACATAGACACTTCATCTAGTTCATGCTCACATGAGAAACTTCCTGAACTACCTAGTCTCTCTAGTCTAAACACTCTCAAGGCGTACAACCCCCTCGTGCTCTTGCCTCCTATAGATTTTGAGAGGGTGATTGTAGATGCGTTCATCTATAATAAATATTCTAGATCTCGTGGTAATGAATCTTGATATAGGTGGTGTTGAAGGGGAGACCACTTCACTATCTTAAGTAGCTTTCAAAAGGTTTCCTAAGGACGAGCTTGTGTCCTAAAATAAGAATTCTTGAGATAGAGCATGAGTCCTTACTTTTCCTTGTGATATGAGTATATAAATATACATGTGTAAATATTCCTTCGGGTATTTACATCACTACTAATCATTATAGGATTGGAGCGAAAAGAATCTTTTGTCGGACTAACCCCCAACAGGAAATAAGACACTCTCAAATAAGCTTGGGGGAGGTCCCGAGATGAGCTCACACCGAGATGAAGCAAGACACAAGGACTTCTACAAGATGTTTCAAATACATCATGCTCCAAATATTAAAGGTAACATCTTGAGGTAAGTCATAGAACCTTCTCTTTATCATGGCTTACTCATAAAGTCAAACATGTTAGAGTTACAACTTTGCTTGATTCTATCGATGATCTCAACATGTTTAGCTCTATAAATTGTTCTTCACACCACTCACTTGATCACTCATCATTCATGTTACAATTTTAAATGCTACTTTCATGCTTGGTGTCTAATCTTGTCACCTTTGTCATAAATAAATAGAACACATGATGTTACCATGTTTAGATGTGCCTAAGGATAGAGTAAGATGAATAAAGTTTTGGTTCTATTGGTGTTTTCCCACCAATAGAGCCCATGCACTTGATCTCTACCTTGTCTATGCAAGCGGGACACACTTTGCGCAAAAATGTGGAGGAGTCCGCCACTTCTCCAAAATTCCACAAGTGAATGTCCCGACCTACGACATGCACACACCGAGCAAGGAATATGGGTGATGCCATCCTACTAGGAGATGCAAATGTCAAGATCGGATGAAGCACTCAAGGAGTGATCAAGCAAGATTTGAAGGACCAAGAGGGGTTGACACCTCCACAATTGTCTACCTCACTCCAACATCGCTAAGAGACTAGGTGAATACCTAGCTTGGGGAGGGCATCCTCCATTTATCAAGCCCAAGAAGAACAAGGCGCGGAGACGCTACCCGAAGAAGTAAGCATGGGGAAAGAAAGAATCATCACCTACTAAAGAGGACAACAAGAGTACACCTTCGGAAGACCTACCGCTACCAGCGTCACCAACCCAACAAACACCATCGGCTACCTCATCTACGCCACTCGTCGAGATCATTGAAGACATCATACCGCACACGACATTCGACGGCGTCGAGAGATGACAAAGACGCCATGGGAGTAAGTACTCAAAACTCTCATGAGAGGTAACTTCGGTATTTATCTGCATATTTATTTTTTCTCGCAAAGCATATTTAAATTAGCATACTTCCTTTAGCATATTTACTTTCCTACACCTTTGCATTAGAAAAGACCATAAATATGTTCTTTGCATTTGCATCCTGTTTATCTTTAAGCTCCATGTAAGCACTCCCTTACTTGTGGTGGCATAAAAATAAAAATATAAAAAATATTGCATTCATATGTTTTTGCATCATCATCCTTTTGCATAGAAAAATTTTCAAAAATATGTGGGCACATGAAGGTCCATGCTTTTATAGAAAAACCCAAAAAGAAGTGAGCACATGAAGGCTCACAACATGTTCCTAGAATTTGTTCCTTCGGGTATGTGGAATTAAAATTTGCGGGGAGAATATTTAAGGAAGACCCGAAGGCGAACAAGCTCCAAGGAGGAATCAAAGGACTACTTCAAGATCCAAATTTTGGGGAGAGCACCCCGATTATCACGATAAGTATCACTATCCTATCCATTTTAATATTAGCTAGTTATATATGTTTGCTTTGCTAGATTTAATTGGTCATAATTAGAGTCTTAGTTTGTTAAAGTCTGAATAAATCTTTGGAGAGTACGCTAGTTGGCTTTTCTCTTTAATGATCTTGTTGGCATATGCTTGGAAATGATGAATAGTTGCTCCGCCATAATTCCTCTTAAAGTGTTTACATTTCGGACTTAGATTCTCCTAAAGCTTTAAGCGCTTAATTTGCTCTAAACCCAACACACATGTGGGAAAGCACATGCTTAATCACGAGTCTTAGCATTGAAGGATAAAGATACATGAAAAGTTGAGTCAGCTTTTATCATATTCCTAGAGATACTTGATTCCTGGTTTTTATCTTTGAAAATTATAAAATATTACATGATGAGTTCCTTAGCTATGACCCTTAAGAGTTTATCATTCACATCAAGATCATTCCACTCCACCAAATGCGCCTTCTAAATTAGAAGTACGCTTCCCCATACTCCATCGGCCGCTAAGCCATAATTAAAAATAAACTCTTGCAATCTTTGGATATGTTTCTCTCGGTGTTTTTTTTATGCCAAATAGAGGCTGGGCTACATTCGAAAAAAAAAGAGAGAAAAGAGAAAAAAAAATAAATATTTTAGAGAGAAAAGTGAGACGAGAGAGGGAGAGTAACGGACAAAAGTCATACTAGGCGAGAAGGGCCTACCTCCTAATAATAAAAATATATCTAGAGATGAATAATGGACACGTGTCCGAGGGTGAGTAGGGCCCACATCTCTAAGGAGAGAGAAAAATGGACACAAGTCCGGGCAAAAGCCCACCTCTCCAAGAATGGGCAGCCCAGGTCTTAGCAATTTTAGAAAGAGAGATATAGTCCAAGATGCTTGAGAAGAAAAATACTAGAAAAGGCTAAGGGCTATTTACTACCTTTCATCCTCATCCACTTCACCACTATCATCCCACTATGTATGTCCTACCACATGTGTAATTCCACTACCATCATCTACTTAAGAGGGTCATACATAGGATCTCTCGAGTTTCTTTTTTGAAAAATATTGCAAAACCCCAGGATGATAGTTGATCAAAGAGCTTGAGACATGGTACTTAACTTGATTGTTACGTCTTTTAATTGCTTATGATTAGGTGAAAAGGCTACGCCCCATGGTAAAAGGTATGAGAGAGCAATCTTATTGAGAGGAGAAATTATTTTCTCGATAACCACAAAGTACTTTGGAGGAATGAAAGCGTAGTAGCAACTCCCCGATCCTACTATAGCATATAGCTTTGCTAGGGACTAGCAAAGGGTAAGCTTGGGGGGGAGCTTGTTGACACATATTAACGTATACTTTTAATTGTCAACTAAACATGGAAAAGGACTAAAATATAATTAGATAATCTTATTAGGGGTTTATACTAATGATTTCCATGAGTTTTGGTAAAGTTGTGATTTGCGAGAGACTTAACAGAAAAAGCGATTGCAAATTAAATAACGCAATCCAACTCCTAACGAAGTCTAGAAGGCTCCTAATACACCCGGCGTGAAACGAAACTTAACACCCAAGAAAACATCATCTAGAAGACTCCGGAAGCCACGACGGCGTCGCGGGACCCGGGGTGGGACCCACCACGGGCGGTCGGGCCTCCCCCGTCGGGCCGCTCGGCACGGCCCCCCCGGCCAAGTCGGCCTCGCTTCGAATGTTCGTCCACCGCCTCTAAGACGCAATCTAATCCGCTTCGTTTAATGTCGGTTTGATCCGACGGCGACGGAAAAAGTACGCAGTTGTAATCAAATCCAACACACGGTACCTCCTTCGGACTATATAAGCGGCCCCAAGACGCCCCAAGAGATATCATCTCCTCATTAGCTATCGGCATTGAAAAATCTAGGGTTTCATATTAGAAGAGAGAGAGGTCCCTCTAGTTGTCTAGTTCATCTAGTTCTAGTTCTAGTTCTAGTTCTAGTTCTTCTAGTTCATCTAGTTGTAAGATCAAGAAGAGGGCGAGAGAAAGCCGGAGATCCGGACTGTCGGATCTTCATCATCTTTAATACTTCACGCAACAAGTTAGGTCTTGACAATCTCCGGGTTCTTCATTTATTATTTCTATTTATTCTATTTAATTACTTTCAGTTCTTACTTTACTATATTTACTTTGGATCTCCGCTCGTATTGAGTGCTCTAGTTATCGTGCGTGGCTAGAGTAGTAATCGATAGTGTAGGCGTGGTGTCTAGACTAGAGTTTACCCGAGTTTGCGCCCAATCCACGGTCGGTTGTGGTAGCCCAGGGGTGACAGCCCTGTCAGTCTTTGTAATCCACCACGTTCGGGTTGGTAATTGTAGAGCTTTTTGGCGGCCTTCCCCGATCACCCTTTCCCGGTCTTTTTCGAGGATCGGGGCGGTGCGTTGCTCGACGTAAGTAAAGTAGAGTGAGCCTTTGATCATATAGATCTCATTAGAATACTTAGAAAACTTAACCCTCTCTTTCCACATCATTACCATTATTATCTTAGGACGTTCTAAACCTTTCTAGTACACTTCACGTTCCCGTGGAAAATCGATACTCTAGAATACTCGGGTGAAAGCTACATCGGACGTCCGTGCGTCTTACGGATTTTCTCGTCAAGGTTAATTTATACTCATGCCGCCGTACCGCGGTCACGCGAGGACGGACCGAAGCCCCTGGTGAGTGAGGGCCGGCCATTTGCCGCCGCCGCAGCTGACTCCGGGCGGGGGCCCCGACGACACCGGGCGCGAGAGGGAAGGGGCGAGGGAGGAGGAGGGAGGGGTGGGCGCCGCCGCTGGCCCGGCCGGCCCGCCGGTGGCCGTCAGCCGTGGCCGCGTCGGGGAGGAGACACGAGAGGAGGGACGGAATAGCTCTTTTTTTTTTTTTTTTTTTTTTTTTTTTTTGACAACTCGTTTTTTTTTTCTTTGGCCGGGAAGAGAGTGAGAGAGCGGTATATATTTGGTGGGGGTGGGGGGGTCTTTTTGCAAAGCGAGGCGGGCGGAGTAACGTAAAGAGCACAAAACTCAGAATTTTCTCTTCTTTGAGTGTAAGGTTCGAGAATAGAAGGAGTAAAAGATAAAAAAGTAAAACGAATTTCTTGTTTTCTTGGGCCGGGGGACCTAACACGATTCAAAGAGAACGTAAGGACCTAGGCGAAAAAAAAACAGACCAATCATGGATTTTGGGGAGACGTGGCCTAGCCCTCCTTGGAGGGTTTCTTTTTTGGGATTAAAGGTCCGGGAATTAGTAACATTTATATCCCCAAATGAGTTTATTTATTCACTTTTCCTATCTGTTAGGCGCCTGAATTCTGTCCGCTCCTTCCGGCGACACGCGTCGCGTGCGGAGACGACGCGAGCGGAGGCACCCGTCCCGGTTCGATGTTTTGGTATTGGGTCCGAGAACGCACCCGTTAACACCATCTATCACTCTTGTGTCGCCCGGTCGTCACTCCCGCAGTCCCGCATCGTCTTCTCTGTCTGGCGCCCATCCATTTTTCCCCTTCTTCCCCGCCGCGGCTCCCTCTCCTCTGCCTCGCTCCGCTCCGCTAGGTTTTTGCCGCCGCCCTCTCGCTCACTCGCTCACTCCCTTCCGGCTCCGCGAGGGCAACTACCATCCAACCCGTCGAAATGGTGGATGTGGAGGAGGTCGGGAACAAAATGCAATCGCAGATGCGCCTGCACGCCGAGCCAGAGGACGACGCCACCACCGACCTCCCCTTGCCGGCCCTCTTCGACAGTGCGTCGCGGCTCCACGCCCTGGCTTCCAGCTCTGCCCTCGACCAGGTACCTCCCTCCCTCCTTCCATCCCCCTCTTCTGGGGAACTGGGATCGCCTCGCCGCCCCTCCCCTCCTCCCGCTCACCAAGACATGCATAGAGATCGGGCGAGCGGTGCTTACGCGCTTGGTTTTTCTGCCGTGCAGGATGGGATCCGCACCGGAGTGTCGCTGTGTTCTGATTTTGTCACTCCATGATTCTACCGTGGTTTTGTTCTGACGCGGATATAGGTGGTCAGCGGGGATCGATGAAGTAGGGGACTAGACTCTGTGCTCTTGCTTGCCTGCGTGGGGAGCGGAGCACGTGCTGTTGCGTGCCACTATTGTCGTCGCTCCTTCGTGGACAGGCAACACGGTTCAGATTGGCTTTCCTGCTGCTACTGATGGTGCACTCGGAGGTAGGTAGGAGCAGCGGCTATCTCACCGGCCAAGCTAGATTTGTTGTTCACGTTGGTGGTGGGAGAGGATTGAATGCTGATTTGTGTACTCCTGGATCTGATTTGGATTCTGGGTTAGTCTTGGGCATTCTGTGTTTTTGCTGTCCAGATAGTTTGGTTGAGATAGATGGGAGGATGTAGAGGCCGCCTGTACCTTTTTCGGTGCCTACAGGCCGGGCTTTGTTGGCCGCAACTTATGCTCCCGGTTGTCTAAAACAACGACAGTGCACATAAATTGTAACCTCCTATTTGTTAGCTGCATCCACTAATTACTAATTTGTTTGACCTCTTCTCCTCTTCTACAACTCCAACACAATGAAATGTAGTAGCTGCTCTGCTTCTGCTTGCTGTTTTTTGTTGGACACATGGGCAATGGTAGGACCGGACAACCATTTTGCTCCCGATTAAAGCATACACACAACTTCTATCCTTTCTTTTTCATTTGTATTTGTGGCAACCAGTAGAACCCAGGAATGTGTGTCCTTGTTGATATTTCTGAAATCGGATTCTCTGTTTTGACTGGCTGACAGGGTTCATTGTGCAGACCTATATGGCTGAGATAGTTCGATCTTGGTCTGTGACCTCATCAGAGTGGAAATACTGCAATAACTGATTGTTTTCTCTTTGTTAGTAATCAAATATTGTCTTGTCAAAAGAAAGTTGACATATCGTGGGACACCTGTTGATTTACTGCTGATTACTAGGATCAGCTTTATCTAGTATTTTAGTTTTAGCCTCCAGCTAGCTGACAATGCATCTCAAGCCTAAATCTTAATTTAAATGCTATATCTAGTATGCCAGCTCTTGCTTTAATACTAGCGATGGTTTTTTCTTCAACAATGGCTTTCTCTTCTGTGGCTGGTTTGTTCTGTCCATTCTTCCTAAATCTCTAAAGGAAATTCATCTTTCTTCCTGCACTGACTGTTGTCTTTTTGCTGGTTGCTGTCTTCAGTCAGCTTCGTATCCTGATGAACAATTTTCTCATCAGCTACTTGGTTTACACTGACTCTTTTGTCTGTACCTTCCTGTTTGCTTAACATCTGCCCCATGGTCTGCCTTGTCTGCTTGTCAACTGTAAGATGTGAAGATCTACTTGACAGTACAGGTTATTCAGACTTTGTGAGGCTAATATTCCACTCTCTTGACTGAAAATTCTTCATCTGCACTTTGGATGGCATTCTTTATCTGTCTGAGGTAGCGATGAAGGATGTTTTATGACTATACTGTATATTGCTACTTAGCTTGTTGCATTGTTTAAAAAATCAGCACAAAAACCTTGTAACTAATTGAACCACATAATGTGGTTCAATGCTCGTAACTGAATCAAATTTTGAAGGCTAAATGCATTTAGGGGCAGTCTTCCACTTTTTTCAATAGTTCACTTCTATAATATGCAGAATAGGAATGTTGTACCTATTAGTTTAGTTGCATAATTTAGCAACCTATTTAATGCAAATGAAACTCATGTGAAACTCCCACTGAGACTAGCCTTTTTTCGGTGGAATTTGTGCAAAATAGCTCTATTCTCTCATAGTTTTTTTCTACTATTCTGTGCATGATCTTATCATATTGTCATATATTGTGGTTACACTTGAGTCCGTTTTGATCTTTTTTTTTGTTAATTTCTGGTGCCAACTAATATCTGGTCTGTATAAGATGGAGAAATGCCACCATATTTACTTGTGAATGATTTATTTTACAAGTAAGCTCACAAGATTAGATATTGCTTTAAGATATGTGCTGATGTGTGGGGGAGGAAAACGGGACCGCTTCTTGTTTATGGGTGGGCTGTTTGGATATGTTTGCTAGGCTTGGCATCTTCGCGATCCTGATGTTGGACATGTTTTTGAGGTGTCAGAACAATTGTTGTGTCCAACTTTGACACTCATCTTCGACTAATTGTTTGAGAAGGCACATTTGTCTCTTATCACTGTTGTACATTTTCAGTGTTGTGTTTTCAGTATATATTTTTTCTACCATTTGTATTGTCCACTTACTCCTAGTTACTGTGCGGTACAGATTTCTTAGTTAGCAATTAGCAGTGGCATTAGCTACTAACTATTATGACATTGTTAATGTTTCTGTTGCTCTAAATCAGCTATGTAACTTTAGCTCTTTGTTTATTCTCAGGAGACGGCCATGTCTGATGCCTAGTAGAGGTGGTGTCATTGCTGCACTTGATGGCCTTGGTTTGCTTGCAGCAAGCCAACACCCTACTTCTCCCAAGGTCATATGGCGATAGCTATGCTAGTTTTTGAAGGTACTGCAGGTGCTAATTGTAAGTCTAAAAGTGGTGTTTTTGTCTAGAGTTTCAGAGGGCTTTGCATTGCTGACAAGTAAAAACATTCAGATACACAAATTGCAGTCACCGATAATGTAAATTGCAGATATTAAGTGCTGCAATTGTAGTTCTCAGCATTTGCAATTTTAGATCTAGTCATAATTTAATTTAAGGTCTAGAAATGCATGTGTAGGAGAGGAAGTCCAGTAGGACCTTCATTTCTGTCTCTAGGCCTTCTCCTAGTGCCACACCACTCCCACCCTCTGTTCTTAGCTGTGGTATTGGCTGGTAGGTACATGCTAAATTATTACTGTTATTCTCTGAAATTCCACTATCCTTTGATTAAGTGATAAGGTCATATGCCATTCTATGGTCCTCTGTAATTAATTGCAATCACCAACAATACAAATTGCAAGTGTCAAGCACCACAATTTTAGTTATGAGGATATGCAATATGTCCCTTTTTGTTGCAGGGGGTTGCCTATTAGTAAGGAAATCTCTCCTCCTCTATTATTTGTCTTTCCTATAGAAAGATCTGTGGACTCTGTGGGAAAGAGGGTGGCCGCCCGTGGGCTTAGGGTTCGCCCGAGCTCCGGCGAACTAGGGCCGGGACCTAGCTCGCGGAGCTCCGGTGAACCCCTAGCGCCCGCCCGGGTGGTGGTTGCTGGCGGGGGAGCGGGGTCGAATCGATGGCGCAGGAACGAGAGTTGGTGGTTTCATTGTAGTTTTAGAGCAGCCACTGTAAAAAATTTTATAAGCACTAAATCTGTCTTCCACTTCTTAATCTGTTTAGCGTTTGATTTATAGATTGTGAAATACTTGTAACTAGTAAGTTTGATATCTAGCTTGAGCGGTTGTCTTAATGCTTATCAGCTTATGCCACATCTAATATGGATATAATGACAGAGGATGGAAGATTTTCCCAGCCACATCAAATTCTTCAAGAGTAATGATGCTAGTGATGGTTCAGAGAAGACACTATCTGGATGAACTCCAGGCACTGGATGAGCATCACAAAGCTCATGTAAGTTAAATGCTTGACCTCAAACTGTTTGATATACCTACTGTTTTCAGCATGGAAATAGACAACACATTCTTCTGTGCACTTAACCTGTTCGGATATGACACAAACCATGTACTTTATTTTATTTATTGCACATTTATAGGCAGTAAATTGCACACTTTAATTCCTGCAATTATGGTGTCGAACATGTGCAATATCTAGAAAATTGCATACGTAGCCAAGCCTGGCTTCGCTATCTCAATACTACACTACTAGATATGATGTTCTTATGCTGTAAACTTGATTGAATGTATGCGCTAGCGAACTTACTTAGAGGTCTGTGGTAGCCATTTTTTGTTACATTGTTCTTTTTAGTTACTATTTGTATTTTGATTTTAGACTGAAAGCATTAGCTGTTCCCTACAGGGTGTCTTCAGGTGTTGATGATAATTACTCCTAAGTGTCCATGGCCAATTACTCCAAAAGTTATTCAATTTCTGATTAGAGTTTTTTCTCCCGACATGAGAACAGAGCAAGAAATAATTATCATTAGAGCAGGTGTGGTCCCTTCTCCATTATCACATTATGAACTTTTCATTCTTATTAGCCCTACCACCCCATTTGCTATAATTAAAATCTGTGTTGCTCTGGTGGTAACAAGTTCATATAATTAATGCATGCCACAATAACTGAAATCAATGAATTGCTGCTAGTGTACTCAGCCAGGAAAATTATGCAATGCGCATTGCCTGTGAGCCTAGAGTTTTGTTAATTGTGCTTTTCTATGTGTTTTTGCTTGCCAGGACAAGTTAACTGTACTCAGTACTCACAGTAGGCTTCACATGTATGAGTCAGATTTTCTAATTATATACATGTAAATATAATTGCATCATCAACATTTACTATTTGCACTATTTCAAATGTGCATTTTTCATATATATGTTCTGTAATTTTTAAGATCATATTCATTGTGCCTTGTTTATGATTAGACATGAATTGTAGGCGCACAATTGTTTAAGGTCAACAATTATTTCAAATATACCCGCAATTTCGGCGTGGTATGTGTTGCATCTCCTTCCTTCTTGTTTCTCAATGCCCTATCAGTTGTTGCTAGTGCGTGTACTCGATCCCATTTCGTGATTGATGTTGATTTGGTCATCGATTGGTTAACCATATCTTGAGGAGGGCACAGGGATGGAGATTTGAATCTGTTTCAGCATGAAACAAGCAAACTGCATGGTGTGTCAGCTCTGTATAGTAGCTCTGTAGCTCCTGCGACTGTTTTTGCATCCTCTTGTTTTAGAGGCGACCGACTCTCTGTTATTTCTAAACTGAATGCAAATCTTCAGTCATTCAGTTATCGAGCTTCAGGGCTCTCAGTTTGTCTTCTGTTGGGTGCTTGCATTATTGCAATGAGTTTGATTTAGAGTAGCAGCTGGGCATGGATTCAGTACTTGTGAAATGCCATTTTTGTGCCATAGTATAGCTGCTGGAACTCCTTTTGTTTGTGTAGGTGAGCGCCCCGCCTCTCCTCCTCTAGGGTTCCGACGAGCATCTCCTCCTCCTCTGTTATTTGTCCTTCCTATAGAAAGATCTGTGGACTCGTGGGGAAAGAGTGTTAACTCTGTAGCCTTGTTTATGTCTGATGTTTTCTCCCTGTATTGTCCCTTGTATTAAAAATAAATTGTTTTAAAACAAGCAGGGGACCCTGCGATACAAGACAACAAAGTACAAAATGACATAAACTTGATTCCCTATATAAACCTTGCGCTGAAGGCCTTTTTTGAAAATAACACTTTAAACCCGAGGCCAAGTGGGCGTTAGGGCTCGAGGCCGAGGCGCAATCATCATCTGGGACCTCGCGAATTGTGTTTGGATTGTCCCTTGTCTTGTACTTTATATTGTATTTTTTTGTTGATTGTGCTGTATAGTCCCTTGTCATGCCCCTTGTATTGTGCCTTCTATTTTGCCTTGCCTTGTATTGTATTGTATTTCTTGTTTTTGTTCCCTTCTCATCTCAAAGATCAGGCCCCTGAACCAGGTCGTGGCTGGGAAGGGATAGACACTGTTATGGGCCATATATCATCTCCACCACCATCAGTGAGAAGAATGGCGAACCAAAGCAGGTATGCTACAATTCTCTTGTTGTCTGTATGTGTGTCGTGCTGATGTGTGTCATACCTGATCCATACATCATTTTGGAAGTGGCCCTTTTGATCTTAACATCGGATACATGGTGGCCTTAATAGTTAATCTCTGATATAGTTCAATGTGTACAACTGGTTTTCTCTTGTTTGGAATCTAATGACTTATGTTCATGTTTTCTTTCTCAAGAAATGTTTGTTTTCTATCAGCATTCACCTTTAAGATGAGTTTAATACATAAGGATACTAGTAGCACTAGGTTTCTCAAATTAGTTATAAACCACTTAGTATGTGGCAAATTTGCTGCATTGTTTGCTTTTTTTTTTGGTAAACACTCAGATTAATATTGTTTACGGCACTTAGCTAGTATCCCCTTATTTGCTTGTCTACAGTTGCTACGTGCTACGTCGATATTTTGTGTGCTGATTTGTGCATCTATCCCATTGTGAATCTACGGTGAGTGCCCATTGCATCCCACCCGTCCTTACTCTTTGTATATGTGTTCCTCATCTTTTGCTTGATCCCCTTTCGTGTTTTGAGATCAACTTGCTCGATTCGTTTAATGTTCCAGTATCAGGAGGTCATACGGTTAGAGATTGGTGGTGTTTAGGTTCATATCTTTCCATAGGTGTGGTGTCCTGTAGAAATGGGGAGTAGCTATGCCCTGGGCTGCTCCATGCTGCAACTGATGCCTGATTATGCTTGTCTCTCTCTTTGTGTGTTTGTTTGTGTCTACTTTAGTCACCTTTTTTTTTGTTGAGTTGCCATGGCCTATGTAGTTGAGGTTTTTTAGCTAATTTTTTTCTAACTTGTTGTGATCAGGCTTCCAAGTTTGCCATCCCCTTGGAGGCGGCATTGGATCCCATGGCCTATTTAGGTCAGTTTTTATAAATTGTATAAAAGCAACCCAAACCACTATATTACACTATCAAACCCTCTTTACCTGGTAGATGATAAAACACATCTATATTACACAATCTATAATTTATGTTTTGTGGTCCCTGTGGTTTTCTCTATGTGTGTTAGTTGTAGGTCTGTGTTTGTCCTTTTTACCTGTGTGATCACTTTTTATTTTTTGGGACACACAACACAATTGGAAGTTTCAACCTACTTACCTGCTAGTGAAACCACTCTGTGATTACTGTTGCTGTACATGATCTCTATTGATTGTCATAGCTAATGCAATCAAATCAGATTTGTAGGTTTGGATGTCGCAAGAAACTTGGTCCAGAGGTAATGCTTCTCCTATCATGTGGTCACTCCATTTACAGAAATGTGTTCTGATTGGTTTAATATCATATATATGGTAATTTGTGTTTTCTTTTTTGTTTCAGTATGAGAAGGCGGCCAAGGCACTTAGCAAGCACGACTCACTGATTGTTCTTGTTGGGTATGGAGCAAATATGGTCATCGATCTGTCGCTTTTGTCACATTCAATCATCGTAGTATAGTCATCTCTTGTACTCCAGTTATTTTATCATTTAGGTTTCTAGTAATCTGAAATTAAGTATGTAAACTGCTAGAATGAAGTTGAGTTGCTTCTGCTGATTTTGCATTTTTACTTTCAGGCTTCTAACACCACCAGGAAGTCCACTATTCCCAATCTATAGAGGGAGTTTAGCGCAGCTGGCTGGATTCAGTTATCTCTGTCTCAGTACCATGGTATGCCCATACTCATTGGGAAAAAAATTTGGCAAATTTAAGCGAAAAAAATCGAAAATTTCGTTCTTTTTTCGGTGGGGCCCGAAAAAAATCCACGTGCCGGTCAAATTTTTTCAGGCAAATTTAGGCTGCCCGCCGGAGCTTGGCCAAATTGATGCTGGCCGCCAGAATTTCAGCGCCCGAAGTGTCTGGAAACAGCGCCTTCCCGCCCACCAGCGAAGATATACCCCCCACCAAACCCTAAATCGAACACACACACCTCATTTTCTTTCCCCAAATGTCGGCAGATGGAGCTGCAGGTCGACACAGCCGCCGCCACCTTCGTCCACAGCTAGCTCCTCGCCTCCCCGGCCCCCACGCCTACCAGCTCCCTCTCCCCGGCCGCCACCAACGCACCTCCGCACCTCCACCACAGCGCCGACGGCATGCACGGTGCACCTGTCACCTGTGCGGCAAGCCGGGAAGCAAAGCAGCAGAGCAGAGCAAGCCTTGGAACAGAGCACCCAGCCTGCAACGTAGGAGCAGAGCAAGGACAGACTACGATCTAGGTATATTATCTATTGTCCCTAATCCCCTAATAAAAATTGATTCAAATGTTTTCTGTGATCGTGATTTATGAGTCTTTGATTTGATTCTTATTTCCCTAAGGATTGTTGATTTAAAGATTCAATATTTAATTAGCAGATTCGGTATATAGATGGGCAATTTGTCCAATTAGATCCTATTTTATTTGTACTTTGAAGTATTGCATTTTTCACATGAAACATGGTACAGAAGATAAAATTGTTGCCATCTGCCGATTTGGTACTGAACTGTCCACTTAAAAAGTCATGGAATATTTGTTATATAATCTGCTAAAATTAGATGTGTTGTATCACTGAGTTTCAGTACAATCATAGAAGAAGATACTGCCATGGTTGCTAAAGAGAGCATGGATGGGGATTCTAGGAAGGGGAAGGGGCAGATACTTGCTGATGGCGGTGCAAGCTTGTCTCATGCAGCAGCAGCAGGGAGCCGGTGACATTGTCATTAGTAAACAAGGTGAGCTTGCCAATGATCTTGCAATGGCGCTGCACTACAATACTGTATTTGTTAGTGGCTTCGTTTGTCAAGCATATGAGTTTTCATGTGTATTTAAGCATGTAGCTGATTAATTACGACTATATATGTATCATCTTGGCATTACAAAGCTACTGTCCTATTGCTGAATCTTTTAAACTTATTCAGTTTGCTCAGATTTTAGCTTCTAATTTAAATCATATTTTAGCATCAAGTTCACTCATTTTCTTTTTTTCTTAATCACAGGAAAAGAGGTGCGCCTAGGAGGACCAAAATCAAACTCTTTATTGCTGAAAATTGTTTAATTCATGCCTTGTTTCATTCATTACTCTATGTTGTAGCTGCTGCACTAGATCCTCTTTCACCATTATAGCTGTACTTTTCTAATTCAATCTAATATTACTCTACTTTTCTAATTCAAATAACCATTATAGCTGCTGCTGCATTAACATTACTGTCCATTTGCTGCACTAACATTACTCTACTTGTCCCCATTTGTAGCTGCTGCATTAGATCCTCAGACATTATATAAGTCAAAATTTGCACAAAAACCTGCTGCTGTACTAGCTGTAAGTTTAGCACTCAAGAAACTAGCGAGCTCACCAGAGGAGGCATCAATTGCAATTGATGAATTCACGAACTTGTTTAGCCAGAAGAAATTGTTATTTGGATCACTAGAGGCTCGGAGCTCTGCACTACGTGCTCAAACCACTCCAGGTATTATACTTGTCTTGGCCTATTCAGTTTGCATTCTTGTTTTTGTAAATTGATTCCTATGTTTCTTCAATTTATTGCAGCTGATTGGTGGTGGGCATATGGAGGTCAGTGCAAAGCACTGCAAAAGCTTGTTGCACGCATTGTTTCACAATGCAATTCATCGAGCTGCTGTGAGCGAAACTGGAGTACTTTTGCTTTGGTTCATACTAAACTGAGAAATAAGTTAGGCTATGAAAAGCTTAGGAAGTTGGTCTTTGTTCATTACAATCTAAAGTTGCACATCCAGCAATTTGAAGCTGATTTTCAAAGCCTTCAACTAAAGGAGACAGATCCATGTAGCATGATGATGGATGTTGCTTTTTTGATGAAAGCAACCCTATCATGGAGTGGCTATCCAACTCCAGATCTGAGTCCACACCAGTTCATGAATATGATGCTGCGGATGATGATTGGACCACACCTAGAGGCTTTGTCACTGATGAGCTACAGATGGATGCATCGGATGTGGCTAAATTCAAGAGGAAACTTCATTTTAGGTCAAAAGGATGGTGAGAAGAAAAGGAAGGTCTTGAGATGAAGATGAAGAAGATCTGATTGAAGTTGATTCTGATTCAGATTCAGATTCTCCACATGGTAGCCCTGTATATGCTGAGTCAAATGACAGCAGCTCTGCAAGTTCTGAAAATGAAGGTGATTGTGAGGCTTTTGTTCAAATAAAATATATCACTTGTGATTTGTGATTTGAATAACATGTAACTTTGCTGAAAATTTGTTTTGCTTCCTAGGTGATGAAGATATGGAGGTAGACAAAGCTGATGGTGGTCTGTCCTGTCTAACCAAAGGAGATGGTGAGTTCCAACTTGCTTTAGCTATTTCGATTATTTTCAACATTCGAGTTCCTTTATGTAAAATGATGATTGCGTAGGTGCTGGTGGTAGTAGAGCTCATGGGATTGAGAAATCGGCTCATCTCCGTCCAAGATCAACTAGGAAGAAGAAACCGACTCTCAAGAGTATCAAAGATCTTTGAAAGGTTAGATGGAGAATCTCCCCACTGACTTGGTTATATATTTATTAGCTTTTCAACTTAGTTCCCATAGTACTTAGCTGTATAGATCTTACATGTGAAATCGCCGTTGTTTTGTAGCATCACGGATCCTTTAGTAGTCAATGGTGATGCAAACTGAAGCCCCAAGAGAGAAGATATGGAGCTGATGTATGGTGCAAGCTCCTGCATTTTGCATATATTTTGGGATGTATGATACCTATCGATATTTGGGATATGTAATATTGGGCACTTCATTAATTTGCAATGTATGGACCTGTAATATTGAGACTTACTAGTCTCTATTTAGGTGTAATATTTGGGACTGTTAAGACTACTATCGGGGCTGTTAGACTATTAATATGTAGGACTTTGCATTATCATGATGACTGTGCAAGGGATATATAAAAATTGTGTACTATAAGTTGTGATATACTGTTGTTTATATATGCAAACCTATGTGCAAAAGATTAGAGATAGTTTTAACTGAAATTATGTCAATTTTTTTTAAAAAATTTAAATTTGTTTAAATTTTTTTCCGAAATATCTAAATATCGCATTTATCGGCAAGTGCCGAAATTTTTTTCTTCCGATATAAAGAACCTTGCTCATTGCACAGCTTGCTTCAGTTATATATATTGTTCTATAGCTCTGTTCGGGTTGTGTTTCTTAACTGAATACAAAACATTGTTTGAAACAAAATTTTCCTGATTGATAAACTACAACTTTGCTACTGACACAAAGTCAGTTCCTGCCTGTGTAGTGTTTACCACTTATCTCAGAAATGTAATGCTAAATCCTCGTAATTAACCACACAAAAATTAAAAAAACGGACTCAGCACAAATAGGCAAGTCATATCATCCAATCTTCTTCTAATGGTCAAATTGTCGCTGTTCAAGAGCTTATTATCTCAGAAATACATGGACCCTATGGGATACTTTAAATTTCCACATAGCATGAGTATACACAGGATGCCTCTAAAATTAATGTCTGCATACAAAGATTGGACTGAATAAGTTCCTTTGGAATTGAAGTTTTAAATGGGCAGCATCATTTTTTTTAAATCATGATTCGTGGAGTGTGAAAAGCTGAATAGTTTGGTCCCTGTCCATGGTTACGACCTTACATGCTTACGTATAGTAGCTATCTTTGATCTACAGACGAGGAGGGGCACCTTTTTGTTTTCATGTCACATACATCTGGCACGAAATCTTGTTATGTGTGACATGAATCCTTGTCAGTAGCAATGGAACATGCTGTGATTGAGATATTTGTATCTGGGCTATCAGCTAAAGAAGGATGGTACAAGCCACCATCTGAAACCACTGCAAATTTTAAGAATGGAAATTGTTTATTTCTTCTCTGTTTCAGCTCTGTCATGGATGAAAAACATTAGTGCACATCCATTTCAGATGTATACTAGCTTTCATTATTTAAAGTTTGGGATTGGTCTTCCCTTGTGGTAAATTGAAATGTCTGTCCAAGATGCCTGTCCCCTCGTTCCCAGTATTCAGTCTTAAAGTGTAGTTGATGATTTATTGAGTGTATTACTGATTGGGCGGGTCTTTTCTATGGAGACAAGTTATTCTCAGCATACCATCAAATTGAATTTGCGAGTGCAATGATAGACAATGAGTGAGTGGTACACTAGATCAAATAGAATATGAAATCAAGCTTCTATAGGTTTACATGTCTCTAATATCCCCTTAATGTATGCTGCAGACAAGGTTGACCGTGCTGTTAGCACTGCAATCTACTTCTTACTTCCTGCAGGGAGTGTTTCACGTCTCCACCGCATTCCCTGTGCTGAAACCTGGCACTTCTACAAGGGAGAGCCTCTCACGGTTAGCATCACTTCTTGATATATTCTATGTGCCTAAAGCAATTAGGCAACTAGTTGGCATGCTTGTTCTAATTCTGCTAGCCTGTGTTTTGTCTTAGGTCTTTGAGCTTCACGACGATGGTCACATTGACCTTACTGTCATTGGCCCACATCTTGAGGCTGGCCAGCGCCCCCAGTATACCGTGCCACCAAACGTGTGGTTTGGGTCCTAAATTCCCTACACTAGACGTCGAGTCGTTCGCATCTGATGGCAGCGTTCTTGTCAAATCTCGAAAGAGGGATCCCGAGCTGCATTACTCCCTTGTTGGCTGCACCTGTGCCCCTTGCTTCGAGTACGAGGACTTTGAAATGGTCAAATTTGAGGACTTGAGCTCCATTGCTCCCAAGGCTGAACCCTTCCTCAAGTTCCTTATTCCCTCTAGTGAGTAACTCCAGAGTTGCCTCAGATGATTCTGGATGGGTCCTTAGATTCTCTATTATACTCCCTACAGTACCGGATGGTGTTTTTAGTGTGGTTCCATGAAGGTTCTGCTTTTTACAATTGTGTAGACAGTAAACTGTACCTGTGTGGTGGTACGAGTTGAGCATTTGGTGCATTGAAACAGAATAACAGCTGGGCTTGATGTTGAAATTGGAGGTGTTTATTGGGCGGTAGCTGCATTGTGGTCTAAATGAGCACAAACTTCATTCTGCGAATTGGCTTGTAGTCCAATGGTAGGGACGGTCCAAAGGGGGCGCTACCCACCGGGGTTCAAATCACGGTGCTTTCGCACCTTTTCTTGGGATTTTCGGGGATTTTCGGCGTTATACATTAAGTGGTAGCGGCGTTCCGTCGGCGACGGCGCCCTACGGTGACCGAGAATCTCGGATCTGCCCGGTGCCCGGTCGCCGGGAGGTGCTCGTAGAGGTAGGGTTTTGCGTGCGTGTGTTCATAGGGGTGAGTGTGCGTGCGTGTTGTGGCGTCTGCGTTATCTTGTCTCAAAAAAAAAAAACAAACTTCAGTTACGGGTTTTGGATCTTGCGCCCGTTAAGCTTTGGGCCCGGTAGTAGGCTGCGTACGATTAAGCGGGTTCATTTTCGGACCCGGTATGAAACAGACGGAAGACAGAGACGAAAAACAGATCTGGCTGTTCGTTCTCCATCCAACGGTTGTCCTTGTCGCCTGAAATCCCACCTTTTTTTTTCAAAAGGACCAAATATAGCAACTCCCTTATTTATTATAAAATGTTTGGTCAAAGTTAGAAAAAAAATTAACTCCTCCAAAAGCGAGAATAATGACACTTATTTTGAAAGAGGGACTAAATTTCTCGTGCACCAAGCACCCTGTTTCCTGACTTGCAAGCTTTCGGACATGCCCATGGACAGCTGAGTCACTTCTGAGAAATGCACAGGTATAATCTGTACGTTTTGAACCGGGGAAACAGCAGGCGAGGCCACAATCTTAAAATTTTGTATTAGAAAATGAAGGAAAGAAAGCTCTACAAGAGACTGAAAACTGTACAAACAAAACAGCAGTTTAGCCTGAGGAGGGCACTAGAGCTAGGAAAGAGAGTCTACGTGATGTAAAAAGATGGGTTTCTTTGCAGTTGCAGGACAGTCTATGGGCTTGGAATCTGGCTTCTCTGAAATTGAGTTTCCTGGAGGTGAAGGATGGGTGACCTCTATCAAAAATGAAGTTATTTCATTGTTTCTGCCATACAGCAAAGATACACATCTCTATGTAGAACGAATTTGACAAGTCCTGTTTTGTTTGGAAGAAGCCGTTCGAAGAGTCCCATTGAATGCCAAGGTGCTACCAGCAGGCTTTACTGAAGCGGCAGCTAAAGAATAGATGGAAGGTAATTTCCTCCACATTGCAATTGCGCAGAGAACACAATTGTAGTTGTTTCCTTCAGTCCTGTATTTTTTCCTTTTTAGGAGGACTCGCTACTTCATTGAAGTATGTTGCCGGAATAAATAAACTTCTGTTGCTAGTTGCAACTTCCAGGTTCATCAGGCTGCGCATTGTTTCACTATCAATAGCCAAAGGCAAAAAGATCTCCTGGACTCCCACGTCCCTGCACATGACTGATGTCAGCAATTGATTCCAAGCAATGGGGAGCAAATTTGAGCTTCTTACGAAAACGTTCAAGTATAGCTGCAAGCGTGCACAAAACAAACCTCAGAACAATGCTCAGATTCAGTTTATTGGTTGCCACTTAACTAAGAGGTTCATCTGAGTCTGAGACAGAAACAGAGGACGCCTGATTGAGGCAACAAGTCTAGTTTTTGGTTTCTGTAGTGTCTTGAGCACTTCGGAACTGATGTGAACCTTCCTTGTACCGAGTTTAAGCTTTCTTGTTAGCTGGTATCCCCAAGCATTGAATATTCTGTAAACCATGTTGGCTTTCTTAAAAATCCAGTTATAAAAGCTCGTTTTTTTTTTTAAAAAAAAAGGACAACAAGTCATTAGCGTGCTATGAAGACTTCCAAGGTAGCAGCATGCATGCACACAACACACACCTTATCAGAGTTTAATCATTCAACTATAATTGGCAAAAGTTAGCCATTTTAAAATATTGTGACTCATCTACCACATTAGGCCGCAACTGATCATATGCATTTATGACATTCACACAGCTGATTCTATCATTTTCGTGAAGTAGCATTTTAGTTAAATACTGCAGGTCTTGATCGCTTGAAATGTCATTGAGATGAAATCATATATTTTTCTAAAAAACACTGATTGTAGGTTTGCAACTTCATTAACTATCACGTTGCAGGTCGCAGGAGGTGAATTCAACGCTGACGATTTTATTTTTATACATGAAAAAATAGGGAGAGAAAAAAAAGGGGGTGGGGGCCATGAAAAATTGTAGCCAGAGTAGTTTCACCTTTTAATGTCGCGCACATCAAGGATTGTCCAATTGGGATGGATTGTAGCTGCACAGTTAGGAATCCTTTTCCAGTCCACATCACTCACTGTCTAAAACAGAGATAATTTTTTTTAAAAAAAGGTTAGAAAACGTACATGGCAAGGATAACTGGATCGATAAAATGAATTTTAGCCTTCTGGTGGACTTCAGTACCCTGCATTAAAAAAGAGTTAAACGGCACAATGCAGGTTGGTTAGCCAACCGAATTAAAGAGCGAGCCGGTAGCCACAGCAGAGGAGGTGCCAGTTACGTGTCTTGTTGACACCAATTTCTGTACAACAGCGCCGGTAGCCACAGCGCCTCCTGCTGGAGGTTGCGTCCCTGACAGCGCCGTCGGCCGGGGGGCCCTGGATGCACTGCCGCCTGGCCCCTTGTGGCGCTGTCACCGGGCCCTTGCAATGACACCCCGGGCCCTTGCCACGGTCTGCTCAATCTGGGGTTCTCGTGGGGAGTCGACAAAGGTGGAAGGAAAGAAAGCTAGTTTTTCCTTTTAACTGAACAATCTAACAGGTGACCGAAGTGTCATCTAGGGAATTTGAAGTTTTTAGGGTCATGGAAGAATCAAGTGATTTTCACAGGGCCCCACAGGTAATTTTCTCTTGTTAATAACTACAAGTCTCATTCTGATAAAGTGAGATTATAAATTCAGTTCAGTGGTCGCAACTCCAACTAACATATTGCAGGTTGAAGGGAGCGGGTGGCCTTGATATTTGAATATTTTCTTTTAATATTCAAATATTAAAGGGCCTTGAAGGGTTAGCATCAAGTGAAGTGTGGTAGTTGGCCTTGTACCAAATTTTTGCCAATGACTGCCAAGACTTCCAAGAGGTGGGTGAGTCATGGACTAAGCATGTGAGGAACATCTCCAAACACTTGTTAACCCTTTCGGTTTGACCATCTGTTTGCGGGTGATAAGCTGTGGTCAGCAACAAATTGACTTTATATAGATCAACTAATTCCTTCCAGAATTGACTCACAAAAATGGTATCTCTATCTATGACAATATAATGAGGAAGACCATGCAGTTTAACTATATTGTCCATGGATATGTGAGCAATATCAGCAGAGTAAGGATGCTTAAGAAGGCCCTCCACAAAATCCATGGATAGGTCAGTCCACACTCCATCAGGGATTGGGAGTGCTTGTAGCAGTCCCATTGTCTAATTGAGATTGTGTTTTGCATGGTGGCATACATTAAATTGTTTAATGAAGTTCTCCACATCTTGCTTCAAACCCTTCCATGGAAAGTGTTTTTCATCTTGTAATATGTGGCAGAAATTCTTGAATGTCCCCCCATGCCTCCTCCTCCGTAGATATGGAGAAGTAGCGCCGCCGAGGTAGACCGGAGTCGGCGCCCGCTGGCGTAACGGGCCCCACGCCAACCATCTCCATGGGCACCGTCCTCGTAGTATATAGGGCGCGCACCGCCGCTCCATCCATGGGAAAGCCGGATCCGAAGAGGGCGGGGTGGACGTTGGCGGCAGACATCTTGAGCTCGAGTCGGAGGCCAGATGAGGCAGCGATGTGGTGCTCGCCGGCTAGATCGATGCTCCGTGCATCGAGATCGCGAAAAGGAGGGACGACAAGTTCGCCGCGGGCGCCGCGATCGGGTGACGCCCGCGGCCAAGGCCGTGGCGGCCGGCAACTTCGAGGACATGGATCCGGCCTCTAGGCCGCGGATCCGGAGAGAGGCGGCAGGGCTGCCGGCCAAATAGCGCATCGGCACCGGGCGTTTGGGATGGCAGCCCGCGAGCACTTCGGCGAAGGAAGGCCCAGCGGTTGCCCTCATGGTCGCCCCGCCCGGTTGTGCCGGCGTCGGGCACTACTACAAAGGCCACTAAGAGGGTGCACGCGCTTTTGATTAGGGCGGCTCATACTTTGAGCGCCCCTAATGTATCTTGAAAAATCCCGCTCGTTGACAAACCGCCCCTCTTATTGACACATTAGGTGCGGCTCGTGTACCGGCCGCCCCTCTTTTATCGAGGGCGGTTCAATCACCAACCGCCCTATCAGAGTCCACAATAGGGCGGCTCTATATTGAAACGCCCTATAGTGGGTTGCCGAATTTTAAAATGAGGCACTAAAATTAAAATTTAAGTAAACGACCTCGGATGGAAAAAAAATTCTAAATATGAAATGTAGATCTCGAAAAGTTATGAAACTTTGTAGTTGACCTCTTTTTAGTTCGAAATCATCTAGTCATGCAAAAGTCAGTGTTCAAATGTCTCAAATTTGAAATTCAAATTTAAGTAAACAACCTCGGATGGAAAAACTTCCTAAATATGAAATGTAGATCTCGAAAAGTTATGAAACTTTGTAGTTGACCACTTTTTAGTTCGAAATCATCTAGTCATGCAAAAGTCAGTTTCAAATGTCTCAAATTTGAAATTCAAATTTCATAAAGCGACCTCGGACGGAAAAAAACTTCCTCAATATGAAATGTAGATCTCGAAAAGTTATGAAACTTTGTAGTTGACCACTTTTTAGTTCGAATCCGTTTAGGACCTCAAATAGTCAATTTACACTTTCGAATTTGTATAATATATGGGCACACGGAATGTGATATGGAGATATACAAGTGTGTAGCCTTGGAGTGGGGGGGTCACGCGCGAGCTTGAGGTCACGGGTTCGAATCTTGGCAGCCGCAACATTTGCAAAAATCCTGAAAAAATCACCATGTGTAGGGGAAGTGGGTGGGCTGGCCGGTGGGCTCCTACCCGATTAAAAAAAATCTTTTGTTTTTCTTTTTGAATTTTGAAAATGTGAATTACGGATTCACATTAGGGCGGCTCCCCTGATGTGTTCACATTAGAGGCGGCTCACATCAACCGCCCCTAATGTGGAACCACATTAGGGGTGTTTATTAGGGGCGGCTAGAGGAACCACCCCCTAATGAGCATGGCGGGATCACGGCGCGGCTGCTCGATTCGGCGGAGGCGCGGGGTTGATTCGATCCACCATGAACTGTGACACCATGGCGGGTCGCTCCCGTCCGTGAGCACCGCGATCGGGTTTCGCTCCTCGTGCGCGCCCGCCGGCGTCGCAACCCAACGCGAGCCCGCACGGCAACAACTCCACCACACGGCGGCCCTGCACGCTGAGCTCCTCTGCCGTGAGCGCGATAGAATGCCATAGGAGGGAGCCGCGACGGCGGCGGCGGAGGGATCGGTGCCCTCGAGGTCCGCCCTAGCTCCCGGATGGCGAGTTAACCCCCCGACCAAACACTCGTAGGAATAGGTTTGTATGCTTATTTGACTTGATTTGTCCTTTTTTTTTACTAGGTAAATGCCCGTGCGTTGCAACGGGAAACATAATACTATGATAACTTATATGTGTGAGCGTGTGTAAGTCTTCAAGAAAGATAATTGAAATATATCTCTTAATTTTAATTTCAATTCCAAGATGCAGCGTCTGACTCCTTGCACAGACCTTGCACGGACATATAAGCATTTATTGGACAAAAGTACTTCGTGTTGGCAATCCTCTGAACCAATCATGACTACATTTCACTCTGTAAAGTTCACAAACGTTATGAACTTCTCGACATGGTGCGGGAGGGACGGAGTGGAGTGGATAGAGATAGATGTCGGCCGTGTTTTTCAGCCACGAACGAAAGAACCTTGCGAAAGACGTTGTAGTTGATCGTGGATGGGGTCCCGGCGCCCTTGGCGTAGGATCGAAGGACTACGCCCGGTGCACTTGCTACGGCGGCGGCAGCGTTGATGGGAAGCGGCGCGGCGCGGCGCCTAGCTGTTACTGCTCCTGCTTGGCGTGATGCAGCCTCTCCTGGTCAGCGCAATGGCGCCAGGCGCCGCGCGAAAGCACGACGGGCGGGGGAAGCTCGACGCTAGGTTCTGAGGAAGCAACTGGCTGGAGTCGAGTCGTGGCGAAGGCAGGCCACTAAGCGAACTATTTTTAGCGGGGTGATTAGGAGGCGAATGCACAAAGCGCCACGAAGGCACGAAGCACCCGGACGGCATGCGGCGTGGCTGCGGTTAACTATTTTAGCGGGGGTGATTAAGAGGCGAGAAGGCACGGCGCGCCGGCGGCATGCGGCGTGGCTACGGTGAACTATTTTTAGCGGGTGATTAGGAGCCGGCCGGACACACATTAAGCGGGGTGGGCGATTGCTTTTCCTTCTTTTTAGTAGTAAGATTCCGATAACAACTCGCTACCTGTGGATGGAGCGTCGGTGATGTGGGTGATGTGACCAATGCAACAACATCGCCAGCTTGCGGCAGCAGTGCACGGGAGGAGGAGGTATAGACCGTGGGTCTCCAAATCTCTTTTCTTTTTCTTGTGGGGTGGGGGGAGTTTAGAGCTCTTGTAGGTAATCTATACGGACTGAGATAATTCCTCCTGTATCGGCCAAAAACACTAAAACCGAATTAGTTTTCGTATTCTGTATCGATCAGATCACAAAAACCGAATTACCTGCGGCTGTGCAGGTAGAAAAGGCAGACCCAAAAAAAAAGGTGGACAAGAAATTATTAAGTAGGTATAGATATAGATTTGATCTGTTCGAATTTATCAACCCCACAGCTCCGCTCGTGAATCATATCTATCTATCTATATCTATACTATAAAAGAGTGAATCAATTGAAAACATTTGTTACTCAAAAATTTCCCTACCCACTCCTCAATGACATGGGTCCGTGGAGACAAAGCATGCAGGAACATATGGAACGCCTGTGTTCCGTGAAGAACCCAGAGTCCCGCTCGTGACTTTTTTCACCCACCAGTCCACATACCCGCACGCATGTACCCACGTCCACCCTCGCTCACCGACCGCCGGTTGTGCTGCGCTGGAACCGGATGCATGGAGCGAGGGCGTCGAAGCGCCCGAGATCCATGTGAGGCGTCGTGACTCCTCGCCGACCCTGGGTGCAAGATGGGTAGAGCCGAGGATGAGCGTTGCTGCGTCGGTTTCATTTGAATCTAGATAGAAGAGCGAGCGAGATAGCGCGGCGCCCAGACACGGGGCTCCAGAGATCACGGGGCGATGGCGCCGACGCCTGGCCGCAGGTGGCCTACAACTGGCGCTTGACGGAACCGCATATCCCGCCAGTGGCCGCCTCATCCCCGGCGCGGCCAGGATCCACAAGGATGAGGAGGCGACGACCACAATGCTCCGACGACGGCAACAGTGGCGTCGCCCCTTCCGCGCCCACGCTGAAGCCCCCTCCATCGAGGGGCTCGACGCCATGCACACCCCCTTCTATTGTTATCTCCATCATCGCGACAGCCCTCCCCATCATCCGTCCTGTCCCTTCCGCAACGCCGCCAAACTACCGCCCCAACCGAGGGCCCTGACCTCACGTCTCAGGAGCAAGGAGTTCCTGATCTGTCCGGGTGGTGGAAAGTCGCGTGGTTGGACGAGGAGTCGATGGGCCGGCGGCGAGCGTCATCGAAGCCGGCCGCCAGGCTCCAAGAACAAGCCCAAGCCGCTCTCTGTTGGTCACTCGAGACGTGGAGCCTGCGGCGGCCATGTGACCGCACATGCTCGAGATCCCCAGTGATAGGTACGTCGTTGCCCACGCGCACAGGGGCTTCGTGCGCTGCCGCGGCCTCAGGAACTGCTTGCTCATGGAGTCGTCCGGACAGACGCGCCGCTGACAGGGTCGTCTTCTTCCGAGATCGGTATGAGATTCTCTCCATGTCGGCCACCTTCCTAGCCCCGTCCATGTAAATGGTGGTGCCCCCGTCAGGGAACTTTAATTAATTTCAATATCAGTCGCCGGCCGGCCCACACGGACAGATCATCCATGGCGCTATTGTCCTGTTCAGATGGTATTTACTGATGACGCACAATTTGAGCTGAAATGGTTTCCTTGGTGACGGAATTCTTTACAAGAATTATAGGGCAAGGACGGGATGAGAAGGTGCTAAGCCAACTATATATGTTAAGCAGGACACATATCAGGTAGACACCCGTTTTGTATTCACTCCATCTTTTTTTTTTTTTTGTATTGTGTGCCGGACTTCTTCACGCAGATTTCAGATTGTATAATCATGCTATGTCTGATTATAAAATCTAGAATATATTATCTTCAGTTTCTTGGCTTTGCTATAGCTGATCCCTTTTTGTGCTTCGTTTGATACATGCTCAAAAACATACATATACCACTTAACCTAGGCTCTAAACATGCTCATATTGAGCCGTAAGGGCTTTTAAGTCAACATATGTGTATATTCCTCATGGGTGTTTCGGTTTGTGTTCTTTACAAAGGTGCATTGTGCGAATTTCGGCCAAAGAAGCTACATAGTGGTTTAGTCTACTTATATGGGTCTTTGGTATCATCTAAATTAATATTTTTTCTAATTATATTTGTCATAGATATCATCATAGGCAGAGATCTATACACTATGTTCTTATATGATGTTGAATTCCATTTGGTGCGTTTGAAGACTACCTGTTTGTGATATGTATAGATGCATACCATCAAACCGTGTTTACATCCTAAATAATGATTGTTTGTGTGCTGCACACATATTAGTTGATGTTATTGCCTTACAGTAAGCATTATTGATTTGGTGTATTCTACCGATGAATTAATCTCAATTCTTGCTATTTTTTCGTGACCAATCTATCTCATCCTAAGCATCCTAAAATTATTGGATTTCATGTCATTGGCATTAATTCTAGCTTGCTTGTGCATTACAAAATATATATTTAAAATCACTATATCCTGTTCTGATCAATTTGATTTAAAACGCGTATGAGTTTTTACTTTGTGATTTCGGGTGTATCTGACAGTTCATGAAGATATAGTATGGAAAACATCCTCCCGAATGGATGTAAGTTCAAAATCAATCTATAGCACTCCACTTTTAACACTACTTTTGAGGCCCTGGCTTGAGAACCATTCAAATGTGATGGCAGCAAAAATCCTGTCTAAGATAATTCAGATATTCAATAGCGATAATGCTTATATTTCTCTTGTTTGCATATATGAATTTTTGTATTGTTTACTTTGGAATCTCTTTTTAAGCATCTAGGTGCTAGAGGTGATTGCCTATTTCTTCTCTTTTATTTCATGATGATTATTTTCTTCATTCAATGCGTATTTTAATTTTATTTTAATGAACTCATTTGATCTGGGTGAAATTCCTCCAGAGAGAAGTAATAGTCATATTTCTAGAGTACTGCAAGAGCTAATTCTTTATGGTTAAGCATTGTTTACCTTGGAATCTCTTATGAGCATCTGGGTGCTCGAGGTGATTGCTTATTTCTTCTTTTATTTCATGATTATTTTCTTCTTTCGATGCTTATTTTAATTTATTTTAATGAACTCATCTGATGTGGCAAAGATGAAATTTCCTAGCATCAATTTCATGCATTTTTTTTAAATTTCTCACTCAAATACTGTAGATTCCATGTTGAGTGACTACACGAAGGAAGTTGACATGTCAAAGTAAAAATTGCATGATCTTCAATTGTCTATTCCTACCATTCAGTAGATTTATTTATTTGCTAAACTTGTTGCACAAATGATGTCAAAATGATGAGGCTTGCCTGAACCTAAAAAAGAAGACTTGGATAATAGGACATATTTAGCTTCATTTGAAAAGGTATTTATTCTAGAATGCCTTTTATAATTGATAATTTGTTTTCCCGTTTTATAATTATGTTGTATACTATCGATATACTATTAGTATGACCTCAAAAAGTGTTACGACAACTAATTACTATTATCTGTATTGTTGTCATCTCCTATAAATGAATTCCCTTGAATGTGTATCATTATTTCTAGAAATTTCGAAGAATTTAACTTTTTATGGACACGTGCGTGCGGCACGTGCCTTACGACTAGTAGTGATAAACGAGGCTGAGGAGAACTAGTGCCATGGAATTCAGCATGCTTGTTTCAGTCAAAAAAATGCAGCAATGCTTGACCTCGAGGTTCAAGCATGTTCCAGAAGACAACTCGGTTCGGTGCGAAAAAAACAAAAACTTCTCACACGATGTGCAATCAAGAAGTACTATATATTAAGGCTGCAGACCTTGACATGGTCTACAACTTTATAGTTAGCAACTTCATGAAAACACTGTACTAGTCGTGCAATCATTTTTATAAATATAAGAAACCATCTAGAGGACCAGATTTCTTCGGTTGCAATAGCTACAAGGATTTGTGTATCCGATTTCAGGCATGGACTCGCAGTGCCGTGCCAGGCGGGCCGGGCTTGAATTGGACGACGAGCCAGGTAAGAATAAGGGCGGGAGTCGTTAACTAATTATTAGGGAGGTGAATTAAGTCAAGCTTTGTACGTACGGAGTATATAGAAATGGAAAAGGAAGGAACGAAGTTGCTATGAACACACGCCTTGGATGGAGTTGGTGTACGCTGCCGGCATCAAGGTGTCGTTTTTGTGCCCAGTATCCGGACCATATACACTTCGGCGGCTATTTGTCTTGAGATCGAAATCATGCATGCGGGGAAGGGCATGTCTAACACATTCGGTGGGCCAAAGAACAACAGGCCAGTTTCTCAGTTTTCATTTCTATATTTTTTCATGCCGCCCCGTGCTAATAGTTGAATTTAAATATAACTTTCTACTAGCACATAAAACACTGTATTCCAAGATTTATAACTTTGTAATTTTAAAATTTGTATTCAAAATTTATGAACTTCATACTAGCACATTTAAAAAAGTTTGTACTTTAATATTCAAATTTTTGTAATTTCAAACTCTACATTTTAAATTCACGAGCTCTATACTACCATATTTAAAATTTTGTACTTGAAGATTCAGAAGTTTATAATTTCAAATTTGCAACACTGCTTTAGGAGCTGTATAATGGCATGTTTGAAACATTTTGTACTTTAAGATCCACAATTTTGTCATTCTACACGTAGCACATCAAGTTTCCGAATTTTATAGTAACATATTTCAAACATTATATCATTACATCTAAACTTTATAATCAAATACTCTGCATGGCGCAGCCACAAAAAACTTCCCTGAGAAAAACAAAGCAAGATGAAAAACATATAAAAAACCCTCTGTAGTTCAGATGCACACCAGAGGAATGCTTAGATACATATCACAAAAAGCAAAATGATGCCGAAAATTGTGTATGCACCGGTGCTGGATGGAAAGGGTAATAACGTCAAACATTGAAAACACGCGTTGCTAACACGTTTGGCAGATCTGTGCTGACAACACCAAATCACTTTCAATACAGTGACGGAAATTTTGTCTTTGCCATTTGACTGTATTAGTGGTTGATGATATCAGGAAACACGTTTCCATTCAGGACAGTTTTTAGATGAGAATGGGGATCTGTCTTTACATATGACCTTTGCGTTAGATAGGTGTTTGCTATAGCGCTCGCAAACTACTCTTGAATAGTTTAATCTCCATTTGCACCGAAAGGATTTCAATATATACTAATCCTTGGTCCAACTAAACCACTTTGTTGAAGACTGCTGAATTGTTACTTTCCATTGCGGTAGCTGGGAAGCATCCTGCCCTGACAAGTAAATATAATACAGCCATCATCCTCTCCAATTGCTCCAAGCTCCATTTTTCCACCATCCTTCCTCCACTTCACAGAGCTTCAATGATAGATCCGCTGAGCATTGCTGCGGTAGGGTGGGGCATCTCAACCGCTGGTTGGCTTGTCTCACCAATCATTTCCAAACTCATCAACAAATGCTTATCCTACCTTGGGATTCGTTCGTCGGATAAGCTTCATAAACTGGAGAGCAAAATCCTAGAGCTTCAGCTGATGCTTCAAGCAGTTCAGGCCAGTCCTGGAGGGGACAAGTTGTGGCCTTGGATGAAGAAGCTAAAGTCTGCTTTCCATGAAGCGGAAGACATCATTGACACAATTGATTATCATCGTATCAGAAGTCGGATCATTCATCGCAACATTGCCAACACAAGGAAGGTTTGCACCTGTCTTCATATGTTACTCTTATGTCAGTTTGTTTTATATTCAACTATAGAAGATCTAATGTGTGTCCCTGCAAAAGTGCACCATGTTTCTATGTTTTTATTTTTTCAGTAAATAACTGAATCTCCATGTTCTTATTTTTAAGAGTTTATTATCCGTGATATTTGATTTACGATTTGTAGACTAACTTTCCATCGGTTTGTGGCTATATATATGGTGTTCGCTATTAGACTGGATAAGAATTCAAAGTATGCACATCTTGAGTATAGGAGGATATGAATACTTTCAGCTAAGTATATAGTGGGGCACGATGATTTTTTCCCTTGACACAATCACTACAACGACAAAACTTTTGTGAGGCGTTTTGAAATAGGCCTCGCCTCGAAGGCGGGCAGGAATTTCAACCGTCTACAGGTTAATGCCTAAGATTATGAGGTGGTCAACTTTTTATTCACCGAGGAGGTTACAATAACCCACCTCGAAAATCGATTTATGGAGGTGGGCTCCTGAAATCAATTAATGGATGCGGTTCTTATAAAAGGCTAGCCTCCAAATACCCTCATTTTCGGAGGCGGGCCTCCCAAAGCACAGAAAACGGCCATATTCAGTAAGCTATCAGGTTTATATATTTACACGGAAGGGCGGTTAGGGCTTCATTGTCTCTCTCACTCTGTCGTGTCTCACTTCCTCCCTAGCCCGACGCTCTCTCCGTCCCCTCCACCAAACTGACGCCCCATCCTCTCCCCCAGCTTGATTCCCTCCTCTTCTCCCCATCTGGCGGCGCCCCCTACACTCACCAACCTGGCGGCAAGCGGTGCACCGTTCCCTCCCTTCTGGCGAGGCCTCCTTGATCCGGAGCACGGCGTGGCGCTTGGCTCCCATCATCATGCCAGGGGCAACCCCTCCTCTCCCCATCCCAGCGGCAGGGGATCCGGCGGGGCACGACGCCTCCTCCTCCGGACGGCGCTTCGTGGCGGCTGGATCGAGCATGGCGCGACACCTCCTCCACAACCATGTGGAGACGACGACCCACCTCTACCTCCGACAGCACTTGTGGAGGCCGGATCTGCTCCCATGGTGGTCGGATCTGCGCCATTGGTGGCTGGATCCGCCACCGTTGACCGGATATAAGTGGCAGCATGCTTCTCCAGAAGAAAGACGCGAGCATCATCTACCCGGCGAGTAGCGGTGGTGCGTGGATCGAGTGGTGGATCCAGGTGTGGTGACACGTTGGCCGGGGCTGCTCCCTTGGTGCTGCCGGCCTAGATCCACCTGGTTAGGGCTAGGTTGTGGGCTTTTTTTCTTTTTTTGATATACTGAGGCAGGCATCTAACCGCCTCGGAAAAGGTCCCATTTATCGCGACCTTTCATTCGAGGCAGTTGCGATAACCGCCTAGGTTATTCTTTTTGCCCGCATTGGTAAAGTTTCCTATAGTGGTGAGTCCACAGTCCAGACGCGGTTCTTAGATGCATCCATACTTTATTCATATAATTACCTCAAATAGACTAAGATGACACATGTTAAAGATAATAGAGCCACCACAAGGCACAAGCAAGTTCTAGATAGACATGTCATCTATAAACCAAAAGAATAGAACTGTTAGTCCTAAAATACAGTTAAAAAAAATCAAAATGCCTATGCTACGTCAAGGTTTTGAATCTGGGTATGGGCAATGTTTCACTGAAAAAACCTATAATCTGATTTAGTTCCAGCCATGGGTTGCTTGTTGGGCGCAAGGGGTGTTCCTCCCTCAATGGCAGCCCGCAGCCAGAATGGACATTCAATGTGAGCCAATTCTCTGTGATCCTATAGTGTATATCCTGTTTGTGACCTTCCTACTAGAGGGACATGTTAATGCAACATTAAGCCCCTCTGTCGTTCCCCAGGGGCTACAGGCGAACATGCCGCCACCGCCAAAACTTCCCTTCACCACCTGTCCTTTTTGCCATGCCGCCGCTACAGACAGTCGGTCAAGAAACGTGTTGCGGTGAGGACGACGACAGCGAGGCCTTTTGTTCCTATCTCTGTTTTACTCCCCGGATTGACAGCTCCTATGCGCATATGTGTTGCTGCAGGAAGACACCCCGCGCACACCGCGTCCGGCTCCACCTTGTCCTTGCTGGGCCAGTCGACAGACTTTCGCCACGAGAGAGAGAGTTTCGCTGCCTCCAAAAATCATTTTCGTAGTAGTGGTTCCACCGACAGAATCTGCAGTTCAGGAGAAAATGTCGGGAAGTAGTGATGTGCTGAGGTCGTAGTTTTTTTTTTTGTTGTTGTTGTTTTGTTGTGTTCTCCTTGAAATTTTTTCAGTAATTGGAAAAATATTCAATGGCTCACATCGACCGGCAGAGCGGGCGATCCGGCGGCAACGAAGGTAGGAGGTAATGGGGCCGGAGTCAACGGGGAGGCAATTTCTGTGTCTATGATGGTGGGCCATATGAGCAAAAATCGCCTACCGTCGCCTTCGCAAATGTGGGGGTTAGGAAAGGGCGGCAATTGCATTTTCGCATTTCTTTTTTTCGATCAAGGGTAGAACGGTAACTCCATAAATACAAAATAATGTTTTAAATAATATAGTTTGGGTGTATGATTCAAGTGCTATAGTTATACTTAGTTCGATGGATATTTTAGGGTTTAGGGATATTTCTAGGGTTCGATTGGCGCCGTCCATGGTTCTTGCTACAGGAGATGCCGCCGCCGCTCACCCTGGTTTGTCTTGGCTGCATTCAGTTAGATGCATGCGGCGGTTCGCGGGATGCATCCGGCGGCAGAGTTGCCGCGCGCAGGCATGCGGAGGTTAGGCAAGGGGAGGCGGCGCCGCACTTAACGGGACCTCGTCGTCCCCCTCGCCATCCTTTCCTCTTCCCTGGTTTTGTGCGGCTGCATCCGGTTAGATGTACACAGTGACAATATTATCCTTTCAAATGAAAATAATAATTTAGGGGAGGCAATGGTAGGCAATAGGAGGCAATTTCAAGTACTGTAAAAGGGCTCTCCTTGAGATATGAATCTGAGTGCTCTTGTATCCTTTTGGCTGTGCATGTATATATATCCTTGGTGGATATAGAGGCCGGATTAATGAAAATGCATTTTCTGAAAAAAAAAATGAAATATGTGCCACTATGGCACGGTCAAGAAAACTTACTTCTTGAATTCGGACACTGGGATTCCATTAGGCACTGATAAAGTAATTCTTTTTGGATTATAATATTTATATAGTCCAAATCTTTACATAGTTTTTTATGTTTGCCAAAGGGCTCAATATAATAACTTAGTTGTCAGATTGTAATACTACAGCGCTAATTTCTGTCAACGAAATTGAATTGTATTGTGCTTTTGCAGGATGTTGTACCTAAAGATGAATTCATTGTTCCAGTTGAGTCAAGAACGAAGCTGATGCAAAGCTTGGCAACGATCGAAGAACTAATCGCTGATGGACACAAATTTCTTTCATTGCTCAACCTCCCAGTCAACTATGAGAATATTAACAGTAGATCAAAAACTAATGTGAGATCAACCCGCTGTACTACTTCTGCTCCTCCAGATATAGTATTTGGAAGAGATGAGGATATTCAGATGATGAGAACAATGCTTCGTGATACAGCTGTTGATGATGACCCAAGCTCAAGTAGAACTAAGTGTTATTCCGTAATTGGACTGTATGGCATTGCAGGGTCGGGGAAGACTACCATAGCACAGGGTGTTTGTGAGAAGGAAAGAGAAGAGGGTTATTTCAACCTCGTCATGTGGATTCATGTTTCACAGAATTTCAGTATAGATACTATTTTCACTGAGATATTAGAGATAGCATCAGGCGGGACAAAGTATCAACTCAATAATCTTGATATGTTGCAAAGGGAATTAGCAGCAAAACTGAAGGGAAAAAAAGATTTCTGTTGATACTGGACGATGTCTGGTGTCATAGTGTCAGTGAATTGCAGCTGGATTTACTACATTTTCCATTGACAGCAGGGGAAAGGGGAAGCAGGATCCTGGTGACCACTCGAAATGCAGATGCAGCAAGAGCTTTTGGTGCTCAAAACCCAGTTTCCATACCAGCCATGGATAAGGATCAATTCTTCTCAATGTTCATGCATTATGCACTCGGTGATACAAAGGTCAGTGACCGGTCACTATTAAAAGAGTATGAGTATATCGGGAGAAAAATTTCAGAGAAAAGTGGGCCGGTCACCACTGGCAGCACGAACTGTGGCAGGACAATTAAGGATAAACCAAGATATCGACTTCTGGACAAGAACCCTGAAACGTGACTTGTTGAATGATACTATGGGAGCGGTATGGTGGAGCTATCAACAACTTGACGAGCATATCAAGCAATGTTTCTCCTATTGCAGTATGTTCCCTAGAAGGCACAGGATTAGACGAGATCATCTAGTTCATCTGTGGATGGCACAAGAGTTTTTGGATACTACTGATGAAACAGAGGATTTGGAGGATGTCGGAGATGAGTATTTTCGTGTATTATTGTCGTGCTCATTTATTCAGCCAACAAGAGATTCTAATTTTTTTACTATTCATGATTTGTTGCATGACTTAGCAGAAAAAGTTTCTGGAAGTGACTGTTTTAGAATTGAGGAAGGTATGAAGCATAGAATTCCTCCAGATGTTCAGCATCTTTTTATCCAATACTATGAAAGTAGAATTTTGACAGAGCAGACATTGAATTTATGGAACTTGCGTACTTTATATATTGATTATGATTATTCTAGCAAGGGGATTCCTGCAGAAGATATGGAGAGCCTGTTCAAGGGTCTAAAGAAAGTGCGGGTACTGCAACTGAATGTCGGAAAATATCAAACTATTCAACAATATCAAACTATTCTACTGCCAGCATGTATTGGTCAAATGAAACATCTTCGTTATCTTTCTGTTCTAGGGTATGGTGTCAGAATACTAGTGCCACCAGAAATTGGGATGCTGTACCATTTGCAACAGTTCAAAGTCTCTACAGATATTACTTTGGATTCTTCCACTGAGAATGAAATGAGCAACCTTGTCAGTTTGAGGAACATTGCAGTGAATGGTGGGTTGAAATTTCCTAACGTAGGGAGATTGACGATGCTCCGCACGTTGCCTTGGTATAGAGTGAAGAATGAAAGCGTAATAGAATCACGCGATAATTCTCATTAATCAATAACGTGAGTACATATAGAGAGGAGGTGCCGGTGGCTGACCATCCGTGCATGGCCTTGGGCCAGCGCTACAGGCCCATGCACGGCTCCCTCAAAGGCTAATTACGGCACGCAGGCCATACATATACATGTACTCTAACACCCCCCCGCAGTCGCAACGGCAGGAGAGCGAACGTTAAGACTGGAACGAAAATCCTGAAAAAACCGAAGTCGGTAATCCTTTGGTGAAGATATCAGCATACTTGTGACGAGGTCGGGGCGTGAAGAACGCGGACATCTCCAGCTGCAACGCGTTCCCGACGAAGTGTAAGTCAATCTCCACATGTTTAGTGCGCTGGTGCTGCACCGGGTTAGTGGATAGATAAACAGCACTTATGTTATCACAGTAGACCAAAGAGGTGCGACGAACAGGACAGTGAAGCTCCATGAGAAGTTGACGCAGCCAGGCTATTTCAGCAACCCCATTTGCAACAGCGCGATATTCAGCTTCGGCACTAGAACGGGAGACCGTGGATTGACGCTTCGAAGACCAGGAGATCAGATTCTCACCAAAAAACACAGCATAACCAGAGGTGGAGCGACGCGTGTCTGGACAGCCAGCCCAGTCGGCATCAGTATAAACTGTCATAGTGTCACACGAGGATCGGTGAAGAACTAAACCATGGTCAAGGGTACCTTGGAGATACCGGAGAATGCGCTTAATCAAAGCGAAATCTCGGCTCCCGGATCGTGCATATATAAGCAAACTTGCTGAACAGCATAGGCAATATCCGGGCGGGTAAATGTGAGGTACTGAAGGGCACCTGCAAGGCTGCGGTAATGGGTGGGATCGGCCACCGGGGTGCCATCCTTGGAGAGCTTGGAATGTGTGTCAACCAATTCAACCCAAAAGCTTAAGCTGATGGGGAGAGGTGGACAATTCACTTATATTTCAACACTCCCCCCTCACGTCGAGGCTCTGGCGAGAGATCTCAGCGACGGGCGAGCCTCGGGACGTGGAATAGAGCGAGCAACAATTGTTTTATTTAATTGCGCTAACCAAGAGTTGAACTCAAGACCTCTGGCTTTGATACCATGAAAGCGTAATAGAATCACGCGATAATTCTCATTAATCAATAACGTGAGTACATATAGAGAGGAGGTGCCGGTGGCTGACCATCCGTGCATGGCCTTGGGCCAGCGCTACAGGCCCATGCACGGCTCCCTCAAAGGCTAATTACGGCACGCAGGCCATACATATACATGTACTCTAACAAAGAAAGCAGAAGGTTACGAGATACAAGAGCTCGAGCACCTGAACAACCTCCAGGGGAATATAAGCATATCCGGACTTGAAACTGTTGAGAGCAAGGAGAAAGCTCGTCAGGCTAAGCTAGATAAGAAGATGCACATTTCAGACCTGACACTGGAATGGTATTACTCTGGTGATCAGAGCTCCAATTTGCTATTGGAAAAAAAGGATTCCCACAAGTCAAAGAAACCACGATGGACCAGAACTGCTCGACACTGTGGCTTCGCAGATGAGAGGCCTTGTGATCCTCCAGATGAGATCCTTGAGGCCCTCTGTCCGCCGTCCAGTATCCGAACACTGAGCATCAGGAACTACAGTGGATTGAGATACCCAAGTTGGTTGTCAGGGGAACAGGGCACACTAGACAACCTATGGCATCTCGATTTCTCAGATTGCCGAGGATCCAACTCTCCCCCAAAGATTAGTGCACTGGATTTGCATTCACTTTCTATTCACATGTGCAGCTGGAACTCTTTGCCTGAGAATATCGAGAATCTTACATCGCTCAAGCAGTTGAATATCAGAAGCTGCAAGAACATCATGTCTCTGTCAAGATTACCTCCGTCTCTCGAGAAACTATGGTTGATCGACTGGGACGGACCGGATGCTCCATCTGGGATTGGTGAATTGGCAGTTAATTTGCACAGTCTTCAGATTCATTTGTGCAGCTGGAATTCTTTGCCTAAGAACATGGAGCGATTAATATCACTCGAGGAATTGACTATATCAGGGTGCGAGAATATCCAGTCGCTACAATGGTTACCTGTGTCCCTTAACAAACTTACAGTTAACAATTCTGTTGGATCTGATGTCCCACCTGGTATTGACAAATTCTTGGTTTATTTGCGGACGCTGGAGATTAGTGAATGCCGCTGGAAATCAATGCCAGAGAACATGGATCGCCTAATGTCGCTTGAGGAATTGACTATCAGAGATTGCAAAAACATTCTATCACTACCAAGATTACCTCAGTCACTCAAGAGACTTCGAATTGATGGTTGGACAGGGTCTGCTGCTCCCACTGAGATTACATTATTGGTTAATCTGTGCAGGCTTGAGATTCTAAGCTGCAGTTGGAACTCGTTGCCTAAAGGCATGGAGTGCCTATCGTCCCTCAAAGAATTGCGTATCTGCAGTTGCGAGATTATATCTTCACTACCAAGGTTACCCATGTCCCTTGAGTATTTTGAACTTAGGTGGTGCGACCGAAATCTCATAGATTGCTGCAAGACAGATGGACATCCATATTGGCATAATATTGCTCATATCGCAACAAAGTTAATTTGTTAATTACCCATCTGCAGCCACAAGGAGCCATGTGCATGTATGTGTTATTTATATGTTTCCTTCCATATCCTCTTTGTTTTTGCTACTCCACCTTGACTTATGGTATTCATTGGCCCATTTTTATTTGAGCTCGAGCAGGTCACCAGGGGATGGAAGATCCAAGGAAATTGGAGCGTATTAGGGAGTGGAGGCACACAGTCTTGCAGGCCTTCTTCCCTCAACATGATCACTGCTCCACCCTTCATTTCCAAGTCTATCCGATCAACGGTTGACCACGTGTTTTTGTGCATAACATCAGCACGAGGACAATGTTGCCTCGTCCATACTTCCTCTGTCCCAAAATAAATAACTTTCTGAAAAAATCAGACATGTTAAGGACACTGTATGTACTCTCGTCTCTTTTCCTTTCACCGAGAATATCTACTGGATTTGATAGTTATTGTTTCGATACACATGTGATTAGCTTCCGAATTAGGAGACAATATTCCATGTTATTGTAAAATGTTGCTTTTGGACAAATGCAAGTGCATATTCTACAAATATGTACAAAATCTGTGCGGATTTATTTTTCTGGCTTTCCGCAATTATTTATGTTCCTACAAGCATATACAAAATCTGTGCGGATTTATTTTTTTTTAGTGAAAAGGTGTGTCCCCTGTTTTATCCCAGGAACAAAACGAAGCAGTTTGAATCTATTTCTAGCGTATCTGAGGTAAGCCAGCCAATCTGACTGCCCATTTTTTTAAAAAAAAAAAATCAAACTGGAGAATGGCTGATTTTAGTAAAATGAACAACCTAGACCCGACAATGCAACAGAGAAATAATGAATCCCAAAAGGGTCAGGCAACCCAAGAAAATGTACACGTAGGGCATGTTTGGATTCTTAGTAAAGTTACCTGACTAAAATATAAAAGTTGGGGGTATCTTAACTTTTTAATTTTAGACACCTTTTAGAATTTAGTCACCCTGTTTGGAAGTAAAGTGACTATAAAAGCCACTAAAATTGGGGTGACTAAACTTTTTGTCACCAAATCCAAACAGGGTCATTGTTTCTGAGCACTATTATGAGGTGTGTTTTGTGCATGATTGCTGCTAACACATACTCCACTTCTTGGTGAGCAGGCATCACTAATAACAAATGGAGAGAAGCGGATAGGGCCCACCGGATGGCTATTTGCATATGAGACTCAAACTACATGGTCTAGGTTGGTTTGCCAACGAAATTAAAGAGCGAGCCAGTTGCCACAACAGAGGTACCATTCCAGTGTGGACGTGCCATGTTGTCACCAACTTCCGTAGACCAGAGTTCACGTCACAGAACAGAGCACACAGAAACAGAGCATGACCGTAGAGGTACCACTACGTAGAATATTGTTCCTCCTGACCTTCTTCACCGCCGCAGCGGCCGACCGAATTCAACGGCTACAACTAAGGAATGGGGACGGACCGCGGCTCCCGCGCCCCCCTAGGCGACTCAGGGCGCCTGAAATCCGCCGCCGGCCCCGCCCCGCCCCCCGCGCCGCAGACGGCGGCGGCGGCGGCCGCCCGGCACGTGCCTCAAAAAGGGTCATGCCCGCTCCCTCCCTCCCACCATCCATCTCCTCCTTTCCCCCCTTTCCCTAACTCCAGGTGGTGACCAGCGCCGGCGTGGCGAAGGTCGGCTTGGGCGGCCGAGTTGGGGCACGGATAGGCGGATCCGGGAGGCGGTGCCCTGGTTCCCCGCGCGGACCCTCTCTTCCAGCGGTGGCGTCGGTCTTCCTCTTAGTACATTGACGAGTCGTCTCTCATCCAACAATTCTTCACTGATGTACTTGCCAAGATCATAGAGCAAACTCTTGAATACTTTCTTCAAGTCAGGAGTTTGGGACACTGAAACAAAAGCACAACAATCAAACAATGCTCTTATCTTCTCATACACGATATTAGCAACAGTTGTCTTTCCGAGGCCCCAGATCCAACAATGGAAATTATCTTGGCTTGCTTCACGGGGACACCAATCCCTTCCATCATAATATTGATTAACTCATTTCTTGTCTCGTCGATGCCAACACGATCTTTCAGCTTTGTGAATTGACCGAATTTCCTCAAATAAATTATTATATATGTTTTATTACATTACAGGTTGTCACCCGTCTAACATATCTAAATATTCCTCTTCGATATTGGTTCAGCTTGTTATTTAAACATAAGTTTAAATAATCTTTATGCCATTGAGAGTATATACTATATTTCATACATTTAAGTTCTTCGTTACTAACCCTGTTTCTAACATGCACAAAGTCATTATCCTCAATAGATAATTGTGATCAGATTTCTTAGTGATTACAATTCGATTCTTTAACAATACCCCATTCCTACCCGCGGCAACACGCGGGGAATCCCTCTAGTATTAACGATGGTGGACGCCCCGTTTGTGTGCCACGGTTAATGGCCCGACTAATGCTGGCATGCATTTTTATTTACTGAGGCGAGCAATTTGCCCTCCTTACAAATCAATTAATAGTTGAGGGCAACATAAAATGCCCTATTATCATGGCGGACATAATAACATGACTACCACGGTAAACCGATTTTTAGTGGTTTTCACAACCAAAGGCTCACCACTAAAAACGATGAAGCCCAAATGGCCTAGCAAAGCCCATATTGTCGAGCTTATATATAAATGGGACTTAGGGTTTTCTAACAATCTAGCAAAGCCTCACTCTCTCCACTTTCCTGTGGTACTGGCCCCATGCGGGCCTCAACCGAAACTAGTTCATCTCGAGCCTCCTTTCTTGTACCTTGGACACATGCTTCTCTCCACCTCTCTTCTGTTTTTGGCGGCGCAGCTGACGAGCATAGAGGCACACACGGGATGGAGAACGGTGGCGCCCTTCTTCCCCGATATACTCCACCATTGGCGGCTATACCTCTCCAACTCCTTCACTGGCTGCGGCGAGGCTGCCGGTGCTTTGCGGCCGCACCTGTCTTCCTCTGTTGTGGAGGACCACCCGGGCAGGGGATCTAGCGTGGAGGAGCACCTGGTTGTGGCTAGATCCCTCGTGCCTCTTTGCTGATCTCGCAACCGGCGATCCAGATTCGGCTTCAGCGAGGTCATATTGAGCCATTGCTGGGTCAGATACTGGGTTCAGAAGGTCAATTGCGCCTGATCCGGTGACAAGGAGGCGAGCCAATGATTGCGGGTTCGATAGGGCGCGACAGCTGGCTTGATGGGCTTGCTATGGCTTTTTTAAAAAATGATTAACCAAGGCGGGCATCCTGGCGTGCCGAGCTCAGGTAATCTATTTAGCCTGGCAGGCACACGATACCGAGGCAGTGCAGTCATGGTTTACCATGACCTTAGTACCGTGACGGCCCCTTAAGGATATAATTATTAGTTAACTTCATTAATTATTAGCTGCCGTAAATAATTTTCATGTGTGGAACCACCTGTTTCCTCCCAAGCACAGTTGCAATTCTCTTTTTTTTTTTTTTAACCATCTTATGGAGATCTACCTTTTCTGGACCGCATCATTGTCACAGCCTTGTTGCGGAGCGCCACCTCATATTAGCACCGGTGTTTTCTTTTTGTTTTAAAACAGTTCTTTATCTTAGGTGTATCAAGTGTTTCAAGGGGCAAAACAGAGTGTATGGGCCTACAGACTGTCTAAATCAGAGCAGAGCATAGAAACAGAGCACAGCGGGCTACTACATTGTACACTAAATCAGAGGAGAGCAAGTTTCGTAATGGCCAAAAATTGATGCTACTATATCAGCTGTCTTAAACCAGAAACCAGTAACCGCATATCTATCCTCTAACCCGGTTGACGTCTCTCAGGGGTGACTCAACACTACTCAAGGTGCAAAAAGAACATCACGTTCTTCTTTTTTGTTGTCGAGCATCCTACACAAAGTAGAAGCTAAATACGAAGTAGCCTTAACAAATTGGACCATTGTTGTGCTCAGTGGGTACACTGCCTGTAATGTGAGGTCTGCGGAATCTAAGCACAGAACTAGCACTGAAATACCCTTGCGCTCTGTTCTTGTTCTTTCCAAAGTTTTCTGGATCGCAAGGCCATCGCATTTCTCAACCATTCACCAACGGAAGATTATGGGTCCTGCACGGATGACTGCGTTGTTGACAGCAGCAAGGGATATTAGTATACTTCATTAGCAAGCTGGGAAGACCTGCATGGTACGTAGCAGCAAGTCTTATGTGAGACACGATGTCAAATTGGGCTAGAGAAAACAAATGAGCAGCCTTAATTTTTAAAACTAATGTCAGCAAGAGACCATAACAACTGATAAATCAGAATAGAACAAATTTTGGCGCTAACAAATCCAGATATGTTTTTAGGAACAGTAAGACATCCAGATAGTGAGCAAAGCCAATTTGGAGAGTATCAATGACTCATTTATCACCCTGGTGCGAACGAAGTTGAATCAACAGTCAAGAACCACTGCATTCTGCATGCTCACAGCAAGCTGCGTTCCGTGGTCTAAGCTTCGACGTTCAGTTCACATCTCCTTTCAGCACCGACAAAGGAGATGTGAACTGGACGACAAAAGCCTTGACCACGGTGCAGCAACATAGGCTCCATAGCTGGTGTACGAACCACTGCATTCTGCATGCTCACAGCAGGCTGCAGCAAAGGAGATGTGAAGTGCTGAGGAAGGCAGTGAAGGGCAGAGGAAAAGAAACGCAGTGAAAGAAGCAATTGCCCGAAGGAAATAAATAAATAAAAATAAAAACACACGACCCTACCAAGCATATGCTACCTTTCTTCGACGGGAAGCAACATATGTAGAAATGGAAGAAAGTAGGAGCCAAGTTGCTATGAAGCCACTCCTGGATAAAGATGGCAGCGGTTCGGTTTCGGTTCGAATATTCGCGGATTTCGGTTCTGCGGGTTTCGGTTTTGGTTCTGAAATTTCACCCACGGTTTTTCAGGATTGGTTTCAGGTTCGGTTTCGGGTTTGGTTTTGGGTTTAGTTTTCCACCCGTGGATATCCAATGGATATCCGAAATAAATCATTTAGAATTAAAACTCAAGTTTTGTAATATTTTAATAATAACTTATTTATTTAGATTATTAAATTTATTCAAAAGTTGACTAATGAAAATATTTATTATTTGTTGTCTATTGTTTCTACATATGAATACGTTTAAAGGGGCAACGCGGAAGCTGCAGAGAAACAGAGCACAGCAAAACATAGTGTATGGGCCTACAGACTGTCTAAATCAGAGCAGAGCGGCCTACTACATTGCACACCAAAAAGTTGGTGCTACTATATCAGCTGTCTTAAACCAGAAACCAGTAGCCAGTAACCCCATATCTATCCTCTAACCGTAGAAGCTAAATACGAAGTAGCCTTTTCAAATTGGACAATTATTGTGCTCAGCAGGTACACTGCCTGTAATGTGAGGTCTGAGGAATCTAAGCACAGAAGTAGCACTGAAATACCCTTGCGCTCTGTTCTTGTTCTTTCCAAAGTTTTCTGGCTCGCCAGGCCGTCGCATTTCTAGGCCATTCCCCAAAGGGAAGATTATGGATTCTGCACGGATGACTGCGTTGTTGACAGCAGCAAGGGATATTAGTATACTTCATTAGCAAGCTAGGAAGACCTGCATGGTACGTAGCAGCAAGTCTTATGTGAGACACGATGTCAAATTGGGCTAGAGAAACCAATAAGCACCTTAATTTTTACTACTAATGTCAGCAAGACACCATAACACCTGATAAATCATAATAGAACAATTTTTTGTGCCAACACATCCAGATATTTTTTAGGAACAGTAAGACATCCAGATAGTGAGCAAAGCCAATTTGGAAAGTATTAATGACTCATTTATCACCCTGGTGCCAACGAATTTGAATCCTGAAACAGTCAAGAACCACTGCATTCTGCATGCTCACAGCAAGCTGCATTCCGTGGTCTAAGCTTCGACGTCCAGTTCACATCTCCTTTCAGCACCGACAAAGGAAATGTGAACTGGACGACAAAGCCTTACCACGGTGCATGCAGCACCATAGGCTCCATAACTGATGTACGAACCACTGCATTGAGCAGGCTGCAGCAAAGGAGATGGGAAGTGCTGAGGAAGGCAGTGAAGGGCAGAGGAAAAGATACAAACGGAGTAGAAGCTAGTAGAAGCTAGAATGCCAAGAGTCGAGCAGAAGACTGCTCACCCCAGCACATATGAAAGAAGGGACAGAGGGCAAGCTATTGCCCGACGGACACCCAGCAGCTTTAAAGAACGCTTCAGACTGCAATGGAGTTGCTATGCAGCATATGCTACCTTTCTTCGATGGGAAGCAACATCACGTACTGCAATGTGAAGAGGCCGGTGAGATGAGTGCGGGAGTCGTTCTAGTATAGAAATGGAAGAAAGTAGGAGCGAAGTTGCTATGAAGCCACTCCTGGATGGAGTTTGTGTACGTGGTGGCCGGCAGCAATGTGTTGTTTTGTGCCCAGTACCTATTATTTGGTCGAGAGCTTGTTTATTTATTTCAGTAGAGCTGAGAGATCAACAATTCATCTTTCAAACCGTCTAGACGATCAAATTTCTCCGGTTTCAGTAATTACAAGAATTTGGGTATCCGATTTCTTAATTTGTAGTCATCCAGGTTCGAATAAAAAGAAATGACCTTTACCTTTTCAATTAATTCTCAAAGAGGTCACACCAATCCAACTAAGTATTCGGTGGACCAGTGTGATTACTTGCGACTTCGGCTATGCATCTTTCTGAAGCTGCCATACTTCTACATAATATGTGTTTGCCTCATCAGCTCATTGAGTTTCATCAGACTAACTACGGGTGTGTTTGGTTAGTATATGCTTATTGGAAAAGAAGTTGTGGGCTATGACTGTGTGAAAAGTAGCTTTACAAAAGTAGTTGTGAGAAGAAGAAAGCCCATTTGGTTACACATAGGTGGCTTTTGGAAAAGCAGCTCTCGCTGAGAAATGACCCCACGTGTCATACAGCGAGCATCTTTCTTCTTCCTCTCGTCACAAGATGACCACGCTCGCCCAACCGCTGGTGCTAGCCACGGCGGCGGGGAAGGTGCTCGCCCAACCGCCGGTGCTATCCGCAACGGCAGGTGACGGCGCTTCGCCGGCGGTGCTGGCCGCGCCCGCCATCCTAGCGGCGCTTCGCCCGTGTGGGGAAGCAGCTCGCCCGAGTAGGGAGGGGCGGGGTGCTTGCGAGTGGGGATTGGGGAGGGGTGTGCTCGCCCGACCGCGATGATGAGAGCTACACCCGCCACCCAAATTCGGGGGCTCCGGCAACCGCGCGCCCGGTCAGCGGTAGCCGTGTGAGGGGTCGACGAAACAGGCATGATGAAGGAATGCGTCCGCGGCGAGGGGAGAGGAACTAGCGGGCCGGCGAAGCGGGGACACGCCCGAGCAAGGCCGCGCCCACCGGATCTTGGCGAGGGCTCGCCCGCGCTGCCGCCACGGAAGGAGCACATCCGAGCTGCGTTGTAAGCTTGCGTCTTGCCGGCTGCTGGAGGAGCTCGTTGGGGATTCGTTGGTCCGGAAGGTGGAGGGGAAGGCCGTCAAAGCGAAGTTCCACACTGCAGCTGGTCAAGAGTGAGGAGAACCACGATGTTGGGACGGGGACCGGTGCGGGCGCAGGCCATGGAGGACGCCAAACAAAAGATAAAACGTGAATAGAAGGGGAAGGAAAATAACCATTCGTTACATAATCAGTGGTAGGTGGGTAATTTTTATTCCAAAAGCAGCTGAAAGCATGTTTTTGGGCAAAAGCAACTGTGGCATTTGGGGCCTTTGGTTGACTTTGGGTTTTTTTTTTTTTTTCTTTCAAAAGCAAAAACAGGCAAAAGTCCAACCAAAGGGACCCTACGTTACAACGCAAGCGACAGTATAAAAAGCATGCATTATTATAGTGTTGATGAAAGACATTGCCGTGTTGTCCGGGTAGCAGGTGGAGATTTTTTTTTCCTCTTGGACAAGGAGCAAACCTCTTACATTTCAAAGACTGGTGAATCGAAGAGAGTTGTTGGTGGTTCGCCATATCGATACGTATCCATTGAATAATTTGTGCAATCACATCATGGTCGTCGTTCCAAAATTTTTAATCTCAATACGCTTGTTTATAGCGCCACTTGATCAAATTGATGATTGTGGTAAGCTTACTGACGGAACTTTCAAAGTTCACAGCAGATCCAAATATGTTTTTTTTTTTCTCTCATTATTTTCTTACATAAAGGTTTAACGTTTTGCTTCTCCAGGAATCTTCAATTTGTCGTGCATATTTTTATATTTATGGCTGGTTAAAATACTAGTAATATAGGAGTTCTTGAGAAGCTAACTGTGCGATTGTGAGTGCTACTGATATGAAAGGATTGCAGCAATTATCAAGATGGTGCCTGAGTGCAGAAGCTTCAGCTGCTGTTGGTTGAAAAAAAAACAGAGCATCAGGTCACCGAAACAGAGCAAATAGCAGCTGAAGACTTGTTTGCTCAGAGCAAAGAGTGCATCAGATCAACGAAACAGAGCATGAGGTCACTGTTTGCACGGTAACGTCACTGCCGTTACCCGTAAGCTTGTTCCAAAAGAGGCTTCTCTGATGTTGTGTTATGTACTACTACTTGCAAATGCAATGAATCACGGTAATACCAAATAGCTTATATCAGAAATGAGCTACCATGCTTAACCAAACAGTCTAATTAAGGCTGTCCTTAATTAACGCGAAAATGACTATTTTGTTCTCGTTCACCAAACAGAGCATGTTGAAACAGAGCACCCCAGGCCAAAAGGGTGTTCAGATTTTAATGTATCATGTACAAAGGACACAACATATAGATTCCACAGGCTGAAAATCAACAAATTTTCTCCGTAAGGTAGAATCCTAACAAACTGTACAATAATGCATAGAGTTGCAGTAAAAATGAGATGTCACAAATATTTTGCCGATATAATCTAAAATCTGAAGAAAATACGATTTACAATAATAGAGTTGCAGTAAAAGGTGCAACGCGCCATGCGCATAGACATTTTTTTTCGTGCCCTATGCCCATAGAAAACTGAGTAAGCAACATATATTTTTTCGAAACAATCTAGCAGGAGAACTGCTGATTGCATTACCAATGAAAATCAGGACTGGGCAATTCAGGTAAGGCACATTGAGTCCGAAAGAGTCGAGCCGCCAAAAAATGCCCAGGTAGAATCTGAGCACGGTTATGATGTATTCTATGCATGACTGCTGCTAACTTTTCTTCTTCGAGAGGTCACTAATGAGAAATGTACAGGTATAATACCTCTGTGTAGGACTTATCTACTACTACACAGAAGCATATTGACGGAACAACCTTTCTTTTTGGCGCCCAACTGACTTAATGCAGCACATGACTTCGAATTGTTGGTACCAGCAAGCGTGCACAAAATGTTCAAGGTTCAGTTTAGTGTTTGTTTGGGTCAACAGAAAAATAATTCACAGCACTAACAAGTGTTGAGAATATGTAACTGGAGGGATACTAATACCACCAATAGACCAGCATGACATGACTACACAAAACACAGACATTAGCAGAGCCTAATCACTGAACTATGATTGGTAAAAGCTGGTTCTTTTGAAGGACTGGTACTCATATCATCACTCAGACTGCAACTGATCATATACATTGTGATAAAAAAATTCCATATCATTCATGATACAAAAGCAACTGATCATAACAATTATCATTAAAAACACAGCACGCACCTACTTGATGCCACCCCGACCTCGCAAAGGCCCACCTCGCTGGAGTTGTCCAGGCAGTGCTGGGTGCTGAAGACCGTGCAGAGGATGTGCGCCCTAGCCGGACCCAGTAGCTCCGCTCGATGCAGTTTTTTTCCACATGTAGTCGATCGACACAAAGTTGTGGATGATTTGGATGGATTTTAATGCCATGCTCCAGCGCAGCCACTAGTTCCTCCACCTCCTCGTTGCTGGCATCTTCACAATCCAAAACAACAGTAACCTCCTGGAGCGTAGCAAGGTTCACTAGGCCTAACTTGAGAACACCACTGCAGCTGCTGGCGATTTCTCTCGCCTCTTGTACAGACAGCACGAAGACAAGCTTTATAAGACTGGGCATAGTTCCATGCTGAAACACCACAGGCTCTCCACATCCCCAGAACTCGAATTGTCTCAGGCATGTGAACGAACCGGCACCAACGAGGAATTTCCCAAGACGATCCTCATGTTCTGGGTTCACAAACAGCACCAGAAGGCGGAGAGCAGGCAACTTCCCGAGCATGTCGAGATCGGCCTGGTGTACCTCCCTTACGGAGATGGATAGCCTGGAGAGGTTCGGCATATCCGACGGATTCAACCAAGCTGGCAGTGTTTGGAACGAGCAGCCATCGTCGTCTTCCAAACGCCGGAGACATCGAGGGGCATCCCAGGCGTCCAATCCTCCCCTTTTACTTGGATTAGTGGCCTTAATAGTAAGATCTTGGATCTTTTGCAGCTTGTGTAGGCACTCGACCAGCTTGCCGTTCCATACATTCAATAAATAAATATGGAGTACCCTCAGGTCCCTTAGCTGAACCAGCTCTTCTATAATGTCTATATTGGATTCATCAACACCTAATTCTGACAGCTCTTCAAGGCTTGTTAGGCTCTCAGTACCCTTTGCAACTCTAGTTGACTTGTCCATGTTCAGGCACATTAAATGTTTCAGAAGAAAAACATTTGATGGCAAGCAAGAAATTTTATTATACCGAATGTCCAGTACTTGTAGAAATTGCAAGTTTGATATTTCTTCAGGGAGCTCTTGAATGTGTGTGCCACGTAGAACTAGGAACCTCAAGTAAAATAGATTCCCTATGCACTTATTAAGGTTGTAACCTTGTGAAAGATCACAATCATTCAAATCCAACACACGTAAAACTTTGAAACTGCTAATGGCAGAAATTTGACTAGTGGTCGACCGCAGGACAATAACTGACCTTACTTGCTGCAAGCTCCTTTGTGCTAGAGTCATAGATTCGTCTTCCTTGCCATTTTGAATGGATAGCCTCCGAATCTTACTTGATGAAGACATATGGCTCTTACCCTTTAATATAGTAACAAAGTTTGCTTCACTTGATATGGAGCAGATAAGATCAAGCACCATGTCATGTACACGACAACCATATACCTTGTCATACTAAATGCGTATATAGGCAGGATCATACTTCTGTTTATGAGCTCATTAAAGTAGCTCTCACCAAGTTCAAATAGGCTCTTCCCTTGATCTTCACACTGCATAAAGCCTTCAGCTATCCACATCCATATCAAACCATCTTTTTGAACTTCATAATCCTCTGGAAACATAGCCAAGTATAATAAGCAAGTCCTCATATGGGATGGCATATTATAATAGCTAAATGACAAAATCTTTCTCATATTCTCCACATCAAGGTTGTGTTCAAGACCAGAACCAATAGAATGGTACACCTCATACCAATCCATCTTATTTCTTGGTTTACAAGCAAGCGGACTAGCCATCGTAATAATAGCCAATGGTACACCAAAGACATTTTTTGATTATTCTATCAAATACTTCAGTAAGCTCCTCATGAGGGCATTTTTTACGTGTCTTCAATATTGCCATTGTTTTCATTACCAAATACTCTTCGATACAGATAGTTTTCTCGAGTTATTCTCGGAAAGTGGTTTCAACTTGTAAGCACCACCAACTTTTTGGCAATATCAGCATGACGTGTGGTTGTAATAACTATATATCCAACATCATTATCGGGCAAAGCACAATGAATAATTTTCCAAACCGACAGATCCCATATGTCGTCGATAACTATGAGGTACCTATACATATAGGAAATTATCATTCAAAATTATAACCCGATCGGAAATACAATTAGAACCAATTGGATTAAGATACAAACATCTTAAACTAAGATAGTTATGTCCACTGGGATTAGCATGTGTGGAAACAAACTTGTCCATTACGGATATATCTTTGCCAAAGGAAAATATCCAATTGGGAAAGGAAGATTGGTGTCACTAACAGCGTGAGACCAGTCTTCCATTCAATAATGATGCAAAAAAGCTAAGTTGTGGTTGTTTTTATTTTACAAGGAGATGCATGAACATTTCTCACTAACCGTGTGCATGCAAACTTTTATGAAATGGATGACATTAAAGAAAACTGCATATGTACAAATTCATGGCAGGAATGATTCCTTACCTTTTGGTTTTAAGAAATTCCCTTGCTACATCCATGAGCCACGTCTCATCTAATGTGTCATCATTGATTTTATTACCAAGATCATGAAGCAATCTCTTAAATAACTTCTTTAAGTTAGGGGTCTGGGACACCAAACAAAAGCACAACAATCATATAGTCCTCTAATCTTCTCATACACTGCTTTGGCAAGAGTTGTCTTCCCGAGGCCTCCAAACCCGACAATAGAAACTATTTTGCCTTGCTGTAAGGGCACTCCATTCCCATCCATCAATACCTTCATTAGCTCATCTCTTGACTCATCAATTCCAACAAGCTCTTTTATGTCAATGTACTGAGCAAATAAACGGGGGTCCACCAAAGTAGTTGCGGTGGGCTTATCAACACCACTGTTCACACCATACCTGAGATGCCTCTCATGCACCTCAGTGACACGACTCTTGATGTCCTTTATCTCAGTAGCAATCCCATGCCGTATCTTAGCCTTTCTGAACAAACCAACACTTCGGTCAATGAACTTCTTGATGCCATGCAACTTGGCTAACTCATCGCCCTTGCCACGCACCATGAATGCATCGATACTATCCTCTATATCATAAGAGAGCTCTCTCAAATCCCTTGCCCAGATCTTGTCATTAACGTCAAGCTGGTCAGGAGGTGTGCTTGACAGCTTCTCAAGGGCACCTTTCATGCTCTCAAGCTCAGATTGCAGAAACCTGATCTCCCCCTTCACACCCTTTTGCAAGTTGTACTCCCCGATGAGGAGGTCACCCAGCTTGGTGATGACGCTCGGCAGTGCCCCCGTTACGATTTCCATGAATATTATCCTAGACCAACGCAAGGAGAGTCAGGAACGTGTGGAAACAAATGTGGCGCCGATGTGCTCGATAAAACTCGGCCTAAGAGTACAACAGAACACTATGAAAAGAAAGGGTTGAGGAGCGTGAGCTAGGACTCACCAAGTCACGGGCCACCGCTACTCACGAATCACGCTCCCCTTGTCACCGGATCTGAAGTTGCTTCAGCCAGCAGCACCAGGTTGCTGCTCGGCTCTTGGCTCTTGCTGCTGCCTCCGAACAGAACGCTGCTCGTGGCTGAATCGCTCAGTCCCCTGCTTGCTGGTCGCCGGATCGTACACTCTTGGCTCGATGAGGATGAGAGCCTGGTGAGATGAGTGCGGGAGTCGTTACTAGTATAGAAATGGAACAAGGTAGGAGGGAAGTTGATACGAAGCCACTCCTGGATGGAGTTGGTGAACGTGGCCGGTAGCATTGTGTCGTTTTGTGCCCAGTACATATTATTTGGCCACTACCTCCCCGCATGCACTTGTGTCCGTCTTGGTTTCGATGTCAAAATCGTGCTTTGTCGAAATTAAAATAGACCGTACCTAGGTAGAATCCACTAGCCCAAGTAGTTTACAGACGAGAGCTTGTTTATTTATTTAAGTACAGCTGAGACCTCAATAATTCATCTTTCAAAACCATCTGGATGACCAAATTTCTCCAGTTTCAGTAGTTACAAGGGGTATCCGATTTCTTAATTTGTAGTCGCGCACGTTCAAAGTAAAAAGAAATGGATTTTACCCTTTCATTTAATTTCCACAGTACACTGTCCATATTCAAAAATGGTATGGAGGATCATCTTTTATGCTACTGGTCTAAATCAACCTGTTTCTTTAAGCCATATGTTTGGTTCTTGGCTTAGTAATCAGAATAAAAAAAGATTAGAAACTTGATTTGGGTTGGCGTCGCGGCTATTTGGTTCTTTAAGAACACTGGTTTGCGTTTACGGGCCCAAATTGCAACGCGTGATGAGCAAGCCAAGAACACACTCTCGCAAATTAGCGAGGAAATTAGAAGTGATTACTTTGGAGTTTTCAAACGAGGGTGGAAACACATTTATCATCTGCTTTATTGCCCTTATCCATTTTAGAGACTTGTTTTGCGCTTTCGTTTTATTTTCTTTTTGTAATAATTTGGCTGTGTATATCCTTGCATGTAGAGGCGGATGTTTTACTCATCCATTATTAAAAAAAATCAATTCCCACATAGATCACACCAGCACAACTAAGAATTCGGTGGCCCAGTGTGATTACTTGTGAGTTTGGCTATGCATTGGTCTGAAGCTGCCATAGTGCTGCATACTCTGTGTTTGTCTCATCAACTCGTTCAGTTTCACCTGACCAAGGGTCTGTTTGGTTCTCAAGGCTTTAGGGACTATAGAGACTAATTTTTTTGTCCGATTTAGTCCCTAAATTATCAAACATAAGACAAGAGACCAATTTTTTTTTAAATCTTTTTTGTGTTTGGCATGATGCTTTAAGTTAAGAATATATGTATGAACTTTTTCTCTTGATTATAAATTAATGAATTTTTTTGACACTGTGGGGATCTCCCCTAGTGCCTTGAACCAAACTCCCCCTTACTACGTTACAATGCAAGTGACAATATAAAAAATGAATTTAATTATAAAATAAATGCATTATTATAGTGCTGATGAAAGGCATTGCCGTGTTGTCTGGGTAGCATGTGAAGATTTTTTATTTCCTCTTGCACAAAGAGCAGAAGTTTTACCTATCAAAGACTGGCAAATCAAAAAGGGAGTTGTTGGTGGTTCCCCATCTGTATACGTATCCATTGAACAATTTGTTGCAATCACATCATGGTCGTCATGCCAAAATTTTAAATCTCAATATGCTTGTTTATAGCTCCACTTGATCAAATTGATGATGGTGGTAAACTTACTGACGGAAGTTGGAAAGTTCACAGCAGACCTAAATATGTTTTTTTTTGTCATTATTTTCATACAAAAAAGTTCAACGCTTTTCTTGTCCAGGAATTTCAATTTGTCGTGCATATTTTGATCTGTATTGCACGTTAAAATACTACTAGTAACGTAAGAGTTCCTGAGAGGGCAACCGTGCGATTGTGAGTGCTACTCGTACGAAAGGAATGGCAGCATTTGTCAAGGTGGTACCTGAATCACTCTCCCTTGAAAGCAGGGAGGAAGAGACTCAGCGTGCAAGAAGCTTCAGCTGCTGTTCGTCTGGAAAACAGAGCATCAGGTAACTGAAGCTGTTTGCACGATAACCTGTTTGCTCAGAGCAAAGACAGCATCAGATCAACGAACACAGAGCAAAGACTGCTTGCACAGTAACCTCACTGCCCTTACCCGTAAGCTTGCACAGATCTACGCCAAGGTAGGAAAGCTTTAGCTGGGTCGGAACTCCTTCCGGTTTAGCAGTAATTGTCCACAAGGTACACATAATATCAGTGCTTAATCATTAGTTAACCAAATCTAATCCACAAAAAGTAAAAGAATTTTTAAAGGCTGGGCCACCCGGAGTTTGCAACTGATTATGTGAATTCATTACTTGGACATTTGCACACCCGAGATTCCCTTATTTTCATGTTATATTAAAAATTTGCACACAAAATCGACACATCTATCCTCCTTGTCGCACCGGTGTGTAGAAAGAGGATTTCCATTTGTACTCCAGAAACATACTGCTGAAAAATGCTGGGGACCAACAGCACAGAGTACACTGAAACAGAGCATCCGGCCACTATTGTCTGCCTACCAAAACAGACCATGCTTCCTAGTTTTGCTAAGTAAACGTAACCATGGAGAAATGTTATGGTATAATCAGTCTGTCTGTTTAGGACTCGTCATAAATGAGTTGGTGAATAGTTTATGGAAACATACAAAGAAGTATCACATACACAGAAGTGACAGAACAGAGTACATAAGGCAGAGCATGCCGGCACTAGTGCCCAGCAAGTAACCTCATCGCAGTTGGATGTAATCTCATTGACCAGAATATTTTTCTTCTTGTTCGCCAAATAGGATCAACATTAACTCCAAAACCACTATTTTTCTTCTTGTTCGCCAAACAGGATAGATAGATAGAACCCTGAAGATCCATGCGACCATACTGTGGAATTAATTCAGTGTACCAGAAACTCAGCAAATGAATTTACTTTTCGAGAGCCTGGAGTGTATAACCCATTGCACTCAACAGGAACGTTAACGCGCCCTACAATCTTGTGGATGGTTACTGCAAACAAGGTTAGGGAGTAACTCTGTTAGTGAAACAGAGGATACTTTGTAAAGGAAATATGCATGGGGATGGGAAAGGCCAGAGAGGCAAGACAGGGTTGTAGCCAGTTTTTCACCTGTTCATGCATGTAGGATACCAAGATTTGACTGGTAAAACAGGAAGGGTGGTGGCGGTTGCATTTTCATGTCGAGATCCGTACAGCTTAATATCATTTCTCTGGGACAACATTCATTAATCTGAAATTGAGGCAGAAAAAAGAATAATTGAATCTGAGACAAAGGAGAATATGACCAGAAACAATGTGGAAGAATGTGAGCAAGCAGTACCTTATGTCATCAGTGTAGCCGTTTATTATAAGCTCTGGATGATTGGGATGGATTTTTCTGGCATGCCTCAGCATAGCCATCAATTCCTCTGCCTCCTCCTCGCCACCTTTATTATCGAACCAAACTCCAATTTGCTGGAGTGATGGCAAGAGACCCCGACCAAAGTCGAGACCAACACCTCCAACGCTGCTGCCCACTTCAATGCCTACCAACCCACAGTAAGTAAGGATTCTGAGCCTTGGCATAGCTCCGTGCTCAAACATTATGGGTCTCACAAATCCATAGAATGTGCAGTGCACCAGGCATGGGAATGAACCAGCACCAATGATGACTTCCCCAAGGATTCCGAGTTCCCAAACAGAAAGAAGTAGACTGCGGAGTGCATGTAAGTTCCCAAGGATGTCGAGGTCGCACTGCTGTAGCTCCCTTACAGAGATGGATAGGGTGGAGAGGCACGGCAGATGTGATGGATTGATCCACGCTGGCAGCGTTGAGAACCAGCAGTCAAGTGATAACTCAAAATAACAGAGACACCGAGGGGCGACCCAGGCATCCAGTCCACCAATGTTATTTCCACGGAACCGGATACGAAGTTCTTGGATCTTTTCCAGCTTTTGGAGGCTGCCCACAAGCTTGTCATTCCATTTATCCAAGGTAATAATCAGTACTCTCAGTTCTCTTAGCTGACCCAACTCTTCTAGAATGTCAGTATTGGAGTCATCAACCCTTAATTCTGACAGCTCTTCTAGGCTTGTTAGGCACCGAATACCATCTGGTATAATCTGTACACCCCTTAAAGTTTTTGTAATTTTCAGGCACATCAAATGTTTGAGATGAACAACATTAGATGGCAGGCAAGAAATATTATTATATGTAATGTCCAGTATCTGTAGAAACTGCAAGTTTCCTATTTCTTCAGGAAGCTCCACAATGCCTGTGTTATGTAGTCCTAGGTACCTCAAGTGAAATGAATTTCCAAGCCACTTATTAAAGTTGTAATCACCTTGTGAAAGATCAAAATCATGTAAATCCAACACACGTAGAACATGGAAATTCCAAATGACTGGAATTTGACTAGTGGCCGATTGCAGGACAATAGCTGACCTTACTTGTTTCAAGCTCCTATGTGCCAGAGTCGTACAGAGGCCTTCCTTGCAATTTTGAATGGATATCCTTCGAATCTTACTTGATGGAGACATCTGTTCCTTGCCATTCAATATAGTAACAAAGTTTGCTTCACTTGATAAGGAGCAAATAAGATCAAGCACCATGTCATGTACACGACATGCGTATACCAGGTCACTGAAGACAAATATAGGTTGGATCATATTTCTGTTTATGAGCTCATTGAAGTAACTCTCTCCAAGTTCAAATAGGCTCGTCACTTGTTTCTCACACTGAATAAAGCCTTCAGCTATCCACATCCATATCAATTGATCTTTTTTGATTGTGTAATCTTCGGGAAATATACTCAAGTATAATAAGCAAGCCCTTAGATGGGATGGCATATTATAATAGCTAAATGACAAAATCTTTCTCATATTTTCCACATCTAGGTTGTGCTCAAGACCAGTACCAATAGAATGGTACACCTCATACCAATCCATCTTATTTCTACCTTTACAAGCTAGCGGACTAGCCATCGTATTGATAGCCAATGGTACACCAAAGCACATTTCTTGAGTATTACTGTCACATACTTCAGCATGCTCCTCGTCGGGGGCATTTTTCTCGTATCTTCAGCATTAGCATTGTTTGTATTGCTAAATAGTCTTCTATACAGTAGTTTCCTTGAGTTACTCTCGAGAAAGTGGTTTCAACTTGTAAGCGCCACCAGCTTTTTTCAGCAACATCAACATTACGTGTAGTTGTAATAACTATGTATCCAACATCATTATCAGGCAAAGCATATTTGATCACTTTCCACTGAGAGATCCCATATGTCATCAATTACTATGAGATACCTATGCATTCATTAAAATATTAGTTAAACCAACTTGGGATGGATATACATTTACAATGAAGCACATTAAGCTACAAACACCTTAAACTGAGATTGTTAGGTCCAATTGGATTAGCATGTAGATAAACAAATTTGTCCCCTACATAAGGAAATTTGCCAAATCAAAAATAATTTCACATGGGAGCACAAGATTGTTTCTATTTCATATCCAGTCCATAATGAGTAAAAAGACTTAAAACGATGTATTTTTTTAAAAAAATCCAAGAAATGCAGGAACATTTCTCACTAATCTTGTGCATACATACTGTTATGAAATGAGGGGCATACAATGAAACTTGCTATGGACAAGTTGATGGTAGGAATGCTTTTTTACCTTTTTAAGCCTTGAGGTATTCTCTAAGTACATTGATGAGTTGGCTCTCATCCAATGTTTCTTCGTTGATGCTCTTGCCAAGTTCATAGAGCATTCTCTTGAATAATTTCTTCAAGTCGAGTGCGAGACACGAAAACAAAAAGCACAACAATCAAATAATCCTCTGATCTTCTCATACCTTTGCTTTGGCGAGAGTTGTCTTCCCTAGACCTCCAAATCCAACTATAGAAACTATCTGTGTTTGCTTCAAGGGCACTCCACTTTCTTCCATCACATTCTTGATTAACTCATCTCTGGTTTCATCAATGCCTACAAGCTCCTTTGCCTCTGTGTGCTGAGCAAATAAACGAGGGGTCTAGCACAGTAGCTGCAGCAGGCTTGTCAACACCAAGGTTAACATCATACCTGAGAGACGTCTCTCGTGTACCTCCACAACAACGACTCTTGATGTCTTTGATCTCATTAGCAATCCCATGGCGAACCTTAGCCTTCCTGAACAAACCCACACTTCTCTCCATGAACTTCCTGATGCCATGCAGCTTGACTGAGTCATTGCCTTTGCCACGCACCATGAATATATCAAGCTGGTCCTCTATATCATAGGACAGCTCCCTCAAATCCTGAGACCAGATCTTATCCTGAATGTCAAGCTGGTCCACAGGTGTATTGGAAACCTTCTCTAGAGCACCATTCATGCTTTGAAGCTCAGCTTGGAGGAACCTGATCTCCCCCTTCACCCCCTTCTGCAGATTGTACTCACCAACGAGCAGCTCGCCCAGCTTGGTGATGGCCCTGGGCAATGCCCCCGTCACGACCTCCATGGATCTGGATCTTCCTCTGGGCGCAAGGAGCAGGTTTGTTGGTGTGTATGTGTGAGCTGTGAGCATGCAGCTGTGGGTGTGTGAAGTTGAATGATGGTGCTTAAACGATGGTCATCGCTCTTGGGACGAGGAAAAAAAAATTCCGGGCACCGCTGTATCCGAGCTGGGCACTTAGGATGCTGATTCCAGTTCGTAAAACAATTGTGGTCAAAGATTGTATGCACGTTGCCCACCATGGATGCCGCTGTCAGTAACGTGTGCTGGCTCGTTGGGTGACGTAAGAAAATACTAGAAGAAATTGCATAACCGTCAGCCGAATAGCCTAACTACGTATAGCATAACAATGCCCACACGTTGCTTTGGTTAGTGCAAATTTTGATCATATAAACTCATTGCCATTTTGCTTTGTGAGTAGTTCACTACTCGTTTAGTCCATCATTGTAAATTTGTTTTTTGAGCCTGCGTATATCAGTTAAATTTGGATATAAATTGAAAAAAAATTAAAGTTATAGAATCAATAAGCACATAGTAAGCACATTGCCAACTTTTCCAGCTTCCTTGTTATCAACGGGAATAATTTTTTTTCTATTTAATGGTATGGTAAATGTTTCCTGGAGCTACAACGGACGACGACGGTCATCAGAGTGTCGCACGTGCTGGTGCTCTATTTTTCTTTTTAATTATTGAGAACCGACACGAATCCACCGGCCACCTGCGTCGCAACAGTAGTACAGCACGGTGCTAGGACGTGCTGGCTTTGGCTCGCCAGCACAGCAGCAAGCCCAGCCGGAGGCCCCGAGGTCGCGACGCAAGACGCCGCCTCCGACTTCGAGCGCGAGCGGCGAGTACCGAGACCTACCTGCTCGACCGCCCGCATGGGCCTGCGCGCGCAGGGTCCTCTATGCTATCAGTGCAGCCTCGTTCGTCCTGGCGTTTTGGGCCACCGTTGCGTCCTTGGTTTTGCCATCCAGTTGGGCGTCATGTAATTCTCAAGTTAGTAAAGATGGTGTCAATGTGTTGTTGATGGTAATTCTGTCTGGAACCAAAAATAAATAGAAGTAAAGCACGATGGTACCATAGAATTATACATTTGAGTATATATATATCCTATTAATCTAGTTTGATATACTCCCTCTGTCCCAATCACAACCATGCAGCCCGTAGCACGGAGACCCGACATGGAGCCTGCTTTTTGGTCGGTCATAGCCCAGCCCTCACCCATACCCGTACTAGCCAAAAGCCCATACCAGGCCGTGCTTGGGCCACCGCCCTACCCCAACGGGCTCACGAGCTTGCTCTGTTTCTTTGTGCAATGACAATGAGTTTACTGTATACGATATTGCTGGCGGTATGCTCTGTTTCGGTGTGCTCTGTTTCGTGAATCGATACAACGTGCGTGCCGGTCACATCTTCAGATTGTTTATCTTTTGTGAACACACAAAGCACACTTTCTGATGGTACCATAGAATTGTACGTTTGAGTGTATATATATCCTATTAACTAGCAGGAAACCCCACGCAGTTCTTGGCGGGTTAGCAAGTGGAATACATTATATGTTAGTATTGTTAGATGTTGGTACCTTTGACATTCAATCACTTTGTACAATCTTTACATCATGTTCTAAACTAAAAGACTTATTTATTTCTTGCTCATGCTTAGCCAATATGGAATATGTTTTGGGTAGAACATCAGGCAAAATGAAGACACCGTAGGAGGAAAGGATCAAGGCATAAGATAAATGTCGGTTATGAAACGGTAAGACCGTAAAAAATGTAAACCAATCTGAAAAGATTGATCGAGTATAATATAGTTCATGTTATTGTAAGAATAGCTTTGACACCATTCTTTTTGGCTAATGCAATTCAGTGTAATGGCATACACCACATTGTGAGTTTAGTTTCATACGCAGGATGCCTTTAGATATCCATAATCAAATAGCTTGAATTTTACAATTCAATTGATTACAGCATGACGTACCCATGTGCTAAAAACATTGATGGAAGTATGGAAGACACAACATACCGAAAATTCAGGGTTGCCAATATCCATCATTGGCGGGTGCATCACTGTTGAAAAATTGAGGTTGTACAATGATCTTGTCATGTGTAAGGTGGAGATTAAGGTGGTAAAAGAAGCTTGTCACCTGTAAACGAAGCGAAAAAAAATTATATTGGAGAGGTATTATTGATCACATTTGGACTTTGTTGGGGAAAAATAACTTGAGAAGAATATTATGAAATTCCATTGAAATTGGTCTTAATTTTCCTGGTTCATGTAAAATCATTATTATTTATGGAGAAAGCTTAAGATTGATGCTTAGTAAAAGCAAGAAAAATTTGTTACAGGACATGTAAAATCAGGATGCTGAGTTAGTGGTGAGTAGAAAATAAAAAACACTCTTACATCAAGCTAAGGGCGGACGTGGTTTGTCTTTGTGTGTTCACATGGATGCGAACCATTAGTTTCTGGCATGAAGAAATCAATAGCTTTCATAGATCATAAGATGTCACTTTTTAATCTAAAGAGTAACTGTTCCAAAATATCATCAATATTGCTATGGTATGGTGAAGCCTTTTGCACAGTACGTCCATGGTAGTTTAGCCATCTTAGCATTCATAGCCAGTAAATCAAAATTATATGTTCACTATTAGTTGTCATTTTGAGTGCACATTATGATTACTAGAGTTTAGGTCGACAGATGGTGCTCTATGTTAAAACAGCTTGGTCCTATATGCAGCCACTCGAACTGTTTCCGTGCTGCAGAGTTTGCAAGTCAACATTGTTGAGGTATTGATTGGTAGCATCTCCTGCACCACAAAAGAAAAGCCAATGGATGTTTGTGTAAATGCATAATGAAGCTGCAAATGTAGCACCTGTGAAGTGTACATCAGTAGCACAGAGGAATAGCAAGATGAATCCAAGGAGCTGAGTTGGCGCAAATTAGCAAGTAGAGCCCCCACTACTAGAAATGTGTTGATACATGACGGTTTTCGGTGACGGTTTACTGAATATGTCATCCCATACTAAATCTATGACGGCCTTATGACGGTTTGAAAATTAGGTGCTAACTCTATGACGACTTCAACCATTTGTCGCCTCCATACTTATCTATGACGCTTTAGAATAAACATCACGAGGAGTATATGGTGACATGGATGGTGAGTCCCCTAGTGACGTGGAAGTCATGGTGACATGTCCTTTTTTTTTGAAATTCTCATAACTTGAAATTTAATTTTTTTAATTGTTCAAACAAACTCGTCTAATAAAATGATTGTAAATATCGATGTATTGTATAACCTTTTTTATGATTTGTTTCATTTGAACTTACTTTGCAATGTAAAAAACGAAATAAGACAAAAAAAAAAAACAAAAGATAAAAACTAAAAAAGAGGCTACAAAGGTTCTTGATGTGGTGCCCTTTAACAGGAAAAGTCACGGCCTCACCAATAGGCTAGATAACATTTTGTGTTATGTGTCGCACATTTACCTTTTATATACAAATATGTACGTCATCGGTCTGCCTCTATTTATAAAAGAAAGTATTTAGAATTTTATCTAAAATAAAGTTCCAAAGCTCTATTTACAAAAAAGTTTCGAAATTCCTAAACAAAATTTCAAAATTTACAAGCACAAAGCCATCTCTACGCAAATTCACCTCCACTTCTTCTCTGGGCCGGCCCAGATTCACCTCCCTCCCTCCTCCCAGCCCAGCTCGCGTGCAAATTTAGCCCGGCCCAAGAAAATAGAAGAGCAACAAAAAAGAGCGTGAGGCTCTGTTTCTCTCGAACCCTAAATCAGTGTGCCGCCGCCTTCGCCTTCTCCTCATCCTCTCTGCCTCTCTGGTCTCCCTCCCGAGTCCCGATTCCCTCCCCACAATCTCCACGCCACCACACCAGGAGGCCAGAAGGTGGTTGCGCCGCCGCTCCAGAGGACTGCAGTGCCGCGCCTCGACCCTCTCCTCTCACACTCGTGGGCGAGCGGGTGCCTGCGCCGCCGCCGTGTATGGGTGTACGGGAGAAAGGAGTCGAGGAAGTGGCAGCCGTCTCCCCCCACCAAGAGGCTGCATCCTCCTACCCTCCGCCAGCTCAGGTACGTCTCTGTCCTCTCGGGCTCGAGCACGCTCCTTCAGATTTTCCGATCGAACACACTCCGTCCTCGTCCCCAATTGCATGCTCATCCTTTCATTGACGCTTTGTGTGAACATGGGTCTCTTGCAGGTCGCAACTTTCCAAAGCAGATGGGTAGCGGCAGTCCACCTCACTCCTCTAGATCCAGGCGGTAGCAGGCTGTTCCACCTCCTTCATCGCTTTGGTGCAGATCCAGGTGCTATGTCAGTAAATCTGCTAGTTATTCGATCTATATATTCAGATTTTAGATGCTAGTTGTGACTGTGATCTGAGTACGTAAAAGTTCTGCTGCACTAGTTTGTACTAGTACGATGGATCTAGCTAGAGTAGTGGAAATCTGAATTTTATTTGTAGAATGTGTTTACTGAACTGCACAAAATATTCTTGAGAGTTGAGAGTATATTTGTAGGGAAATTACAAGAAGACAACTTTAGCCGAGGTGACATAATACCATTATTATTCAGTAGATGCATTTATTTAAATACTAAAAATGGATTCAAACAGCAGACGCGGTTGTACATTGACATTGCCCTCTTTTTTTGGCTTCATCTGGGCTTCGGTGGTGAAAGTGTACTGCGAGTAGTTTAGGTGTTGTGGTGTAGTGTACTGCGAGTAGTTTAGGTGTTTGTTGAAAGTCCAGTCAAGCTAAAATTTCTATACCATACTACGCTTTACTTCTACCAGCTCGTACTAGTACATGTATGGATCTAGTATTTAGAGCTTCATTCAGTGTCTGAGCTTAGCATCCCTGGTGCATAACTGAATTTTTAGGGTTGAGTTCCACTGCTGCTACATAAATGTGCCTAGGCAAATCCAAGTTCAATTTCTTCTGCTTCTTTCATGCAGTTAGAAACAGTGGGATCCAAAGATCAAGATGGAGCAGCCGTGGTGATACTTCTGTTGTGATTTTGGTCTCCCTTTGCTTTGCTGTTCTGTGGTGATACTTGTGAGATTTAACTATGTTTTTTTTCTGTTGGTTCATTTTATTTCAGGTATGAAGAAGCTGAGCTCAATATGGGTGAGAACAATGCATTGATCAATGTGTTTCAAAGATCAAGATGGAGCAGCCGTGGTGATACTTCTCTTTGTCCTTTGTGGGTTCATTTTTATGCTTATTTCTAAATTATGGATTATATCATCATAACTTGACTGTGCACTAATTGGATTTGTCAAAAAAAAATCCTATTTTAGAACTTGTTAGGTTGGAAAAAAATGATGTATTCCTACTGTACCTCAACACCTGCTTATTGTGAACAAATAGTTTGTGATCTAGATGCAGTAACCTTCACTTTATATCTAAAGGAATTGTGCCACTTGCAGATTTGTAGTTCTGCTTATTCCATAGCACAATAGCTTTGCTGCTGCTAGTAACATTCTTAGATACAGCGAAGCTATCTGAACAATATATTATCGAAAACCTATTTGCTTGAACAATATATTATCTGAAACCTATTTGCTTTGTTTATCGGGGAACCTTTCTGCTCCTGAGTACAGTAATATGTTTTACATGCTAGAGCAAATGATAGTTGTACTAATGTTTGTTACTAATTAATTGTTATCTCGTTGATGTACAATTGCAGTGTGTAGACGATGAGGGCAGCATAACTGTCAATGCCAACCTGATGCTACCTGGGCTAGCTGAGGCTGCCTCTCCATTCTTCCTTTCCATCTCTTTTATTTTTTTCTCGAGCGAAACAGGAGGGAATGCCATTTTAGTTCTGCTTCACATTTTTACATTTTTGCTACTCGATTCTTTCCATTTTGGATGTGGTGAGTTTGCGGATGGATGTAAATATCTATAGTTAATGCAACATGTGTTCTGGTTATTATTATATTGCAATCATATGTGTGTGTTGGGCTGAGGACAAGTTAAAATGAAAATGGGCCGTGCAAAAGTAGGTAGGCCCAATCTGTCATGTTGGCCCAACCTTTCCAAAATTTTGGTACCCCAAAAAATAATTTTTTGAAAAAAAAATCTGATGTGGCATGTTGGGCCACGACCGACATGTCACAAGCTGACGTGTCACTGAAGCCACGTCGACTTCCACCTCACTATCTTTGAAGCTGGTAGTGCTAACGTGGCACATGTCCATGACGTTCGGTTTAGTCAGCGGCGATGCTTCCGGCCCAACCCGGGCGGCTATCTGTGGCGTCTTTGATCGCCACCGATTGGTCCGGCATCCGTGGCGGTTTTTTTCGTGAATCAAGAATTATGACGCCGATTAAGTGACCAATTGCTAGACCATCATGGATAGTTAACTATGACGGTTTTTGGGGCCTCTATGACAAACTACTACCGTCATGTATCACCACATTCGTAGTAGTGCCCTTTGGGCATTTCCTCGAGCAATTGCGGGGCACAAAAAACAAAACGATTAAGGGGAACAAGCGATGGGGTGCTCACGGTTTGGAATTATTGTGTTTTCAAAGTGTAATTCACCATATTTGGTCGCATTTTTGCGCGTAGAAAAATACATAATTCCAAAAATAACTTAAAAAACCTAGGATTTTGCATGGGGCCATATTTTGGGTGTAAATGATCACAAAAAATTTTTAGGACGTTTGGACATAGGCGGAGCGAGATGTGCTTCACGGTGGTATCTGGGAATCTTTCACCGAACCCTATCCTTACACTAAGGTTTCTCATGGTTGTGTGGCCCGTGCGCTTTGCGGTGTGCTATCGGCTTCAAACTTTTTTGAGGCGTCTACATGGCATGTGTGAAGGCACCGTTAAGTTTGAGAATTTTCGGAATTGTTTGGTACTTTTCTCTGATTATTTTAATTACCGCGACTTCTCCAAGAATTATATCGTTGAACTGCGACCACCCCGAAAAGACACTGAAAGCGGTGCCAAACTTTGCCGCAAAGGTCTCTTGTGCCCTAGAAGGCAAAACTTGTGGAGGCCGGTGCGAATTATTGTGTTTTCAAAGTGTAATTCACCATATTTGGTCGCATGCGGCCGTAGAAAAATACAATAATTCCAAAAATGACTAAAAAAACCTAGAATTTTGCGTGGATCCATATTTTGGGTGTAAATGACCACAAAAAAAAATTTGAGGAAGTTTAGACATAGGCGGAGCAGACGTGCTTCACAAAGGTATACTGAACCTTTCACCAAACCCTATCCTTACACTTAGGTTTCTCATGGTTGTGTGGCCTCGTGCGCTTTGCGAAGTGTGCTATCGGCCTCAAACTTTTTCGAGGTGTCTACATGGCATGTGTGAAGGCACCGCCAAGTTTGAGAATTTTCTAGAATTGTTTGGTACTTTTCTCTGATTATTTTAATTACCGCACGACTTCTCCTGGTAATTATACGTTGAACTCTGCGACCACCCCGAAAAGACCTGAAACGGTGCCAAACTTTGCCGCAAGGTCTCTTGTGCCCTAGGAGGCAAAACTTGTGGAGGCCGGTCTTGAATTATTGTGTTTTCAAAGTGTAATTCACCATATTTGATCGCACGCGGCACGTAGAAAAATACAAAGAAATTCCAAAAATAAGTAAAAAAACCTAGGATTTTTGCGTGGGGCCATATTTTGGGTGTAAATGACCACAAAAAAAATTGAGGAAGTTTGGACATAGGCGGAGCGGACGTGCATCACGGTGGTATCTGAGGAACCTTTCACCGAACCCTATCCTTACACTTAGGTTTCTCAAGGTTGTGTGGCCCGTGCGCTTTGGTGTGCTATCGCCCTCAAACTTTTACGAGCGTCTACATGGCATGTCCGAAGGCACCACCAAGTTTGAGAATTTTACGGAATTCTTTGGTAATTTTCTCTAATTATTTTAATTACCGCACAAAAGTGATTATCTATTGTCTCCTATTTAGACCATGGATGATGAAGAACCGAAAGATCAACGTTAAAAAGATGTGAAAATATATTTCCTATCGAAAACAAATAACTTTAATAATTTGAAATAAATACTATATTTTTGCATTAACGAAATAGTGATTATGCATTTGTATTATGTTCAATATCTACATAAAAATACATGAAACTATAAAATACATATTTTTCATTTGTGCATTAAAGAGAAACAAAATGTAACATACATTTTTTCAAAAAAATTGCCCGCTTAATAATTTACTATGCAATTAACAAAGGTTTACTATATATATAAATAGAATGTATACTGAAAAAAGTTAAAATGTGCTAGTACGTGGGCGGGGAAATAAAATTTACTAGGTTTGTCCCGGTTGTCCTTGAGGCTCGGGACTAAAGGCCCAAAAATTTTACTTTATGCCCCAGGCCCAACGCTAAAATTAGCTTTTAGCCTCGGACGTCCTCAAGACACAGGGGCTAAAGGTCCCAACAACTAACCCAGGTTGTAGTCTGGCAGGAGAAAGGGGGAGGTTTGTCCCGTGATTCCCAGAAGCAGGGAAAAGGGGGAGGGGGATATGAGCGGGGCGCACTTCTCCGATCCATCTTCGTCATCAACTCCGCGCTAGCTCTCCTCGATCTCCGCCGCCCATTTGCTCCATCCGCCGCCGCCCGGCGCCGCGCGTCGTCCCGCCCGCCGCCGACCCGGCCGCTCATCGGCCCCACCGCCACCGACTCACCCGGCGGGGTCCCGCCGCTGCCGACCCAGCGCCCGCGTCGTCCCGCACGCCCGGCCAGCGCCGACTCAGCGCGCCCGCGTCGTCCCCGGCGTCGTCCCCTCGGCCGCGTCGTCCCTGCCGGCCGCGCGCGGCGATGTCGTCGTCCCCGTCCCACCGTCCGTCGCCCCGCCCAATGCCGTCGTCCCGCCCCCTTACACTTCCCCGCGGCGGCTTGCGCGCCGTCATCGCGTCCGTCGTCGTCGTCGTCCCCTCCCGCGCTAGTTGGACCGCCCCACCGCTCTCCTCCGCCCGGGGTAACCGCGCGCACCGCCGACCTCCCCGATTCGTTTCTCCACCGCCGGCGTGGCGCCTATAATACCGCTAGCGGCGCCGCGCGGCCGACCTGACACAGCGTGGCCGGCCCGCGACCGCTTCGTCGTCGTCGTTCGATCCGCCACCGCCTGCGGTTTGCTCGTCGTTTGAACCGTATGTCGTTTGTGTTGTAGCGAAAACCCTAATGCCATGCAATTTGTTTTGCGTCGATCGATCGATCAAATTAATTAATGCAATGGAACGCGACTTCGTTCGTCGATCGTCTTCGTTTATATTATGTTTTCGCCGATCGATTAATGAAACGTGACTTTATGCTTGTAAATATATATATATGTATATGAAATGAAATGGAATGGATTAGCATGCATATATATATATATGAAATGAAATGAAATGGAATGGATTTTTGTAAATAGATATGATTAAAGATGGATTTTTTGTAATTTTGTTATCATATATATATATATACGGCAGCGCTATTCTACACCTTCAATAAAATAAGGTGTAGAATAACTATTCTACACCAAGACGCATCCAACCAGCTAATCCGACTGCACCAATCAACTAATCTGCCCACCTCCTGTACCGCACCAACCCAACCAGCCGGCTTCTTCCTTCCCCGCCCCGAACTAACAGATCGCGCCGCCACGTCCTTTTCTAGCATGACGCACCGGCCATAGCACACCGGCGGGCCGCCAGAGAGCTCGCGCGTGGCTGCGATGTTTGGACCTACGCCCACGGCGAGTCCCAACGGCAGCACCGGACCAATCTGTGCCCATGGCGGCCCTCGTCGGGGGCGGTGGCCTGATTTGCGGGGCCTTCACATCACCAGCAGCGGCGGCCCCTTCCCCAATGGAGGCCGGCGCTCGGGCAGGCCCGGGCTGGCGCTTGCAGCGGGTACACGGATAGGCAGGGCTGGAAGCAATACTGAATCCTCGTCCACCCGCCCGGCGGAGAAAGCACCTGCGCGCATGGCCGGCGAGCTCGTGTCGTTCGTTTGGGAAGCCGCGGCCAGGAACTCGCTGTCCCCGTCTCCGCATGCGAGCCCGCGCAGCTCAGCCGCGTCGTGACTCGCGGGCTGCAGCTAAATGCTATATTTAGCTCCTGCTATATTCAGCTGCATGTAGAGCTCGTACAACAATCTTTGGCCGCACCGCAATCTATGGCTGCATGTAGAGCTCCTCCAGCAATCTATGGCCGCACAGCCCGCCACCGGAACACCATCCGCCAGCCATGACCCATGAGGCCAGTAATTACGCTATTGAAATCTAATTAAGATAATGACAGACATGGAAAGAAATACTGACAAGAAAATATTAATAAAAACCTATTGATACTAAGAAATACTGACAGAATATAGGAAAGAAATACTAACAACTGTACATGAATACTGAGAAATACTAACAACTACATATCACGGAAGGCAGTGCCAAAAATTACAGACCGAATACTGATGCTGACAATACATAGGATTATCAGGAATACTGAGTAAAACATTATTCAAGAAATATGAACAATAAATACTAAAAAGATAATGATGAAAGTGACAACTGATGACTACCGAAGCCATCAAGTAACTCTCGACAGGAAAGTACCTAAAGGTAATGACAAATACTTGAAGATACTGAAAGTACTAACGTTATAGTTCCTATTGTACCAAGCTACTGACATAAAATACTAACAAAATACTTAAAAGTACTGACAACTACTAAGGTACTAACAACTACTAAGAAATACTCATGCACTATATGCGGGTGGCAACTACTAAAAAATACCAGCAAAATACTGACAACTATTGATAACTACTGGAGTCTCTGCTACTTAAAGATACTGACAATCATTTAAAAAAATACTTATAGCTAGGATACTAAAAAGTATTGACAAAAATACTTATGACTACTGAAAAATACTGACGCATACAACAACTGACATGATACTAGCAAAAATACTTACAAGTACTGACGAAATAGGACGAAGTAATATTGACGAAAGTATTGGCAGCTATACTGTCGAAATACTGACAAGATATCGATGGAACACCGTCGCTTTTGACGTATCTTGACAAATACTTAGGAATACTGAAATAGTATTATGAACCCTAAACTTAATAAAGTATACGGAAATTGTATTGTGGAGCCTAAACTCAAGAAACGCGATGAACCCTAAACTCGGCACCGTGATGAACCCTAAACTCGGCATACGCGATGAACCCTAAACTCGCATACACGATGAACCCTAAACTCGGCAAACACGAAGAACACTAAACTCAAAGAACAAAGTGATGAACCCTAAACTCGGCAAACGCGACGAACCCTAAACTCGTCAATCGCCATGGACCCTAAACTCAAAGAACCTCGATGAACCCTAAACTCGGCAAAGAAACGATGAATCCTAAACTCGGCAATCGCGATGAACCATAAACTCGGCATACGCGATGAACCCTAAACTCAAATGAATGAAACTTTGACTAGTAGGGGCATGCTTTTAAAAGACACCTACCCTAAAACCGCAAGTTTAACAATTATTGATAACTATTGAAAATAAACAAACCCTAAACTTGGCAAATGCTTTGAACTCTAAACTCAAAGAAAACACCACGAACACTAAAATCCGCAAAAATGCCATTAAAATTGTCCCCAAAAACCTCGCTTAGGAGGGGCATGCTATTCAAAAGACACTCACCCAAAACCCTAAACTCAAGAAACACCATGAACCCTAAACTCGGCAAATGTCATGAACCATAAACTCGACAAACACCTTGTGTATTTAAAAAAAAAATACTTGGTACTCAAAAGATAATGATAACTTCATGTAGTATCATGCTCAAAGATACTATAGAATACTTGAAAAGCTACTTGAAAGACAAAATACTAATAACCCTTAAGCTACCGAATGATACGACACAAATAATTGAAGATACTCACCTATTTAAGAGATACAAAAAATACTAGAGTTATAATTGAAATATTTGTAACAAATACTGGATCAAAACTAAACTCAAGAAACAACATGAACTCTAAACTTGACAAACACTATATTTATTTTCAAAAAATAAAATACTTACAACTACTTAATGGTGCTTGGCAACTATCGAAGATGTAGTATCGGGTTTTTGTATGCCAAGGAACGACAAAAAAATACTTGAAGATAATGATAGAATACTAGAGATACCGGTGAATACTTGAAAGTCGTGACAAAATACTTGTAGATACTAACAAATACTTACAAGTACTTAAAGGTACCGGCAACTACTGAAGATGTAGTATCGGCCGTGTGCCAAGGAACCGACGAAAAATACTTGAAGATAGTGAGAGAATACCGGGGATACTAGCAAATACTTGAAGGTCCCGACAAAAATACTTATAGATACTTGAAAAATACTTGTAGAATTACTTACAGGTACCAGTAACTACTGAAGGTTACACATGAAGATACCGAGAATTACTTATAGGTACTAGCTAGCAACTACCGACAATATACTTGAATATACTGACAACTACTTATTTAATATGGATAAAATACTGAAACATATAAATATTGATACGTGAGATCTACTACAACGAACTTAGAAGTGGTGAAGATTAATGAATATTGACACACTTTCAGCATTTCTAGTCTATTAGTTGCATGACTTGTTTCTAAGGAGATAATAGAGCTGAAATATCAAATATATTGGCTATATGCTTGTTAGTATCACTAATGCCTAAATGTATTTAATGAAAAATGATGAGTAAAAATAGATATTGCATGCTCCTAATAAATATGTTGCTAATTAATACGTATGCATGCAGAGCATACATGCATCTATCCGATGCATGCGTGCCATAAAACGCCTACACGAGAAGTCGTGACTTGGGAGAGAGCGAGAGAGCGCGTGGCCCCACTGCTGCAGATCGAGAGAGCACCGTGCGCATGCGGGGGAAGTGGTGGGCCTACTCGCGTACATTGTTACGTGGTCCAAGGTTCCGGACTGGAATTGAGGAGCCATAACCTGGTTTGGTCTGCCGGGCGCGTGGCGTGGGCGGGTCCAGATCGGAACGCGGGGGAGTCCGGCTGCCGGGCGCGGGAGGAAGCCACAGCTGGTCTGGTCTATTGGTTCGGTGCGTTGGTTGTGTCATGGTGTAGGATTAGCTATTCTACACCTAGGTGTAGGATAGCACCCGTATGTATACTTGTATATATATATATATATATATATATATATATATATATATATATATATATATATATATATATATATATATATATACTTGTAAATATATAGATCCTTTATTGTAAATTAAATATATATATGCATGGTATTTTGTACATTAGAACTTTTTTAAAATATATATGCTTTTTGTAAACACATGAGTAACTTCTACATATTATTAAACACATGAATTTTTAAAGTGACTATATATTATTATTAGCTTCGATGGACCGCGACGGGAGAGACGACGTGATGTTTGGTGGTCATGGTAATGCTGACCTCGGTGATGGCGTATTAGCCCACATAATCAATGATGGCACTCGATATAACCAAGACGGGAGTGCAGTTGTTGTAGATGACGGGAGTCAATACCTATCTCTTGATCAAATGCCACATCTAGATATTGACATTGGCGAGGTATAATTACGTACATGATTTTATATGATGCAATAATGTGTTGTAATTTTGCACTCATAAATATATATTTATCCAATATTCGTACACATGTGTCTATGCATATGTAGGGCTTTAAGGACGACAACCAAGCTTCAAAAAGAACAAAGTATGGTCCAGGCCCTCGTAAGCCGGTGGAGGGCCGCTACATAATATCAAATTTTGATCCAAAGACAGGGCGACCACTTGGACCACATGCAGGGAAATTTGTGAAGCACCTTGGGTTCCTTGTAAGGACTGGATCCCGATCACTATCCGTTATTGGAAGAAAATGCGTGATTGTACCAGTTTCGTCTCTAATGCAGACAAGAACTTAATGTGGCAAGATATGCTCACTGATCATTTCACACTAGACACAAGTGGTTACACAGATGTTATCGAGCCTGATGAGCTTTTGCGATGTGTTAGACACTGGACTATGATGAAGATGGCTGAAGCATTCAGAGAGTGGAAGAAAAAAACTGTACCACCATTTCGTCAAGGAGGGCAAGACGCCAGATTTCAACAATAGTAAGGGTCCGAACGGAAGCTAGAGCCATACTGGGAAGACTTTGTAGCTTACCAGACTTCTGAAGAATTGGAGGAATTGAGGATGCAGAACCAAGTTAATTCCAAAAGAAGGAATACCACCATACGATGGGGTCAAGTGGATACACGAGCAATACTACCAAGTGGGTAAGAGTGGAACAAGATCTTGTTGCCAAGGGATCGTGCCGAAAAGTGTCAATTGGAATTTTCGCACGAAGCAATGGTTCTTTGGTCACGGGGAGGCATAGATCGAGACCGGAAGTTGACTTATGGTAAACGCCTCGAGAAAGCACATGAAAGACTGATGCACATTCTAAAGGAAAAAGCTAAAGGTTCCTTCGTTCCCGACAGAGAGGGATGAACCGGCATATGCCATTGGTACATCCGAGCACCCCGCCGAACAAGAGGCCTCGGCGGCAACATTGCGTGGAAGTATGGTTTCCGAGGACGTAGATTCATGGAGGACTCATAAAAGAAGGAAGGCCGAGCCGGAAGCAAAGTTCAACCAGCTTGGAGCAAGAGCTTGCCGAGTCACGCGGCGCGAGAAAAACTCTTGGAAAATAATATGCAGCAGAAGTAAGCAAAGAAGTCGAAGACAACCGGCAGCTTAGCATTGACCCAAGGGATATCGAGTCGGCACCGGCAAACTTTAGCGCCCGCATCCGGATGACGCAACACCGCATTTCCCGTGGATGACGCCATCACTCAAGCTATAGCATGTGAGCTACACATACCTAAGGGGAATGAAACAGTCAAGGCGGCCGATGCCGCATTCGGCCCTAACGAAGACCCTACCAAGACACCAATAATCCATAACAGGAAAGTACCCCCGGATATGCCGCATTCGAGTGGATAGAGTTCTCGAGGTTTTGAAGATACTGACTCGATTATGAAGGAGGTGATGAGGAGAAGACTCTAGGAGAAGTTGAGAAGTGTATCATTGTGTCGCGCAGTTTATACATCATTATTCCCCGGGTTTGCACCGCCTCACCAAGGCAAAGGATCCAACCTTACCGCTAGCTCCAAGGCGGGGATCCAACCTTACCGCCGTCTTCAAGGCGGGATCCAACCCAACCGCCGTCTCCAACGCAACTATCTCCAATGCGGTCTCCAACCCCACCGCCTCCCCGTGATTGAGCCACGCACGGATAGGGAGCCTCCTCGCAACCAAAGCTATCATCCGCCTACCGTGAAGACGGTCAAGAAAACCACTTCAAAACCAAAGAAGATCGCCAAGAAATTGCCCGGTGAAATGACATACGAGGAATTGGTGGTGGAGACCAATAAAGAAGTTAAAGCACACTTTGCAAAGCCGCTGCCCAAGCCGCCTTCTCCGTTTTCTAGCATAGCTCCAAAAGAACTAAGGAGAAGGGTGAATGAAATAGACGAAGAAGAAGAGGCGTAAAAAAGCCGGGCCTCGCCAATATCGGACTATACCGCCGTTCGGTGAAGGAAAACGAGCGAGCTAAAAAACATGCGACAAGCAAAGGTGTTCCGCAACTTCGGAGAACAAGAATTGTAATCCATCCCTCCACTAGTTGTTCGTGACGAATATGGTTCGAACAATGCTTTGTTGCATCGACATGCCGGGCGCTTAATTGAAAGCGGTCAAGAAGGAATCGATTTGTTGAGATGAATAAGGTCTTCACGCCCTAGGTCTTCGGATAGAGGATGTGGAGTTCCCCACGGCCGAGGAAGTTGATACATGGCGTAAATATGAACATGGCAAGCCATTGTGGGATCCTACCAAAGAAGGCCAACCGACTACACAAATGTACCGCCGAACAAATGGTACATCGAGGCATGTCGCCGCGGAGAGAAGTGGTTCGGTGTCAAAATCGAGAGATCTAACATTGGTTTCATGGCAATGACGTTATGATCATCGATTTTGATGAACTACACCAACTCTTCCACATGAGGGACCTCGACAAAAGTATCCTTAACTTACGCTTGTCCGTAAGTGATTCTTTATACTAATTATTATTAAGTCACTCCGTAAGTACATTAGTTTGTGTTTATTATCCTCCTCTCACTATATATCTATATGCGTAAAATGAGATGGTACACATGAGACGAAAGGGATTGAGACTAAGGATTCATAGATCCACGGGTGGTATACAAACCACGTTATATCCGGGCGAGATGGCAAAGGTCCACAGAGAAGAATATGTTGCAATTCTTAGAGAACCACCGCAATAGAGACGTGTACTCTTCCCCTACAACTATGGGTGAGTGTTCATAATGGCTCTTTTGTTTTCTTTAATTATATACCTCTAGTTAATTATGAGTGTAATATATGCTTGTGTATGCGCATACATGCAGCAATCATTGATATTGTTCGACTTGAATCTTAGTCACGGTGATCTAAACATCCGACTCACTCTTCAAACCCCAATCCGTGTACCAAGATATGATCGATTTTATCCGTAGGTAATTGCAAATCTCTAGCACAACTTTATATATATATATAATTTGTATGCAATATTAATGGTTCAAATATTTTGTGTTTTTTTGCCGCAGTTGCTTGGATAAAGGTCGTTCAAACACATTAGATGGACCGCAAAACGCCACTAGTTATCCACAAAAACAAAGTAAGTACTATATATTCCTATCTTATTTTAATTCCCTAATTATGATGCTTCAATTCCTAATGACAATTTTTTTTCTCATACAAGTATTGTTCGAGGCAACCACAGGGGACCAATCTCCTCGTGGATTCTACGCTTCCGAAGTTCATAAGGATATGCTCATGTAGAAGCAAACAAGAGGAAGATGAAGTATGTCTATATATGTACAACACAATATATTTTCCTTTATTATATATACACATATATATTTATATACTAATACTTTTTCTTTAACCCGATTGAAGACGGACCGCTTCATGAAGAATGTAACCATAGAGCATTATCATTTCCGCAATGCAAGAGAGCATAGCATGATTTATTAATGATCAGTCTTAAAGCCCGGCGCGGAGTTCTACGTTGACCCTATTTTGAAGTGGCTTCCAAACCGACGATACGGACTCGGAAGAAGAAAAAGAAAAGGTAGCGAAAAAAGGAAGCCGAAAAGGAAGCAAAAGAAAGGAAGCGAAGTTTGACAAGCCTTGAAATATATTTTGAGGCATTGAAATACTTAGCCCGCTTTTGACTATATTTTCGAGAACTTGAACTAAATGGCTCTCGAACTTGTACTAAATGTGCCATGCATGGTGTGACGCTCAAATACAATGTCCGCTCTTGACTATATTAAATATGTATGTTGTATGTTATTTGTGTATGCATCGATCCATTTGAAACTTTTTCGAATCGCGCGGCATATACATGTCAATGGCATCGTAGAATCAAATTCGAAAACCAATTTAATTTTAAAACAAAATGAATCATCAATCAAAAAAAAGGAGCGGGAAAAGAACCCACCCCTATTGTTGTCCCGGTTCTAGACACCAACCGACAAAATGAGCTGACCACGTGGTCGTAAAATATGCAAAACCCCTATTGTTGTTTCGGTTGGTGTTTAGAACCGGACTAATGGGCTGACCACGTGGCTGGTGAAATGCAAAGCCACCCCCGTGTCCCGGTTGGTGTCTAGAACCCGGACTAAACCTTAGTTTTATCCCCGGTTCTAGTGCTACAAAATAAAACTATTAGTCTCGAACTGTAACCCCGGTTACGAAACCAGGACAAATGGCTACGAGGAACAGGGGATAGACCCCCTTCTGCACCAGTACTCACATCCCTAGACCAGATCTTCTCATGATGGGCAAGCTGGTCAGGCGGCGTGCTAGAGACCTTCTCAAGCACACCTTTCATGCTCTCAAGCTCAGATAGGGGAAACCTGATGTCCTCCGTCACGCCCATTTGCAAGTTGTACTCCCCAATGAGGACATCACCGAGCTTGCAGATGATGCTCGGCAGTGGCCCCGTTGCCTCCATGGATCTTGTCCTGGACGAACAGGAGTGAGGCTACCTGCTGTGTGTATAGCTAGGGGCAATTTATTGGATGGGCAGAAACGACGGAAGAGCGCGAGATAGAACTCACCGAGGCACTGGCCACCGCTGGTCGTCGGAATCCCGCTGCCTTTGTCGCCGGAGCAGTCTTCACGACGAGGTCAACGGATCAAGCCGAGGAGCCACACCCCCTTTTTTTGTTCAAAAAGCTGCTTCGTGGTTGCTGCTACCTTGCACCGCACCCACCCATGATATCGATGAGAGGGGGCAGGTTATCGTGGTACTACATCAAAAAGGCAAAAAATATTTGCTCCACCGCATCCACTGATGATATCGATGCTCTTCCACATGCCGAAGCATCTTCCTTCTTGGCCCGGGTCACCTACAGGTGACAGCGTTTTCTAGGCACCTCGCATATAGTATTGATTTTGCTGTAGAGCATCATTTAATATTGATATTTTCGGATGGACACTATGAAATATGGATTTTGTTAGAAGACACTTTTGCTAGAAATTAGTAGTTCTTAGACACTATGCTTACTAAATTTTGGAGAAACTACTAATACGTTATTGTGTGAACAAATGATTGGAGTCTAGGGGGTTTTAAGTGGGATCCACATGCAGATCTGTCCACACTGATCTCCACGAAACTGTATGGCACGCCATATATAAAACTTATATTTGCAACCCCACTAACTAATTCTCTTGACATGCCAAAGACGCCACCCTCACATCCCACTAACACCCCACTAGCATGCCACTTCACCAGTCCACTAACCCTTCCTTACGCCATCGCCATCAACATGCCCCACATGTCTATGGGCATAAAAAAGGTTATAATTCATGAACCAAAAAAAAAAATAAATCAAATTATGATTACACCATTAAATTCATTTTAATAAATCTTTTAAAACAAGATCTCACATGTATATATTTTGATACAATTATAAATGGGACCCGTTGGTATAGAGAAAAAAAAAAAAAAAATAAAAATAAAAAAAAAAAAAAAAAAAAGAAGAAAGAATAGGAGGGTTATAGTAATATTGTAACTCATAAAATTCTCCTTCATACTCGTGGCAACGCGTGGGGGAATCCACTAGTTTCAAATAAAAAAATCTATCATTTTGTCAAAAAGTTTTGCCTGGGACATGAAGTTTTAATTCTTTTGTTTAATGTGGGGCCCACATGTAGCCATACTAATTACAGTTTTACTGACAAGTACATCCCCCCCCCTTCATTTTGCGCCTAAAAGCTACGGTACATGTGCTTGACACAAATTCATTCGACCAGTATTAGAGTATGGTATACGTGCCGTTGTGCAAATTCAACATTTTTAATGACCTAACAGAAGAATTGTGGAATCCATCAAAAAAAAAAAAAAACAGAAGAATTGCGGCCGGGCAGACGTTGTATTGATGCACAGAACAGAGCACACTGAAAACAGAGGATGCGGTCACCAGTGTCCGCACAGCAAAACAGAGCATGTTGCTTTTTTTAGATAAAGGATAATAAATCCGGCTTCATCTATCCGTAGATAGAATCGCACCACTTATTACGAGTTCGAAACTAAATAAAGTTTTCTTTGGGAACAAACTCCACCACACTCAAAACCGACTAAACAAGCAAATAAATGATTTTGGCTAAACATAACCAACGTGTCTCTCGCGACGACCAACCACTGACCCAAAGAATTCTAAAGTGACACTTCCAGTGACGTCTTTGCGGCGATTAGTTGATCTTGAAGATCTTCATTCCGCTGCAAGCTTGCCCACCGACGTAGCCAATGAGTTCCTCGAAAAGTACACGCAAAAAAGAGATTTTGGTTTGCCTTTGTCAAAAAACAACTTCATTCCTTGTTAGCCGGACTGTCCATATAAGAGCGGATGCATTTGTTAATAACAATGAATTATACTTTTGCTCCCCATTTTAGACCAATTATAGAATAAATTATGTGTACTTGAAGGCGGGGTTAAACCAAAAAGTATATGAACAGAAACTACAGAAATTTAGCATAGAAACAATCAAAAAAAGAGGTGTTGAATTGTTTTTCGAAGATTACGTAATCGAGCAATCGTTTATCCCCATTTCAATTTTTCTTGCCAAATTATCTTTGGTTAGAACAACACCTTTTTAATATACCACATAAAAACTTTTTATTTTCATTGGTATTTTTGTCTTCCAAATATCTTGTGACACTCTCACCCCATTGTTAATTAAAGCGGCATATATGGACCGGACAAGAAATGTCCCCGAGGCCTTCGGATCCCAAACAAAATTATCTCTTTCCCCGACTTAAGTTAATTTGTTGTAAGGATGACACAATCTGAAGCCAGTTTGATAAATTTGCTCCCACTAGATTTCTCCTAAAAGAAATATTTAGTACGGGAGAACTTAGAATATTAGCTATCGTATCTTGCTTCCTTCTTACAATATTAAACAAGCCCGAAACTTATCTTTGAGGGGTTTATTCCCTAGCCAAGTATCAAACCGAGAAGCGTGTTTGTGTCCCATCATTGACAATAAAATGACCTAACTTAAGAAAAGAATCTTTAACTTTCATCAAACTTCTCCAAAAATTTCTGTGTTTGCAGTGGGGACATCTGTTTGTGAAACATGAGTAATCATTATTGTATTTGCTAAACTGAGTTGTGGCCGTGTTCAGTTGTTGATAAAGAAGGTGGTTTATATCTGTGGGGGCTGAGCAGATAGAAAATACAGAGCTTAGTTCTTCTGCTCATAGGACCGAAGAACAACTCTTATTATTATTATATACACAAAGGCTCTTCCTTTGTGGACTGCGCCTTGGGATCGGTGACAAAAACAGAGACATGGCTGCAGATTGTACAACAATAATTAGAAAGAAGAGCAGGGTTTGCCATCGATAGGATTCATGAGATGCATAAATATTCGGATGTTTATTAAATGTTATCTCTCTTTCTCCATGGCAATAAGAAGGCAGTGATTCAGATTACCACAACTAAATCAGTTTAGTAAATGGAAACACTGCAGAAACCAGAATAAGTTGCATGAACAGTCTCTGATCTTTTTCAAATGTTAGCAAATGAACTTCAAAAAGCCAAGTATGGCTAGATAGCTTTTATGAAAGCACTCTGAATTATGCAAGAAATAATGTTTGCCAAAATGTGAAATGTGAAACGACTCATTCACCACATCCGTAATCGCCCCTCAATTATCTTATAGTAACTCTGAAGCTATGAGTTGCAGGGAACAAAATGGTCAAAGGGGAAAAATCTGCATCCTGACCCCTAAGGAACTTAAACAAACATGAAAAATTCTTACTCCAATATCCTTTTGTGAGCACAATCAGCTTAAATACACCATTGTAATGCTGATAGTAGTTCATATACCTGTCTACTTGGTGTTGGGTGGACCGTGGTTTAGTTTATCTAGTGTAAATGGTGCTCCAAAGCAACTTTGGCCTCTCCGTAACATGGAGGTTCATCGATACTTTGCCACAAATAGACATCCTTAGATATAGGACGTCAGCTCAATATTTCTGTTACTTTCCATATCCAAATGATTCATTGCACATGCACAAAAGTTGAGTACTGATAAGCGAAAGGAATGACTAAGTTTGATACGGCAATTGATGCAGAACTTGAGTACATATGAGTGCACGACATGACAGTTTCAGGCAGCCAATAGGACATCAGTTAGGATTAGGAAACTATGAATAAAAGAAACGCTGCAAGATCAAAATTATGATGGTTTAGAGAAAGCCAAAAGCTGTAGTTTTTCTCTAACAACATGATGATGCTGTGGTTAAAAATGATAAGACTCTGACTGCAATATTCTGACCTTGTTATCCTCCATGCAGTCCAATATTCGGTTTATTCAAAAAGAGTCCCTCCAATCAGTGCACACAAGCCATATTGCAGAAGCCTGTAACTACAAGATGAGTAGCTGCTCGAATTTGTTAGCCTTCCGTAGCAAGAACATGAGTTAAAAGTTTTGATACACCTAGGGAACAAACAAATATATGACTTAATCGGATAGCCCTTTCATTAACACTCCCAGTCTGCGCACAGGTTCTGAGAGGATCAGACATAATGTATCTCACAGGACGATACATTAAACAATCTATTTGCATAGCACAAAAAAAGGCTTAAATGAAAGCACGAGCCAACATACGTCTGCACTCAATAGTTGCATAGGCTAAGACTGGCAATAGGAACCGGTGACACAATTCAACAAACATGTGGTGGGCAGGGTATAAGAGAATTGGAACAGAGCACCCAACCTTACCGAGCGCAAGCCGCGAGGCCGTGGAGGCCAGAAATAGACGGACGGACGTCCGCAACATACGTCTGCACTCATCAAGCTGTTCCATCTTCTCTAGCAGTCCATCGTAGCCAACTCCCTGTCCACCAAGGACATGAGCGCCGCCATCGCTGCCGGTTTCTGTTTCTTGGAGGGAGCAGACGTGGCAGCAGCAGACGAGACGGCGTCGCGGGCAGAAAACACTGACGAGGACGTGGACGCGGCGTCGGCCACGGCCTAGGCGAGCACTCCGGACACACCTCGCCGCCTGCGGCTGCTTGGCGGTGGCACGCGCGGAGGATGCGAGGCCCTTCTCTGCGTGGCGCTGGGCGCAGACCGCGGACACGAGGCAGGTGGCGTCGCGGGGTCGGAGTGCGGCCTAGGCGTCGGCTTCATGGCGTCTGTGGTCGAGTAGCGCCTCTCGAAACGCATCGTGCATGTCGGCGAGGGCGAGGAGGCCGTCCAAGAGGTGGTCCGAACTGACGCAATTTTATTGCCCCGGGGCATATATGCGCCCCCGATCGAACCGCACATCGGGGCGATGAACAGGGCCGGTAACTCCCCGTCCGGAAGTGCTTAAACCCCGACGATCCGTAATACACGATAACGATACCTTAACAAAGTCTGTCCCGTGTCCATACATTTATTGCGCTCATTCAATACAGCAGCCAACCGTCTGGGAAGCCCCGCGACGCGGCCCCGCCACTGACGGCCGCGCGCGACGCGCGCCGCGCCTCCGGCCGCCTTCCGAGCACCGCGCCGCCGCTACCTGGCCGCATGGCGCGGGCGAGGCTACCTCCACGCGAGGCTGAGATCCGCGCCGGCCGCCAACCTTCCTTCACGAGCGTCGTCCTTGCGTCGGTGGGCGGATCCTCACCCAGTCACCGCACCGCCTCCTCCATCGCCGGACGGCTGGGGTTCAGTGACTGCCCTGGTACGGCTGCGGATGTGTGACCCCCACCCCCACCCCCGTTTTTTTTTTCAGCGGCGGCGGCAGTGAACACGGTGTTCGCCAATCTCGGGCAGACAGCGTCGTCGGCATGGAACATCAGCGGCAACCCCTGCACCGGCGCCGCCACGGACGGCACCATCATCGACGATAACCTCAGCTTCAATCCCGCCACCAAGTGCACTGCTCCACCTCGTCCAGATCACCACCGCCTTACACGTCGCCAAGCTATCAGTACTTCTATCTACACGCGCGTGCGTCAGATGCTCGATGGAATGCTCGCCTCACATGCTGTTACGAATAGCTGATTAAGCATATAGCTGTGCTGACGAATACTTGTTCGAGGATGGCCCCATTGTGTTTGTGCCTGACATGGCAGACTTGAGATGGCATGAGCTGATGGGTAATTTTCTTTTACTGATCATGCAGGAAGATGTACGCACTTAATGTTGGCCCTGTACCGCAAGAACTGCAGAACCTCACGCCCTGTACTATGTAGGTGCTCTTAACTTTCTTGCACAAAATTGTATGGGAGCCAAAACATCCTATCTCAAGCGTCCTATTGCTAAAAAAAGAATTGTGGTTAGTTCGGGATTTATATTATTTGCCTGATATGTAATGCATAATTCTATCCTCCCTTTTTCTTGTTTTTCGATTATGGATTTTGAAGATTGTAGATCTGATATACTACCGCCATATTGCCCCTTGCATCAGTTTGCTGGTACAGAACAAAAGACTTCGTTTAGCGATTACCATTAATTGTCATTGTGGCTGATGTTATTTCTCATAAGCTTTGGCAGTAACTTAAGATGGCATAAGTTCACTGATATCTGATGTTGTTTCAGGGATTCAAGACAATTACTTAACAGAGCAGTTGACATCTTTTTTCGGGAATTAGACTGCTGTGCGGTACATGTGAGATTTATAACATATAATATGCTACTCCATTATATATTTTTGCTTGACATCAACTCTTAAACTTATTCAGCTTCAGAAAAACTCTTAAACTTATTATCTTTTGAAATACAAGGAGTCTGGGCATCAATGCATTGTCGGGATCTGTTACAAAGAAACTTGGGAACCTTCCTAATTTAGAGAAATTACTGAAGCTCATGATGACATGCTCTAAAGGTGAGAAAGCTCGCGCTCATCCCAAATGGTTCTGCATTTTTTTTTTTTTTTTTTCTAGACGTCACAGTAGCGTTGGCAGGGGCAATATAATAGTGTATAATAAGTTTACTTTTAAATGCGATATGATACTTTTTTTACTTTCCCCTTTCAGTGGTGGTATAATTGTTTTTAATCCATGAATTGGAGCATGTTTGGAACAGTTTGTTTGTTATAATTTTTTTTAGGTGTTGGGTCGGTAATCTAGTGTTTGAGGGGATTGATATATGGAATTTGTTTTAATGTTTTTTTTTTTTTTATATGTTGCAAGCTAATGCTTTACTTGTATTGGTAGTTGTGGGTAACATAGAGAATTGGTAGTTGTGGGTGTCAAACATAGAGAAGTACTGGTGGTTTAAGGTTTTTATGGTTATGATTCTGATTCAGGTGATTTGAGAACATCTTTTATTGAAATGATCGATTAGCCATTTGAGTAGAAGTTTCCTCCTTTAATATTTTTGTAGGATAGGTGTTTTTTTTTAAAAAAAAATGAAAATCAGTTTCCTATCGGAGGTTGCAATTGCAATGCCCTGCCCTGTGCAGTCAAATGAGGAGTCCTCAGTATAGTTCTCTGTTCACATGCTAAATACATTCACGACGATATTATTTTTTCACCATATATGCTGATGCAGATCTTTCAACTTTTTCTCTCATTTAAATCATGGTCGGAATTAAAGAGGTGATAGGCTTCCAGTTCCTTAATGGTGTGCATTTTATTAGTATCTTGTTCTTTTACTGCAATTTAATTAGAATGTTTAGGGATTCTACTGTTTAGGATGCTTGCTCTTATTAGTGCACAGCGTATTTGATACAAATTTTATTGATCGTCCAGATAAACAATTTTCGTCCTCCAAGAGTATGCTAGGTGCTCTGTTTCTTGGATGCTGAAGTTCTTATAAATCTGCTATTTTTTGCTCTGTTCAATAAAATATTTTCGAGGGAAGGAAGTGGTGGTTTGTATTGACCACCGGACGTTGCTAAAGAAAGTTATGGAACTCATAGGATCTAGGTGTAACAGAACCTTCAAATTATAGGGCCCACATGTACTAATTATCGGTACGACGACCTTTAATAGCCACATATGTGCACACATAACCTGAAAAGTACTAAGTGACTTTTGCATTTGTTTCCAAAATTTGGACATAAACAAAAAGAACCTCTATCTGTTACAATATGTTTTGGTGCTCCATGCAAACGAAAATCCGATGGACATATAGCTTGGCATAATCTATTGCTTTGTACTTATCATTTCTTGGTAGAAAATGGGCTATCTTGGTAAGTCGATCAACTATAACCCGGATAGAGTTGAATCCTTTTTCTTTGTTCGGGGTAAACCGACAATAAAGTCCATACTAATTTCTTCCCACTTCCAAGAGGGGCAGGCAAAGGATGTAATTGCCTAGCAGCTTTTCATGTGCCGCGACTTTTACTGTGACAAGTGTCACATTCAGCTACATATCACGGCAATCTCAATCTTCATTTTTTTGTCCACGAGAATCTTTGTTTCAAAATCACGATACATCTTAGTACTTCGGGATGAATAGAATATCCGGTCGGATGGGCCTCATCCGGGATTTGTTGGCGTAACTTCGGGATTCTTTGGTACCACCAAGCGATCCTTAAACCATAGCACATCTGCCTCATCAATTACGAAACAAGTGGGTTTTCCATTTTTAACTTTTTCTTTGATATGTGCTATGCCTTTGCTTATCTTACGAGCATCAATAATCGATTCTTGATGGTTGATTCTCTGATGGCATTGGTTACCATACCATGTTCAACAATTCCAATATTGATTTCTCCGAGTTCGACATAGAGTTCTATCCCTTATGTTAGCCATCGGACAATTACAGCGAGGATTCGGCCGAGTGCATCGGCAACAACATTTGCCTTTCGGGATGGTAATGCACTTCTATGTCGTAGTCCTTAATTAACTCTAGCCATCTTCTGCGGGCGCATATTCAAATCGGCGGGTAAAGATATACTTGGACTTTTATGGTGCGTATATACATGACAAGTATTACCCAACGGATAATGGCGCTTGATTTTAGAGCACATGAACCCTTTAGCGCTAGCTCTAGATCATGGGTTGGATAATGCTCTTCATGTAAGCTTTAGTTGGCGCGATGCATAGGCAATGATTTTGCCTTCTTGCATTAACACGCAACCAATACCAATACGGATGCGTCACAATAGGCGTCAAATGGCTTTTGAATGTGCGGTTGGGCTAAAAGGCGTGGTAAGTGCTTTCTTCAATGTGCGAAAAGCCCGCTCACACTCGGTGACCATTCAAACTTGATCCGATTCTTTAGCAACTCCGTGATAGGCTTGGCTATTCTAGAAAAATCGAATAAATCGGCGGTAATATCCGCCATTCCAAGGAAACTACGAACCTCGTGGGCGGTCTTTGGTGGTTTCAGGTTGAGGATATCCTTTACTTTGCTCGGGTCAACGGCAACTCCCTCGAACGATAGCACATGACCTAGGAATTGTACTTCTTTCAACAAAAGGCACACTTGCTAAATTTAGCATAGAGTTGATGGTCTCTCAACCGTTTAAAACTATTACGAGATGCTCGGTGCATGCTCTTCTTCATTCTTGGAATAAACAAGAATATCATCAATAAATACCACGAACTTGTCCATTCGACATAAACACTGTATTCATCAAATACATGAAATGAGCGGGGCATTTGTTAAACCAAAAGACATAACCAAATATTTATAAAGACCGTATCACGGTGGTAAATGCGGTCTTTGGAATATCTTCGGGTTTATTCGATTTGATGATACCCACGATCTCGGATCAATCTTGGAAAAGACTTTGGCTCGACTAACCGGTCAAAAGAGTAAATCAATCCAGGCGGAGGGTACTTGTTTTTGATTGTCACTTCATTGAGTGGGCGATAATCTATACACATTCTCAAAGTCCGATCTTTCTTTTTCAAAAAAAATGGCTGGACATCCCCAAGGTGAAGAACTTGGTCTAATAAATCCTTTTTCTATTAACTCTTGTAACGAGTTTTCATTTAGGCCAACTCTTTTGGTGACATTCTATAAGCTCTTCGAGAGATGGGAGGCCGTTCCGGTTTTCAATTCTATCTTGAATTGAACATCTCTCTCCGGTGGTAGTCGGGCAAATCATCTCGAAATACATCAGGAAACTCACATACTCTTGGGATGTCTTTGATCTCTTTTAACACGGGTTGCACATACTTTTTCAAATTGCCCTCTTAACAATTGGAAGTTGAATAAGGAGTTCGAAATTTTCTCGGGTAACTTTACTTTGATGAGTTCTATTGATGGTATCTATAATAGTACCATAATGGTACAAACCGTTCATACCAAGGATCACATCTATTTCTTGATCCTTTAGAACTATCATATTGGTGGGGAAATCATATCCACCTAATGTTATAAATTTGATATACCACTTCTTTAGTACTCATGCGCCCCGGGTGAGTGTATAATGAACTCATCTTTCATTTCCCCAATGGCTATCTCATTTTCACCACAAATATTTTCTTGATAAATATATGCGATGCAGGAATCAAATAATATTCTTGCGGGGATGTTTAGCGACGGGGAACATACCCATCATGATTGGTTCCCCTTGCGGTATTTCCTCCACATTGGTGTAATATACCTTTCCGAGTTTTCTTTTCACCCTTTCCCTTAAAAGCATTCGATTATTATTTTTGTTACCAGCATTTATGGTGACTTCGAAGGTACTGATGACCTGGGTTATACCTTCGAGGATTGGGGCATTCTCGAGAATAATGACCGGGTTTTCCACAATTATAACAAATGGGTGTATGGCTTTGTGGAGTAGGGTTACGAATGACAAGGGCATTCGGGCCGGCGTGGGTAAGGGAAGAGTACGGCGGCCGAGTCGGACAAATGACTAGCTGTCTAGGCCGAACCAGAAGCGTGGTGGGCCCGATAGGAAGGGCGAAAATGATTCATGGGATGGTAAATCACTCTCGGCGTTTTGAGTTACCACGAATATCCGAGGAGGGTACATGCTTCTTTTCTTTTCCTCCTTTTTGCTCGTATTCCATAAGAATACGATTCTTTTCCTCACAAGATATTGCCATGTTTACTATATCATGATAAGAATCCATATCACGGATATTCATCATAGCATGAAGCTTTGGATGAAGGCCTCGGATGAACCACTCCTTCTTCTTTTCATCCGAATTCACAAGTGCTATGGCATCTTGTGACGGGTGATTAAACTTGCCAACATGCGAAGTACCGGAGTCTTCTCCTTGCTTTAAAGCTAAGAACTCTTCTAACTTCTTGGCCATAACTCTATTTTGGAATGAAATGAGCACGAAAGGCATGCTTAAATTCATCGGGTGATTTGATGGCGGCCCGGTACTCTTTCGGCTTTGAAATTATTCCACCAAGCTCGGCGGTATTCGAAGGCTGGCGTGCGGCAAAGATGGGCTTCGATGATCCGGTACAAGTCATTAACTCAAACTTTAGCTCCATATGCGTGCCCAATCATGCGCCTCTAACGGCTCATCGGCTCTACTAAAGATTGGAGGTTTTGTGCGGTGGTTACGGATAAGTTTCATCTTCTTCATCATGTCGGCCCTTGTTGCCCACGGCGATTGTTATTGATTTTTGTTGGGCCATTTCTCGTACCAGCCGAGAATTTTACGTAGTAACTGAAAGCAACATACGAGAATTCTCGCAAAGTCTGGACTAAGGCGCCCAATAGCCTCGGCAGTTGGTTGGGGACGGGTGGAGGGTTTGGAAGGTCATTCCTAATGCGGGGTTACTTTTTTGTTGTGATCGACATCTGTTTTTAAAACAAAACTATATAACTCCCAACCAAGTTTATTGAACTTCAAAAGAAAATACAAACGAAACAACACATATAACTTATTCATAAAACAAGGTTCCCATTCTCGTCTACCCGGGGCTCATCTAAGTAACTTACTATTAAACAAAACTATGTTACATATTCTACAAAAAACCTCACTCCTACTTTAAGGGTCATTTTAGACTCATTGTCAGCGATGTGAGGCTCCTCTTCTTACGGATTCTCCTCTACTTCCACATCCTTTTGGATTACTACACCCAAATCCTCTTATCTTGCTTGGGGTTGGTGATTTGGGTTGAGAAGATCATTCATATGCTGAATTTGCATATTCAAATTGACTTCTTGGGCTTCGGTTGAATTGCTTAAGCCACCAAATTATGATTATCTGAATTAGGTGGTCACCGCGATCTTTGAAGTCTTTGTCTTCTCGTGGACCGTCTCAATCAATGCCTGACTACACTTCCCATAGTTTTGAGCACGTCGATCCAACTCAACTTGCAGTCTTCCAATTTGGATTGCATCACGGCGCCTATCTCTATGGCTTCATCCAAGTCCTAGTCGGGCGCTTGATTTCTTCTTGAAGATCTTTATTGGGCTTGCTACTACTTCCTTCTTGAGCTCGGGCATGGCGGGTGCTTGCTTCCATGGTCACCGACTTGCGGCGAGAAATGACCTGAAGCAAGCACCGGTCATGCCAAAAGCTCAAGAAGGAAGTAGTAGCAAGCCCAATAAAGATCTTCAAGAAGAAATCAAGCGACTAGGGACTTGGATGAAGTTTTGCTAGAGATAGGCGCGTGATGCAATCCAAATTGGAAGACCGCAGTTGAGTTGGATCGACGTGCTCAAAACTATGGGAAGTGTAGTCGGGCATTGATTGAGACGGTCCACGAGAAGACAAAGACTTCAAAGATCGATGTGACCACCTAATTCAGGATAATCATAATTTGGTGGCTTATGCAATTCAACTGGAAGCCCAAGAAGTCAATTTGAATATGCAAATTCAGCATATGAATGATCTTCTCAACCCAAATCACCAACCCCAAGCAAAGACAAGAGGATTTGGGTGTAGTAATCCAAAAGGATGTGGAAGTAGAGGAGAATCCGAAGAAGAGGAGCCTCACATCGGTGACAATGAGTCGAAAATGACCCTTAAAGTAGGAGTGAGGTTTTTGTAGAATATGTAACATAGTTTTGTTTAATAGTAAGTTACTTAGATGAGCCCCGGGTAGACGTAGAATGGGAACCTTGTTTTATGAATAAGTTATATGTGTTGTTTACGTTTTGTATTTTCTTTTGAAGTTCAATAAACTTGGTTGGGAGTTATATAGTTTTGTTTTAAAAAACAGATGTCGCATCACAACGAAGCCGGCCCCGGTAATAGGAATGACCTTCCAAACCCTCCACCCGTCCCAACCAATCTGGCCGAGGCTATTGCGGCCTTAGTCCAGACTTTTGCAGAGAATTCTCGTATGTTGCTTCAGGCTACTACAGAAAATTCTCGGTTGGTACGAGAAATGGCCCAACAAAATCAGAATAACAATCGTCGTGGCAACAAGGGCCGACATGATGAAGAAGATGAAACTTCTTATCCAGAATTCCGGTCACAAAACCTCCAATCTTTAGTAGAGCCGATGAGCCGTTAGAGGCAGATGATTGGCTACGTGCTATGGAGCTAAAGTTTGAGTTAATGACTTGCGGATCATCGAAACCTATCTTTTTGCCGCAGCCAGCCTTCGGAATACCGCCGAGCTTGGTGGAATAATTTCAAAAGCCGAGCGGCCTGGCCATCAAATCACTGAATTTAAGCATGCCTTTCGTGCTCATTTCATTCCGTCAAAGAGTTATGGCCAAGAAGTTAGAAGAGTTCTTAGCTTTAAAGCAAGGAGAAGACTTCGGTACTTCAAAGATGTTGGCAAGTTTAATCACGTCACAGTATGCCATAGCACTTGTGAATTCGGATGAAAAGAAGAAGGAGTGGTTCATCCGAGGCCTTCATCCAAAGCTTCATGCTATGATGAATATCCGTGATACGGATTCTTATCATGATATAGTAAACATGGCAATATCTTGTGAGGAAAAGAATCGTATTCTTATGGAATACGAGCAAAAGGAGGAAAAGAAAAAGAAGCATGTACCCTCTGGATATTCTGGTGGTAACTCAAAACGTCAGAGAGTGATTTACCATCCCATGAATCATTTTTCGCCCTTCCTATCGCCCACCATTCAAAATAGGCGGTTTAGACATTTGTCCGACCCGCCGGCTCTTCCTTACCCGCGTCGGTAGAATGCCCTTGTCATTCGTAACCCTACTCCACAAAGCCATACACCCATTTGTTATAATTGTGGAAAACCGGTCATTATTCTCGAGAATGCCCCAATCCTCGAAGGTATAACCAGGTCATCGGTACCTTGCGAAGTCACCGCAAATGACGAGAACAAAAATAATAATCGAATGCTCGAAAGGGAAAGGGTGAAAAGAAAACTGGAAAGGTATATTACACCAATGTGGAGGAAATACCTGGGGGGAACCAATCATGATGGGTATGTTCCCCTCGTCGCTAAACATCCTGCGCAAAGAATATTATTTGATTCCTGCATCGCATATATTTATCGAAGAAAATATTTGTGGTGAAAAATGAGATAGCCATTGGGGAAATGAAAGATGAGTTCATTATACACTCACCTGGGGGGCGCATGAGTACTAAAGAAGTGGTATATCAAATTCCCATAACATTAGGTGGATATGATTTCCCCACCAATATGATAGTTCTAAAGGATCAAGAAATAGATGTGATCCTTGGTATGAACTGGCTGTACCATTATGGTACTATTATAGATACCATCAATAGAACCAAGCCAAAGTAAAGTTACCCGAGAAAAATTCTGAACTCCTTATTCAACTTCCAATTGTTAAGAGGGCAGTTGAAAAGTATGTGCAACCTTGTGTTAAAAGAGATCAAAGACATCCCAGTAGTATGTGAGTTTCCTGGATGTATTTCCGGATGATTTGCCCGGACTACCACCCAGGAGAGAGATGTTCAATTCAAGATAGAATTGAAACCCTGAACTGCTCCCATCTCGAAGAGCTTATAGAATGTCACCAAAAGAGTTGGCCGAAATGAAAACTTCGGTTACAAGAGTTAATAGAAAAAGGATTTATTAGACCAAGTTCTTCACCTTGGGGATGTCCACCATTTTGTGAAAAAAAAGAAAGATCGGACTTTGAGAATGTGTATAGATTATCGTCCACTCAATGAAGTGACAATCAAAAACAAGTACCCTCTGCCTGGATTGATTTACTCTTTGATCGCTTAGTCGAGCCAAAGTCTTTTTCCAAGATTGATCCGAGATCGGGGGTATCATCAAATCAGAATAAACCCGAAGATATTCCAAAGACCGCATTTACCACCGATACGGTCTTTTATAAATATTTGGTTATGTCTTTTGGTTTAACAAATGCCCCGGCTCATTTCATGTATTTGATGAATACGGTGTTTATGTCGAATCGGACAAGTTCGTGGTGGTATTTATTGATGATATTCTTGTTTATTCCAAGAATGAAGAAAGAGCATGCGCAGCATCTCAGAATAGTTTTAAAAGGTTGAGAGACCATCAACTCTATGCTAAATTTAGCAAGTGTGCCTTTTGGTTGAAAGAAGTACAATTCCTAGGTCATGTGCTATCGCCCCGAGGGAGTTGCCGCAAGCCCGAGCAAAGTAAAGGATATCCTCAACCGGAAACCACCAAAGACCTGTCCCACGAGGTTCGTAGTTTCCTTGGAATGGCGGGATATTACCGCCGATTTATTCCTGATTTTTCTAGAATAGCCAAGCCTATCACGGAGTTGCTAAAGAATCGTACCAAGTTTGAATGGTCACCGCAGTGTGAGCAGAGGCTTTTTAACATTGAAGAAAGCACTTACTATCGCCCCGCTTTATTTTAGCCCAACATTCAAAAGCCATTTGACGTCTATTGTGACGCATCCGTATTGGTATTGGTTGCGTGTTAATGCAAGAAGGCAAAATCATTGCCTATGCATCGCGCCAACTAAAGCGACATGAAGAGCATTATCCAACCCATGATCTAGAGCTAGCAAAGGCGGGTTCATGCTCTAAAAATCAAGCGTCATTATACTGTTGGGTAATACTTGTCATGTATATCTGGACCATAAAAGTCTGAAGTATATCTTTACCCAGTCAGATTTGAATATGCGCCAGAGAAGATGGCTAGAGTTAATTAAGGACTACGACATAGAAGTGCATTACCATCCTGGAAAGGCAAATGTTGTTGCCGATGCACTCGGTCGAATCCTCGATTGTAATTGTCTGATGGCTAACATAAGGGATAGAACTCTATGTCAGGAACTGGAGAAACTGAATATTGGAATTGTTGAACATGGTATGGTAACCAATGCCACTGTAGAATCAACCATCAAGAATCGATTATTGATGCTCGAAGATAAGCAAAGGCATAGCACATATCAAAGAAAAAGTTAAAAATGGAAAACCCACTTGTTTTGTAATTGATGAGGCGTATGTGCTATGGTTTAAGGATCGTTTGGTGGTACCAAAGAATCCCGAAGTTACGTCAACAAATCCCGATGAGGCCCATCCGACGGATATTCTATTCATCCCGAAGTACTAAGATGTATCAGGATTTGAAACAAAGATTTTGGTGGACAAAAATGAAGATTGAGATTGCCAGATATGTAGCTGAATGTGACACTTGTCAGCGAGTAAAAGCTGTGCACATAAAAGCTGCAGGGCAATTACATCCTTTGCCTGTCCCCTCTTGGAAGTGGGAAGAAATTAGTATGGACTTTATTGTCGGTTTACCCCGAACAGCAAAAGGATTCAACTCTATCTGGGTTATAGTTGATCGACTTACCAAGATAGCCCATTTTCTACCAGTAAATGATAAGTACAAAGCAATAGATTATGCCAAGCTATATGTCCATCGGATTTTCAGTTTGCATGGAGCACCAAAACATATTGTAACAGATAGAGGTTCTTTGTTTATGTCCAAATTTTGGAAACAAATGCAAAAGTCACTTAGTACTTTTCGGGTTATGGGTGCACATATGTGGCTATTAAAGGTCGTCGTACCGATAATTAGTACATGTGGGCCCTATAATTTGGAAGGTTCTGTTACACTAGGGACCCACCAATATTCACTATATCAGAGGTGACAATGGTGCTTGTAGAGTGGCAATCACAATTCATGTTACATGCGTTAAGTACTCAGTTGGCCAGTCAGTCAGGCGGTGGTAGAGAGTGGTATGTGCTCAACCAGGTTTGAGGCAGAGAAGATGGCTGTGGCAAAAAGCATTGAAGTATTTGGGTGATCGTCATCTTGTGAGGATCAAAGATTTTAGTTCTAGGGTGGAGTTCGAGTTGGATAAGAGCAGCGTGTGGGGACATGTGAATTCAGCAATTTATAATCTAGAGAAAGTACTCGATCAGTGTGGCGCTGTTATTCAAAAAAGTGTGACTCCATCGTTGACAATGTAGCAAGGAAAGAGGTAGCTGCAGCAATTGACACAGACGGTTTGGATGAGGCTGAGGTATACGACGACATGCACCAGTTTTTGCAAACGATAATTGAAATGTTCAAGAGCCATTTCAACAACGCAAGGAGCAGTGCAATAGAGTTGGAGGCCGACATGAAGAGAAGCCAAAGGAGGTATGCACAGGAACATTTCTTTTTAGTCTGTAGTCATCGTTTTCTTCTGAGTCTGCATTCCAAATTTCCAATTTGTTCTTTTTGTTATTTTTGTCAGGGTTACAAGCAGGATGTGATCATTCCAGCAAAACATATTTTGGCCTATGTTCTTAGCTATATTGGTGCTGGGTCGCCTGAGTTCTAGAATGGGCCAAGCAGTACCTACCTGACAAAGGGTGTTGTTGCTTTTGAAATCCCAGATATGCCGAATGTTGAGCTGTGTGGTAACGTCACTATAACCGGGAAAGCTGCTGGTTCTCGTGAGGCTGAAGAGAGGGCTGCTTTCAATGCGCTCTTGTACTTGGAGAAGAGTTTGAAGTTGAAGATTATACATATCAATTATCAAGACAGGCAGGCTGATGAGAACGAGCAAAGGTTCTTGGTGAACATTCTAGAGAAGACAGTAGAGGTAGGAGACCATGTGAAGGCACAGTGGGCCAAGATGAAAGAGTGCTTTGAGGTTGAGGAGTCTTGGCACCCAATTGATGGTGATAATTTCCTGCCTACGCAGTCAACTGCTAGAAAGATAGAAGCCTACGGTTTTTGTTATTTGGACCAATATGTAAATTGATACACTTATGTTTAGGCCCTTATAAGCTAGGTGTCAGTCTGGTTATGTATCGTTGAGGTAGTGCTCATAGCTTGTAATGTACTAATTATGTTATCTCCAACCTCGTGACGTTACTAAGAACTTGCCACAGATATTCTGAACTAGATCATGGTTGTATGCTCTTGGTCTTGTGCCTTTGATTATCTGTCTTTTTCTCCTATCTATTGATGTGTCTGTTTTCAATATATATTGCTGTGTCGCAAAGCCTCTAGTTCGATGGTGCAATTGAATTGCAAATAGTTACTAGGCTCAATCATAGTACAACCTGAATTTGTTAAGCGTTCATGCACATAGAGTTACTTTGCAAAGAGTTATAAGTCTGGTTTATAGTACAATTTGAGTTTGGACCAGCGTTCAAACATATAGGATGCGGAAATGCAGCTACTAAATCACAACAGCGCATTTCAGATAACAAAACTACGACAGCACATACTACTTGATGCAGCTAGAACCCTTACCGAGCGTTACAGATTATTATAATGGGCAATAAAGCAATGAATAATTTTACAACAAAAACATTTCAATTTGAGAAAACTGTAATATCCTCAAAGCGCTTCACGTTCTCAGAATGAAGATCAACCAGATAATGGGCACACACCCGGAATGCTTCTTTCTTGCTTGCCCCCACTATACCAACCGAGAAATTTGGTTCATCATGAGTGTAGGAAGTCTTCTCGAATCAATAACCTCATTCATCCCCACTGATTCTTCACATGTTCAGCAGCCAAAAATTGTCCTCTCCATCACTTGGACCATACCAACCGAGAAATTTGGTTCATCTTGAGTGTAGGAAGTCTTCTCAGAATCAATAACCTCATTCATCCTTGCCCACTGATTCTTCACATGTTCAGCAGCCAAAAAATTGTCCTCTCCATCACTTGGACAAATAACCTTTAGTCGTCCTTCGCGGCAACCCTTTCAGCGTAGTTGATATCTACAATCTTAAACTTCAACTTCTTCTCCAGGAACAGTACAGCATTGAACGCAGCCCTTCCTTCCGCATCAGCGATCCGATGGCTTTCCCTGATATGGTCACGTTACCACACAGATCAACATTGGGGATCTCTGGAAATCTGAAAACAACAACACCCTTGGTCGCTACAAAAACTCGTCAGGCCATTGCTGTACACGGCGACCCAGCGCCAATGCAAGTGAGAAGATACGACAACACTTCTTTGGAAGAAACAATGACATCCTGCTTGTAACCCTGTACCATATTATTGATCAAAAAAGAAAAAAATTAGGTTTCAGATCAACCACCACTCTACAACAGAACACAAACAAAAAAAAAGTAGGTAAACTTGCCTTCTTGAGCCCTGCGTGGAATTTCTCTATTGACCTTCTCTGTGTACTCTTCCTCTCAGCCTCCAGCTGGTTTGCAGTGCTCCTAGCATCGATCAAATGGGCCTTGAAACCTTGTAATACCATGTACATGTACCTATGAAGATCACCAAATATCTCAGCCTCCTCTAAACCTTCCCTATCAGTTGTTGCAGCTGCCTCCTTTCCTGCAACTTTCAAGACTAAAGACTTCGCAGTTGTCCAATATAGCACCCCATTGTGACAGTACCTTCTCAAGACTGTAAATTGCAGAGTTCACATGTCCCCACAAGCTGCTGCCATCTATTTCACACTCCACTCACTCTGGAACTGAAGTCTTTGATCCTAACTAGATGTTGTTCACCCACATACTTGAAGGCATTTTTTCGACAGCTACCTTCTCTGCAACAGACCTTGATGTGCATCTACCACTCTCAACCACCGCAACCTTCCGTGCCTGCCCAATATAGTACTTCATACAAGAGACATCAAGCTCGATAGACACCTCTGCATCTCCATCGCCACTCTCAGATATCGAGAAGATTGGTGGCTGCCTGGCTCCCAAAGCCTCCATCACTTTCTTCAGCAAGGTCCTCTGGTCCATGTGCACCACGACATGCTTTCCATGTGAAAATTTACACAAAAAAGTAATCAAATGAAAAGAATCTAAAAATAACTAAACAAGTCAACCCAGACAACAATGTCGTGCTGATTACAACAATGTTTATAGGCACAGATTAATTCTATCAACCAAAAGGTGTGTCCCTTCATAACTAGACTCGGTTCTGTATGCAAAACCACTTGTTTGTCCAAGTTTGACTGCAATTGCACCATAGTATTTAGCAAATTTTGATGTTGTTCCAGAGAGGCATATAAAAAAAACCATTGCAATCAAATATAAGAAAAAAAACTAGCCAGAGCCCCACGGTTCCGGCGGTAGATATAGTTGTTAAGAGAAAAAAATAATAAGTATTTATATTCGTGGTTCATGTGTTACATGTGAGATGTGACAGTGAATATATAAAGGTGCAGTATAATATATTTTGAAAGTATATATTAAAGGTGTAATACATTTTGTTTGCAAGATTGAAGCTATTAGGATGATAAAGAAGTATAGTCTCTTGTATTTTGAAATAATAATAAAAGCTTGGTTTTCATTTATAACTATCAATAGATGTAACTTTCAAAGCATTTATTTGCAGCGGAAAAAGCTTAATGGGTAAATTTATATGGGATTCCAAATTATAGTAAAATCTAGGGTTTCAAAAATTGGAACTTCCAGACCATAGGAAAAATTGGGACTTAGTTCGATTTTGAACTTCCAAGTCATAGTAAAATTTAAGTACTCAGGTGACAAACTATTTCGTGAGAATTCAAGCCAACTAATGATTTCGAGAGGTGAGGGCGTTGGGCGGGCGCTGGTACATGATCCAGTGATGGGCAACAACCTCGGATCTCTGTCCCCTTTGAAGGAAATGCAAGGGACCAGTGAAATCTTAGGCAGACACAATGAATAGTAAAAAATGACTCTGTGAATATGATTCCTTCTAAAGAAGCAAAGCTTATCGTCATATCTGATGTTGTAACATGTGGAAAAAAATTAGCTAGAAAGCCCTACCAAACACAAAATATACAGAATCTGACAAGAAGAAGCAGTAAGAGTTATAAGAAGAACAAGAGGCCAGAAAGTTGACACTTAACACTCAGTATTTTTACCAACCTGTCCTTTGATTATCCGACCAGTACGGTCATACTCAATCTCTCTCTCACTTTGCCCAAGAAGCAGCTCCCCCGGTATTGTATCTTCTGAAGCAGCATTGCCATACTTCTCCATAATTTTATCCTTATGTTCAACTTCAACATTTCTTTCTTGATCTTGAAACTCTTGTACAGTAGTTCTGCTTGAGATGGGGCTGTTTGCATATGGATATCCTGACCCTTTTCAAAAGCTTCCCATGCATGGATATTGAGTTGCTTGAACTCCAGAGCTTGGCCACTAAGGCGATTTTGGTTCACCCTGCACCATAATATCACATCAGAAAATAGAATCCAAGAGGCTTGAGGACAGAGGGTTTTCACATTTAAAATCGTGTACAGCATAGAGTCATATGCCGTCAGTTACTTACCACATAGAACTTATCATTTGGTTCCGCATCTGGCAAAGGGTCTTCCCTCATGGAGCAGGTTTTCAGATCATAATATGCAGAGTTGACATCGAGATTCAAAAGATATTTTGCCGTGTCTTCTCTTATACGCAAGTTCCTGCGGAGACAAAAAAAAATACCATCAGCGTTTAAATTGGTTGCTGATAAATCCTCGGCCTTAGGAACCCTAGTACTAGAAGGAACATGATCTATTTTCTGAGTGGTAGTGCAGTCCATACCTAACAGTAACAGTGCTTCCACCACCGGTCGTGCATAGTGGTGGACCAAGACACAAGCCAGGCGAAACCTGGCCAACCATGGTGCTGGCTATTAGCCAGAAAGGTGATGCACTGAGAAGCATGATGCACCTTAAGCATGACAATGGAGGATGATGGCATAGAAAGATACCAGCTCTCACAGGGTCAAGAAAAGACAGGCCAATCAATTGTTTGGGAGGGCAGGATTGGCAGCAGGGAGTGGTAGAAACTTGTTAAAAAAAAATCATGGTAGAGTTACTAAAGCAGATGTCTGAACTTGTGTTGACACTGAAGGGCTTAAGTTAAAAACAATTATGTCAACGCAATAAGTTGTGGCATTAAAGCATGTAAGATCATTTTTGTATGTGCCTATGCATGAGGAAGAACCTAGCAAATCCAAAACTCCTAAGTAGAACCCCAACATTCTAAGTTTATCAACCTTGAACTCCGCTAATACTTCAATCGGAAATTTAAGCAAATTAGACGGAGTAAGGTTCCATACCACACTGAGTGGAATTTAAAAGGCACTTGTTTTACACAATATAACACACAGGACAGCATCAGCAAACAAGACTTAAGTTTAATGCAGTTCGACTCTTCCTGAAGGAATAAGCACCTAATTGAGCTCCCCTGTTGCGTCCGAACTGGATTTTAAGGATAGCAAAATTGAAATAAATGGAGCAAGGGAAAGCAGAAATCGCATACCCTCCACTCCATGAGGGCGTCGAGGAAGAAGGACGATCCGCTGGAGGGCTCGGCCTTCACGGCGTGAAGGCAGCGGTACATATCGATGTCGATCTCCTCCACCCGCTGTGAGAAGGTCTTCAACTGCACAAGCAAACATGGAGCACATCAGCACCCTTTGGAACCCGTCCGCGAGCTCGATTAGGGGTGAGCGGATACGCTTACCGAGAAGCGCTTCCGGCTGGACGCGCACGTGTTGAGGCGCTTCACCGCCGCCGAGGCCAGAACGCCGCCGCGCCGCCGGACGCGGCAAGCAGCGCCGCTGCCACCACTCGCACTGGCCCGTGCTCGGCGAAGCTACCGCGCCGGCGCGCCGCCACTCACGGCCGCGACGAGGCAACTGGGGAAGCCCCGCGACGAGGTACCACGGCGACCCCGCCACTCACGGCCGCCCGCCGCGCGACGCGCGCCGCGCCTCCGGCCGTCTTCCGCCGGCCGCCTTCCGCCGCTGCCTAGCCGCATGGCGCGGGCGAGGCCACCTCCACGCGAGGCTGAGATCCGCGCCGGCCGCCAACCTTCCTTCACGAGCGCCGTCCACCGAGCTCCCCACCGCGCTCCCGCCCCCGCACCAGCCGGGAAGGTGGAGGGGCGCGCTCCCGCCCCCCCCGCAGGGGGGAGGCCACGCTCCTGCCCGCCCCCGCAGCCGCCGGGTATGAGCCGGCCGTCGCGCCGCCCGCCCACGCTGCGAGGGAGACCGCCTCCACGGCTACCCGCAGCCAGCGCGTGGTGCTTGCGGCTGCCGCCGCCGACGCCGGTGGAGTGGTGGCGCCGTAGAGACGGGCAATGCCGAGCGGCGGCGCTAGAAGGAGAGAGGGGAGGGGGAAAGCTTACGCGGCTGGAGAGAGAGTACCTGCAATAAATGTGTACCGACCACCGGCACACCCTGCTCCCAACCACCAACTACCGTAAGCCCACCGTAACCTATGTCCGTAATACTCCTGCGCGCACCTAAGCATAAATAACTGGGCACGAATCTTCGCGAGCATCCGACGCTCCGCAACAGGGGGACTCATGTGAGCCCCGAGACAAAAAGATATTTGGCCCGCGCGTGGCGGTGCTCGCGGCTGGGTGAGTTGCGGGGTTGAAGAGGTTCGCTAAATCGCTCGCCACATTTTGATGTAATCTTGGCAATTAGCATGGTAATGTGACAACCCTTTGCTTGTTCATCAATGGCTAGTGCTGAGTTTGCTTGGGCATGATCTGGAGTTTGTGTGGCGATCTGTGATGCCATCATGCCACCTTGCTACTGATACTGACTGAAAATAAATCCATAAGCTAGCTGGATATCATGCTTCGGGTTTTATGTATGAATCTGTGATACCTTGCAAATTCTGTGTGTGAATTCCATTCAGTTTCGTCAGCCCCAGCCACAGTGCGTGAGGAAGCCCCAGCCACAGCGACGGTGCGGTGAGCCAGGACGGCGACCTGGGGGAGCCCAGCCTCGTACTACCAAACACTTGTTGCTGTCGTCGAAGCTCTCATGTAGCCAGTTCTTGTCGTCGGGCATGGAGTCGACGCCCTTGACGACCCACACGACATGCCATGGGCACGATGCCAGTGCCATGCCGAGCTGCATGACCTGCGCTGGCGGCATGAACCCGGCGCTGCCAAAGCTGACGTACAGCACCGACCTCATCTCCTTAGTCTCCAGCCACTCCATAACCCGCCTGGCATCATCTGCCACGGCCTGTGCATCGAGAGAAGACGAGCGGCGGCACAGAGAGACGGGCCCAACGGCGACGTCGGATTTGCCGGTGGCCGCGGCGAGAAGCTGGCACGACCCGTGCTCCGGCTCATCGAAGGTGTTGACGACCACGCCGTCCACGGCCACGTCGAACTCCGTATCTCCTGCAACACCGTCCCACCACCCACGTTCGTCGTCGCCGTCGCGAAATGCGTCGGGAGCTGCGCACGCGACACCCTGATGACGCGCTCGAACGCCAGTGGCAGGACAGGGACGTGGAAGAGCAGACTAGCAGAGCTCGTCCGGCCGGCGACGAGACCGCCTCGTGCGGCCGGTGCTCGTAGAGGTAGGTACTCGATGCAGAGCAGCGCGAACGCGCCGAAGGCCCGAAGCTGTGGAAGACGTAGCACGGCACGCGCCATGCCGAGCGCCCACGTACGTGTGGCACATCCCGGCGACGACGTACGCAGCTCGGCCGGTGTGGAATAGCCTTGGTGCAGTGGCGTGTCACGGCCGAATTCACCGAAGTGGTTGTTGGCGGTGAAGAAGCGCGGCACGTCGGTGGGCGAGCGGAGGAGGTCCAGCCTCTCGCTACCTTCCGGCAGGCCTAAGCAAGCTTCTAATTTTGTTGACTACTCCTGCCGTGGACTTTTTCGCTGATGCTGCATTTGGAGGACTTTTGGCGGTGGACTTTTCTCTACATGGCCATCAAGTGAGGCCATCATGCACACATACTGGCACACTACACATATATCCATCCTCGTGGACTTTGACATTCATTAATGAATGGTCCATCCAATATAATGTAACACAGGATCTGTCTGTACGTACGTGTGTAGTACTAGGAACCGATGAGGAGCAGGTTGTACTGCAAACCGGAGTAGCACATAACCATGACGCAAGTAACGTGTACCGATGAGCCTGCCTAATCCGTGACGTCGCATCTATGGCTGCCTGGACAATGGCAAAGGGGTTGTTGATTTTCTCTACACAGCAAAAGAGAACTAGACTAGAACACAGCACCGGAGTTTCTTTTCTCTACATTGAATGGGCCAAGGAGTTTCTTTCCTCAAAAGCTGTTAGCTGCCTGGACAATGGCAAAGGGGTTGTTGATTTCTCTCTTCCAAAAACCTGCCCTGCTGGTAAGATCAGTGGTACCTCTAGTTCTTGCTTTCAATACAACAGTCCATCTTCTGTTGTTATCACTGAGTTGTCCAATCACAATGATAATTTAGCTGCTGAAATGTCTGATACTACTACCCCTCTTGACCTGAGAACAGCTAATTCGGGGTATTGTATGTGCTTTCTTTGTTGAAGGTGATGAGCCTGAATCTGAAGTGGGTAAGAATTCTGACCCTAACAATGATAAGACTACTCCTGCTACAAGCGATCACATCTTAATCAAGGATTGTCATTTGACTGAGATGAGTGCAGAAGTTTCTGTGTCAGAAGTCAAAACCCCCATGGCTGGAAGGAGGCCTAAGACAAGGAAACGTGCCCCCATGTGTGTCTCCGAGGTAAGAAGGAGTGCCAGACTCTCATCTATTAGTTCTGGCTCTAAACCTTCTAGCCGCCTGTCAAGAAGTGTTCTATCTGTCCCCCCACCCTCTCACCTGATCTAATTAAGAAACTGGGTGTGCAGTGTGGCATGACTGCAGAGATGCTAGAAGTTGAAGAGCTGAGGATGACTGTCAAGAAACCCCCAGTCAGGAAAAAGAGGAAAACTTCAGGTCGACCTTCAAGCACTCAGGAGGATGGGAGGCATGAGAAGAAAAGTCAGGATCAGGATCAAGGCCCTGAAGATCTTGAAGGAGAGGATGAAGCTGAGGCAGAAAATAAGTCCTAGCTTCTAGCTGTAGTTGCTGACTAGTCCTCCTTTTTCTGCGTGACAATTGGCCAGTCTTTGTGTTCTAGTCTAGTTCTCTTTTGTTGTGTTTCAATGAACAACAATGCTACTAGATGTTGGAAAGTTCTGACCTGGAATGTCAGAGGAATCAATGCCACCTAGAAGTGGCCTGATGTGAAAAACAAAATTATCTCATCCGGGTGTGACATTATATGTTTGCGGGGAGACAAAAAAGAGTTCTTTGACTGCGGTTTATCAAATCTATTTGTCCTTTTGATTTTGATTCCTTTGAGTTTCTCCCTTCGGTTGGAGCCTCTGGGGGTATTCGATTGCCCGAAAAGTGTCTTCTTTAGTGGAGAAAGAATCTTTTCTAACTCTCACTGTATTTCCATGGAATTTAGCTTAGCCCACAATAATGCCTCTTGGGTTCTCACATGTGTTTATGGCCCCTGTACTGCTTCTGCCAAGGTCTCCTTTGTGAACTGGCTCAAAGGAATTCATATGCCAGATAATATTGATTGGCTGCTGTTGGGTGACTTCAATCTAATCAGGAAAATAGAGGACAGAAACAAACCTGGTGGCAATCCCACCGAAATCTTGATGTTTAATGATGCTATTAACTCTTTGGGGCTTCATGAGATTGTTTTGCAGGGAAGAAAATATACTTGGTCCAACATGCAGATGCCTTCTCCCCTGCTAGAAAAAATTGACTGGGTCTTCACTAATGCCAGCTGGACCCTGTCATACCCCAACACCTCTGCCAAGGCCATGGATATGTCCCCCTCTGATCACACTCCTTATGTGGTGAATATCTCTACATCTATCCCAAGAGCCAGAATCTTCAGATTTGAAAATTATTGGATGTTAAACAGCCAGTTCATTGATATTGTGTCTGATTGTTGGGTTGCCCCCTCACACCACTCTGATAGTGCTAAAGCCTTAACTTCAAAATTAAAAAAAAAACCTGAGGAGCAAGCTGAAAGAATGGCATGGATCCAGAATCAACCTAAAAAGCTGCATCTCTATGTCTAGAAGTGTTCTTCTTTTCTTGGAGGTGATAGGAGATTACAGAGATTTGAGTATTGAAGAATGGAACTTTAAAAGGTTGCTGACCTCACACCTTCATGATCTGCTTGAGCAGCAGAAAATTTATTGGAAGCAGCGAGGAGCCATTAACTGGGTCAAATTTGGTGATGCTGGCACCAAGTTCTTCCATGCAAATGCTACTATATATCGGACATAGGGCTAAATTGATCGAGAGAATTAGAAAATTTGGAGATGGTTACATTTGCATCTAGTCATCTTTGAAAAAAAGAGGCTATTCTTTGGGGTGAATACAAAATAAGATTGGGGGTCTCTGACTTTGTTGGCTTTGGTTTTGATATTGGTTTCTTTGTTCAGAGCATTGACAATCTAGACATCCTTGAGGTCCCCTTCTCTGAGGCACGAAATTAATAAGATTGTCAAAGCCCTTCCAAATGACAAGTCTCCTGGCCCTGATGGGTTCAGTAATGAATTTCTCAAAAAGTGTTGGCCTGTCATCAAAGATGAATTTGTTCAGGTCTGTCATGACTTCTATAACAATTCAGTGTGTCTCAGAAGTATAAACACCTCTTACATTACCCTGATCCCAAAGGTGGATGAAGCAAGGAGAGTGAATGATTTCATGCCAATTTCCACTGCTAAAAGCGTTACGTCAAAAAGTTGGTGACTAAAATCCTTGCCAACGGGTTGCGACCTTACATCACTGGCGATTCACAAAAAATCAATATGGCTTCATCAAGAAGAGAACTATTCGAGGTATGCGGCTTGGGCTTATGAATATCTTCACATCTGTCATCATTCAAAGAAAGAGGTTGTTATGATCAAGCTTGACTTTGAGAAACCTTTTTGACACAATTGAACATCAAGCTATGATTGACATCATGAAAGCCAAAGGTTTTTGGGTAGAAATGGTTAGATTGGATGCGATCAATTTTCTCTTACGGAACTTCGCAATTCTTCTTAATGGAGCCCCGGAAAAACCATTCATTGCGAAGGGGTGTTAGGCAAAGGCGACCCCTCTCTCCCTTGCTCTTTGTCATTGCTGCCGGACTTTCTCCAATCCATGATCAACAAAGCAAAGGACATGGGACTCTTGAGGTCGCCAATCCCACTTGAATGTTCAACCCGACTTCCTGTGGTCCAATATGCTCGATGATACCCTCATTGTTGTTGAAGGTGAAGCTAGGCAATTTGTTCTTTTTGAAATCTTTGCTTAACAGTTTCTCCATGGCCCTTTGGACTGAAAGTGAACTTTAACAAATCAATGATGATCCCCTTTAATGTCTCGGAGGAAAAATTTGAATCTGCCGGGGCCGGGTACATTTGGTACGTTCTAAAGGTAGTCTCCCCTTCACCTACAGGGTCTCCCACTCTCCATTGATAGGCCCGGAGCACGGATTTTAGGCCTCTAGTCTCCAAATGTGAAAAGAGACTAGGAGGAATCTCTTCCCTCCCAACCAAGCTGGCAGATTAGAAATGACCAATGTTATCTTCACAAAGACTCCCCACTTTTTTTATGTGCTCCATTGCTCTACCCAAAGGCATTATCAAGGAGGTTGATAAACAGAGAAAATATTGTTTATGGAGGGGTGTGAAGCCAATGCAAATGCTCCCCCTAAGGCTGCTTGGAAGATGACCAACTTGCCTAAAGCACATGGTGGACTGAGAATCATTGATATTGAGAAACAAAATAAAGCTTTGCTTATGAAAAATCTTCATAAATTCTTCAACAAAGAAGACATTCCCAGGGTCAATTTGATATGGGAGAAGCACTATAGCAATGGCAAGTTGCCAAATCATATCGAAAAGGGTTCCTTTTGGTGGAGGGACATCTTAAAATCTGCCGCGAGAGTTCAAGACCCTTGCCAAGCCTACTGGTAATTGTGGAGACACCATTACGCTACGGCATGACGGTTGGAGTGATCATGTCCTTGCAATCGCACATCCCGAGTTATATTCATTTGCTATGAATAAATCCGGTCACTCTCGCAAAAAACTTGGACCTCTCAAGCCTTTGAAGACCTCTTCCGGCTCCCACTCTCCTCGAAAGTGGCTTTCAATCGGTTTGAAATGTTGAGAACTTGTTTGCATTCTCGGGGACTCTCGAGAAAATAAGGATGTTTGGACTTATAGTCGGGGTTCTAGTATTTATTCACCTCCAAAGCCTACAAAAAAACTGATTGGTGAATCAACAGCTCATCCCTTATACTCTTGGATTTGGAAATCCAAATCGTCGACCAAAAAACCGCAGAGTCTTTTTTGGCTCTGGTAAAAATGTGCTCGAGTACCAAGAACATTCGAGGAGGAAAAATATGCGCCTAGATAATTTTTATTGTGTCTTACGCAATAGTCTCCATGAAGAGACGGTGGATCATCTGTTCATTGAATGTCCATTTTCAGCAATGTGTTGGGGGCGGGCTAGGTATTCAACTCCCGATGGAGTCCCCTTCCCCGATCTTGGCTCTCGGCTTAAAGTGCGATTCAGATCTCGGTTTTTTCATGGATGCCATCATCCTTATGTGTTGGTCAATTTGGATGGCAAGAAATGGATTAATTTTTTTCATGGAGTTCAAATACTCATGATATATGTCAAAGGACCTTTGAGAAAGAATTGCTTTTATTGAAGTACAGAGTCGAGCGAGCAAATTGCATCGGTTTCATCAATGGAGCCAAAGCATTATTTAACTTGTATTCTTTTCTTTGTTTTTTTTTTTCTTTCTTTGTCTCTTGAACACTTCGTTGTTTTTCTTGTAACTCTCTGTCAGTTTTATTAAATAAATTCTGTAGGGGCCTCGGCCCCCTCCAGTTTCCCTCAAAAAAAAAAAAGGAAGTACAACAAGGGGCGAATCGCCCACCACGTCATCTGCACTCGTCCTAGGTGGAGGAGAGAGTTACTCATGCTTGGCGCTCCTTCCATCGCCGGGGCTGCACACGAAACCCAAGAGTTGCACACCCAACCTTTCTTTTTTGTATGTGTGGTGCCTCACCACTCTCTTTCTCTCTCCCACTCGACCATGCTTTCTCTTCGCACAAGCAAATAAAAAATAGTTTTGCAATATGTGTACGAGACCAACTATTGTACCGGTGTTTGAATGAACTAGCTTGGCTTATAGACAAGGTTTATTGGCCTTGCTTCGAAAGTGTTGCCCGAAAAAGCGTGGATCTGAGAGAGAGGGGTGGCAATTTTCAAATGAAATTTTCAAAGAGACGGAGGGGGTATATTAAAATGGACCTTAATGCATATACCTGCCACTTGATTCTATATATGACTGCCACTTGTTCCTAGTCATATAGAGATTATAATTTGAAACCTTCGAGGTTGGATTGGACGCGGGGTTGGATGAGTAAGGCGTTGGCGGGCGTTGTGATGATGGTGACTGCCGCGCCGTGGGAGGCCAGGAGGCGGGCGATGTCGGTCATGGGGATGATGTGGCTGATGCCTCCTTGCCATGGAATTAGCACCAAGTGTGGAAAAAAAAGTGTGGATCCTGATGTGTGGCTCTCTCCATTTGCTTAGGATCGATCTCACACTCTTGTGTTTGCAGATGTCTGAGTTTCTTGTTTCCTGTGCAGAGTGCAGAGAGCTGCCATCGTTTGTTATATAGCCAGGTGTGGTGACCGTGTAAACTGCGAAACTGCGTATGCTTGGCTTCTACTCCATGGTGTCGACATGTTAACACGTGCTTCCCATACCTTCGGTTCCATGGCGGTCTCTGCTGAGAAGTAACAAGAGCACGAACGAACATAGACAAGTCCAAAGCAAGCTTCATTCTTTTGTTGACTACTCCTGCCGTGGACTTTTTCGCTGATACTGCATGCGGAGGACTTTTTGCGGTGGACTTTTCTCTACATGCCCATCAAGTGAGGCCATCATGCACACATACTGGGCACACTACACATATATCCACTACACATACTTTCCTCCGTCCCTAAATAGATGTCATTCTCGCGACCCGGAAGTCAACGTTTTTAAATCGCTTAGAAGCGATTATATATTAAAAATATATAAATATTTATGCTTAAGTAATTAGTATCATCGGAAAGATGTTTAAGTCTAGTTTTTTAATAAATTTATCTAGAGATATAAATGTTACACGTTTTTCTACAAACCTAATGAAGTTGAAAAGTTTGGATGTGACGCACTTCAAAACGACTTCTAAAAAAGACAGAGGGAGTATATCCATCCTCGTGGAATTTGAGATTCATCATTAATTAATGGTCCATCCAATGTAGTAACACAGGATCTGTCTGTACGTACGTGTGTCGTACTAGGAACCGATGAGGAGCAGGTTGTACTGCAAACCGGAGTAGTACATACAGTAACCATGACGCAAGTAACGTGTAGCGATGAGCCAGCGTAATCCGTGACGTCGCAGCTGGACAAACACAACTGGGAGTGGTCAAGTTGTACGTGCACTACCAGACTAAAAATTCCTGTCGGTTTCGTAAGTTCCTGTCGGTTCGTCGAAAAACCGCCAGGGGAATGTCTAATAACTCTCGTCAGTCCGTAATTCCCGTCGGGAATGGCAAAATAATTCCTGTCCGTTTCTATATAGCCATCAGGAATCATTCAAACCGACGGGAAACACCGTTTGCCGCCTCACCCGGCCCTGGAAAATATATTCGCGCGTGAGGACGTTCAGCGCGCCAAGAAGCCCGCCGAGGCCTGCCAAAACGTTACGACCCACACAGAGACATATCCCCAGAACCCTAGCAATCTTTCCCCAATTCCCATCCCGCCGCCGCTCTCGGCTGCCCGCGTGGACTCATCCACGCGCGCGCAGGCGCGCCTCCCCTCCGCCCGCCGCTGCCATCCCACACTCCGGGATCCCGCGCCGCGCCTCCTCCCGTCCGCGCTCTCCCGTCCGCGCCTCCGGTCCCGCAGATCCACCTCGCGTCCGCGCTCTCCCGTCCACGCTCTCCCGTCCGCGCAGATCCATTCTATTTCCTTCGCCCGCCGCCGCCCCGCTCATGCCCGCGCCGCCACCGCCCCCAAGCAGATCCGTCGTCCGCGCCGCCTCCGCTCCGAGGGGGACCCCCCACGGTCGCGCCGGCGGTAGACGCCGCCTCGAGGTGGATCTCCGACTCCGGCGCCGTCCTGAGGAAGTTTTCCCCACGCCCGCGCTGCTGACGGCGGCCGCTCCGAGGTGGATCCACCATGCCCATGCCGCCGCCGGCAGCCGCCGCCGCGAGGGGATCTCCGTCTCCCGCGTCGCCACCATCCCAAGGTTGCTCCCCTGCGTCTGCGCCGCCGGCCGACTCCGCCCCGACGAGATCCCCGACGACTGCGCCACTGCCGCCTCGAAGGGGCTGTCCACGCACTCACCATCCTCGCCCCCTAGGGCTCCCCGACGCCCGTGCCGCCGCCTGGTCCCCTCCCGATCTGCATAAGGTGCCCTGCTTCTCTCTCCCAATCTCCCTCTCAGATCTGGACTGATATTTCTTTCCAAGTATACTTTTGTGTGATAACTTAGCTATTGTTTCATTGATTAAAAGAAAATGACAGTCACATACACGGGAAAAATCACCTTGATGCAGTTTTGTGTAACTCATGTAGAATGTCAAAGCAAAAGTGTTCCTTAATTACCGAGAGTTGGTGCTATTTTTAGTGTTCCATATTCAGGGATTGTGTTTTGAATACAGACTACATTTTTTTTTTGAAACATTATTGTCTTGCAACGTTAGAACTGTAACTTTTGCTCTCAGGACACTGAATGCGTTGACTCTCACGTGAATGCAGCTAACTCCTTATGTTGAGTCCCAACTAAGCATAGCTCAGCTCAGGACACTGAATGCGTTGATTCTCAGGTGAATGCAGCTAACTTCTAGTCTACATGTATATGATACAACTTAAACATACCTGAAGGTCCAACTTTCTCTTGCTATTTATTTACTCCATGGTTTGGTATGATACTTGAAATAATTTTATTCATCGTCTTTCAGAGCATAGTTCTTTATTGCATAGTAACAATGTTGTTGTGGTATCTTAGGTTCCATTTCTCTGACTAGTATGTACGTTCAATTTCTCTGTTTTACACTTTTTACTTCTCACACCAAGCATGAAAAAAAATAGTACTCAGATGGTTACTTTCTTGTGTAGAACTGATGCTTTATTTATTTTGTTAGTGTGTAACACCAAATACTTCTCACACCAAGCATGAAAAAATAGTACGCAGAAGCAAACACGGAATTGAGGAAAGTTGCAGAAGCAAACAAGGACAACTTGGCTGTTCTGGTGGTACTCTTGCTCTTGTTATGCCCTTTTAATATATACAGTCAATATTATGCAGTCTATGCAACTATATATTGATGTACATAACTAGATGGATTATGCAGTGCTTTAATAGTCTCTGTACTTGCAGATGGCCTTGACTATTAATTGAGGAGGCAGATATAAATACCAATGTGCAAAATATTGATCAATATTGATTTTTTGGAATGAGGCAAGTAAAAAAACTAGTGGCCAGTCGACTCTAGCATATTTGTTGGATTTCTCAAATTTGTTTGATTAATATACAACTAGATTGAAGGTTAAGTTAAATTTGTAACTAAACTTTGTAGTATTCATGCTGCCTTTCCTTAATTATTTTTTTCGATTCGAACAAATATAGGTGGCATGGCACATTGTAGAATGCTTCTTTGTCATATTCTGGGTAGTGTGCACCTTGCAGATTCATAACCAATATACGTATATGGCATGTTGAAGCAAATATCTGATCTAATAAATTTTATTTTATTTTATTCCATCAAACTCATAGCCGTGGACACCTAGCAAATTCATCCTGTTGCATTGCTTCAGTTCAAGTTCCAACTTCACTAGTTAGCCTTTAGTCTAGTTAACTAGAAGTCATACTGAGGTGTCATTCATTGAAGTTCTCACTGTGAAGTATTCATATTTTTCATTCTAATGTCAATAACTTGGTCGATGGATCTGAATTGTATGTATAAATAATGCAGTTGAAATTGTAATTATGGATGAGGCCTGCTTCTATTTATTTTTTTTTTAACCTTCATTATTTTTTTCCTGTCGGCTATACTGTCAGGAATAGACGTCCAGATCCAGCCTCAGCTTGGCCGTCAGGAATTACCGTCAGGAAAAAGATTCCTGATGGCTGGCCGTCAGGAAAAGTCGTTCTTTCCTGTCGAGACGTTCCTGTCGGCTTATTCCTGACGGGTGGCCGTCAGGAAATACATCCTGACGGTTTTTCGGGCCTTTCCTGACGGTTTTTGGCCGACAGGAATATTCGTGAGTCTGGTAGTGGTGATTCAAACGACAGAACGAGCACACCGAGACGGAGCATGCGGTGCGGCCACCACTATCGACACCGAAACAGGGCATAGTTCCTAGTTACCAATGGAATACGAATTATTTTCTCTAGAGTTGGTGATGACAACTATCACCGCCGCTTCATGTTACCAACCGCTTTGAAAACCACTTGGAGATGAGAGAGACAACTTGTAGGTTGACCACAACACTTAAGTTTGAGGACCACTTGTCGACTTTGAATAGTAAATTCCATTTCATACTCAGAAATAATCAAGGATATATTTTTTCCAAGACTCATATATGTGTTTTCTGAAATCGACTACACAATCAAGATAGTTTTGTCATGCAAAAAAAACACATAATCATAACCATCTTAAAGAGAGGACTTGCCAAAAGCTGACCTACAAGTGAGAATGAGATTTAACTAATTCTTTGATAACGTAGCAATTTGAAAACTACTACATAACGTTATTATAGGGGCGGCTCTAGATGGACTTTAGCGGCGGTTTTCATAACTGCCCCTAACTCTCGGTCCCTACAAGTAGGAGCGGTTGCATCACCAACCGCCACTCTTGTATGAGCCCGCCCCTACGGTGTACTCCGGGAATCGCATTTTTAAAATAAAAAAAATCACAAAACATTTTTTTAATCGGGCGAGGACCCCACCGCCCGGCGCCCGCAGTTGCAAGTCGCAACATTTTCAGCGCAAAAAAATCGCTGGCGCTACGCGCCCGAGAGTCAAGCTCGGACCTACTTTGCCCTTCCATTCTCCTCCACTCAAAACACTTGGATGTGTCTATATCCCATTCCGTGTCTCCACATATTATACAAATTAGAGTGAAACCCGATCATTTGAGGCCCCAAACCGATTCAAATTAAAAAGTGGTCCACTACAAAGTTTCGTAACTTTTTGAGATCTACAATTCTTATTTAGGAAGTTTTTCCATCTAAGGTCGTTTACAAAATTTAAATTTCAAATTTGAGACATTTCAACGTAGTTTTGCATGACTAAATGATTTCAAATTAAAAAGTGGTCAACTACAAAGTTTCATATCTTTTCGAGCTCTATAATTGTTATTTAGGAAGTCTTTCCATCCGAGGTCGTTTGAAAAATTCAAATTTCAAAATTTAGACATTCAAACCCACTTTTTGAGGCATCAAATAAAGTCAAATGAAAAAGTGGTCAACAACAAAAATTCATAACTTTTCAAGATCAACATCTTTTATTTAGGTCATTTTTCCCATATGAGGTCGTTTTTTATTTTAATTTTAGTGCCTCTTTTTTTTTTAAAATTTAGCACCTATATTGAAAAGCTCCAATATAGAGCCGCCCCTACCGTGAACCACATAGGAGCGGTTATTGATTGAACCGCCCCTGCTAATAGTAAGGGCGGCTCCTAACAAAACCGGGTGGTTCTTCCCACTTGTAGGGGCGGCTCAAAACAAAAACCACCCTTACTTAAAAAGGAGGGAGGCGTCCCTATAGTGAGCTTAGTGCGATGAGTAAAATAACATGACTACTAAGAAAGCGTATAGGTAGAATCAAACATGTATATGCAGAGTCACAGACTCACAGGGCAAGTTTGGCCTATTGTGACTAACCTGAGCCTGTGATAGAAACAGAGAATTTTTTCTTCATGATGAAAACAGGGGAATATATTATAAGATGTGAGAGGTGGTCCAGCTTGTCGCTCCATTCGCTCAAGAAAATAGATATCACCTTCAATTCTGGTAGGTGTGGCCCAAGTCTTCTATCCTGACCTCTGACATTTCCATTGACATGAGTAAATAACAAGACTACTAAGAAAACGTATAGGTAAAATTATCCACATATTCTGACTCCCAGGCTGAGCTTGGCTTGTTGTGTCCACTGGCCATCAGTAACCTGAACCTGCAACAGGAAGAGAGATTTGTTTCTTCATGATGAAAACAGGTGAACAGAGATTATAAGATAGGGAGAACATAGAAACACGATGTTACAACTTTCACCTTTCCTGCCGTCAACGAACCAACTTCATCGGATTCGAAGTGTAGGATTATTAGGGTGCATTTCAGCTGCATGCCTCAGTGTTGCCTTCACTTCATCCACCTCCTCCTCGCTGGCACCATCTGATCCAAGGTTAATGACGACCTCCTGTAGCAATGGCAGGTTCCCTAGGCCCAAGTCAACGGAATCACTGCTGCCATCAACTTCTTTCTCTACCCTCAAAGAGAACGGGCTGAACCATAGACTTGTGAGCTTTGGCAAAGCTCCTTGCTGAAATACCACAGGCCCTAAAATCCCAACTCGCAGCGTACTAAGTTTGGGAAGAAACCAGAGCCAAAGACAAATGTGCCACAGATTCCGTGGTTCTCATGGTCCACCTCCAAATTGAGGTAGCGGAGAGCTTTGAACCTGCCAAGGATATGGAGATCCTCTTGTTGTAGCTCCCTCACGGCAATGGACACAGCAGAAAGGTTTGGAAGAAGCCCTGGGTTCATCCAAGATTGCAGTGTTGAGAACCAACAGCTTTGTCCTGTACCCAATGTACAGAGATGACCGGAGGCCACCCAGGCATCCAATCCACCAATGTTGCGTTGATCAAAGTCGGACCTGATATATAGCCTCTCGATCTTTTGCAGCTTGCATAGGCATCTGGCTAGCTTGTCGCTCCATTTGCTCAAGAAAATAGATAATACCCTCGACTCTGTTAGCTGGCCCAACTCTTCTACAATATCAATGTTAGGGTTGTCAATTCCTATTACTAGGAGCTCTTGGAGGCATTTTAGGTTCCCAATCCCGTTTGGCACTCTTGTAGAGTGGTCAATGTATAGGCACATCAGATTTCTTAGCTGAACAACCGTTGATGGCAAGCTAGAAACTTTATTTCTCACTATGCCCAGTGTTTGTAAAAATGGCATGTTTCCTATTTCTTTAGGGAGCTGAGCAATACCTGTGTAATTTAGTCCCAGGTACCTCAAGTAAAATAAATTCCTTATGTCCTTAAGGCTATAACCTTGCGAAAGATCACAACCTTCTAAGTTCAGTAAGCGTAGAACTCAGAAGCTCCCAAGGGCTGGCATCATATTAACAGCTGATGGAAATACAATAAATGACCTTACTTGTTCCAGTCTCATAGTAGACTGAGTCATAGCATGAGTTTGCTTGCCATTCTGAAGGGACAATCTCCGGATCGTATTTGATTGAGATGTGCAACCCATGTCATGTACAATTAGAAAGTTCTCTTGACTTGGTATGGAGTGGATAAGATCAAGCACCATATCATGTACCGACATTTTTTTTTTGTCATGCCAGTGTACCCGATCAGGTATGGGTTGGATCATACTTCTATTTATGAGCTCATCAAAGTACCCCTGCCCGAGTTTAAATAAGCTCTCCCCTTGTTTCTCACCAGGTTGGATAAAGCCTTCCGCTATCCATATCCAAATCAAACGATTTTACCAATTTTGTGATCTTAAAACATACATAAATACAATAAGCATATTCTTAGATGTGATGGCATATGAAAATAGCTCAATGATAGAATCTTTCTCATATTCGCCACATCTGGATTGCTTTCTAGACTTGTACCAATAGAGTTGTAGACCTCATACCACTCCATTTTATTTCTTGCTTTATAAGCCAGCAGACTAGCTATTGTAATAATAGCTAAGGGTACACCCAGCACATTTCTTTAGTACTTTATCAGATACTTCGGCTAGCTCTTCAACAGGACATTTTTCTGTGTTTTCACTATCGTAGTTCTCATTACGAAAAAAATCTTTGAAATAGTAATTTTTTGAGTTACTTAGAGAAAGGGGTTTCAGGTTATAAGCACCTCCGGCTTGTTTAGCAACACTGAGGATACGAGTAGTTGTAATGATTTTGCTTCCAACATTATTATCAGGTAAAGCACATTTAATCATCTTCCAGAATGAGATGTCCCATATGTCATCAATTACTATAATGTACCTGCACACATGGTTACAATACAGCCATGTTACTATCAAAGTAAATCAAGATCGATAATTCTTGTTAAATGTATCAAAGTGAAACTACCTCGCGGACTATTAAAGATTGATAGTAAATAAAGATGGCTAATGTATTAAAAAAGGTTTAGAATTTCCATATATTTGAGGAAACAAGAATACCCATTTCTAGTTTTTTTTTATTTCTGATTATTTTTAATGATTTATTGTTTTAATATTTGTATAAGCAGACCCCCTACTAAACCCTCTATCCATTTCTAGTTGTTACATAACATTAATTACATAAAGTAGAATGAATCACTGTATGTAATATGAAAGTTAGTAGAAAAACAAGTAATCATTTCATATTGGCATTTTTTTTTTTTCATGATTTACGGTGACGGTGCATGGCTGGCTGTTATAGCTAATCAAGATGTGGAAAGAAATTTAATTCAAAATTACTAAAATGAAACTTTTACGGTGATATTGGCCAAAGTTATGCTTTTTCGGTGTTATGATGCAATATTTTCTACAAATAAGTAATGATATGATTATAAACTGATCGGGATGTTCTATTCGTACCTCTTCTTCTCAAGGAATTCTTTTTTATGTCATCAATAAGAGCTTCAACAATAATATTGGTGCTTGGATTCTTTTCCCTAGTTACTTGATAATGCATGTCACTGAATAATTTCTCTTTGCAAGGCGTTTGTGACACTGAAACAAAAGCTGAGCAATCAAATTTTGCTCTAAGCCTTTCATACACAGCATTAGCTAGGGTTGTCTTTCCCAGACCACCAAATCCGACGATGGAAACAATCTTATCTTGCTCTTTGTGGGACACTTCATTTTTTCCCATCAGGATGTGAATTAGCTGATCTCTTGCCTCACCAATTCCAACAAGGTTTGTGGCCTTCTCATGCCGAGCCAATAAACTAGGATCAACGGTTACTGGCTCCACAACATCACCGCTGAGCCTGTACCTGTCATGCCGCTCTGACACCTCTTCAATACGGTTCTTGATTCCTCTGATCTTAGTGGAAATGTTGCGGTGCAACATAGCCTTTTTAAATAAACCAGCACTCCTATTAATGAAGTTCTTGATGCCATGCAGCTCAGTCGATTCAGTGCCCTTGCCACGCACCATGAATCTATCGATGGTATCTTCTATGGCGTAGGACAGATCCATCAAATCTTGAGCCCACATTTTATCCTGAGCATGTCGCTCGTGTGGCGGTTTGTTGGAGAGCAACTCAAGGGCACACTGCATCCTCTCGAGTTCAGATTGAAGAAACCTGATCTCCCCTTTCACCTGCTTTTGAAGATTGTATTCGCCAACAAGCAGACCACCGAGCTTGGATATGATACTCGTCAGCGCGGCCTTTATCACCAACTCCATGTATCTGGCCCAGAGCAAGCACAATTCAAGGAGTGGTAAGGTGTCTCTGCGTATATCTACAGTGAGCAGTCGAGTGGAGGTATGAATGGAAGCAAAGCTATGATGAGGGAGTAAGAATGCCGAAAGTTATGGGCAATTATAGACATTTAATGACTCAATATGTCTTCATCTATGATGCCATCAGATGCTTCAGTAACATTAGTCATTTCATTTAATTACAAAGAGCCGGCGCCAATCCAACTCAGCATTTGGATCCATCCGTGTGATGTCGTGTGATTGTTGCAACTATGCAAGTTAGCTGTAGTTTCACAGTTGTAGTTTCGCGTATTGTAACTGTGACTTTTACATGTGTGTTTAGTCAGCTTTAGACTATGTCAGTGATAAGCTAATATTGATTATATATATAAGACAAAACCTCCAGAAGAAAACATTCTTATTATGCGGGTGATGCTCTTTCCCGTGTTGTCTCGGTAGCAGGAGGAGAATTTTGTGTCATTGGAAGGTCGAACTTAGAGAGTTGTTGGTGGTTCACCGTCACCATACGTATCCTTTGAGAAATGTCCGCCATGGCTTCGTCATCAACTAATTGTATGGAAATTTCACTATTGACTCTAATTGGGCGAAATTGAAGTTACTGACGGAAGCTGCTGAGGCCAGCACAAATGATCTTGTACACATTGCAGAGCAGACTGCTATTCAAAGATCCAATGGGCTTCATCCTTATATCACTACCGGAAAACTGTACTTCCCCGAGGGCCGGACCCTGTCGACTGCCTTACGTCGAGCACTCGGCGAAGAGGCATTGTGTCAAGAGCCAGCCAAAATACTCTCGGTGAAGAAAAACACTTGCCGAGTGTCGAGCAATAGGCAATAGGCAATAGGCACTCAGCAAACACTCGCTGGGTTGGCGCCGGTGTCACCATAAAGTCGGCTGCTGGTAGTGGGGGTGCCCATGAGATGCACTTGCCGGTGTTGTAGCCGTGAGCAGATCCGCGCAGCTTGCTTGTCGCTTTGTTCTCCGCCATAGTGGATGTCCGAGGGACGTCAAGTATAGTAGACTGATCTCGCCGTCTGAGTTCGGCAAGTTCACGCCCGTGTCGGCGTGGCGCTCGGGTGGGTGTCGCTGATCTCTCCTGCGGTAGCGCCTGTGGGGGCGACGTCGGTGTTGGTGGGGGCGTCGTGGTCGGCGATGTCAATGACAAAGTCGGGCGACGTTGTTGTAGCTTTGAGGATGGTGATAGGGGTTCCATGTTGGTTGGGATGGAGTTTCCTGGTGACTGTGGATCTCATCCGTGCCATCCTTGTAGCCGCTAGACGTTGGCCTAGTTGGTTAGGCTTTTCGTCGAACAACTAGGGGGCGTCGTTGGTGGCCTTCGAATATGATCCGATCTGGACTGCGATAGTGGGGGCGTCCTTGGGGTGGACATGCCCATTGCTTGCCGTGTCGATGGTCATGGAGGGGACGATGGTAGCGGCGGTGGCGCCCTCGGGGGCATCCTCATCATCTGCATCGGCGCCTGTGTGGGGGCAAGGGTGATGTTGGTGAGGAGGCCGTCGTGCTCGTAGGTGGCCTTCATGCGGGCGTGGTGACCCGTCAGGATGATCTCCACGATCATCTCCGGGTAGGATGGGAGTGGTGTGACATCAGATCTTGACTGCGGTAGTGAGGGCCGAGAAACGTCTGGTCTCCGAGTACCACGTGTAACAGTCCGGGATGCGATTGCTACGATTGTTACGACGGCGCCAAAGATCGGCGGTGATAGGCGGCGCGGCGCGCAGCGGCGTTGAGGTGTGCGTGCACGGGCGACGTAGGTGCGGTGGCGGCTAGGGCGGGAGAGCAAAAGCTTTGAAAACCGGAGCTTGGTGAGGGATGATGATATATATTTGTGTTGTATAATTAAAAATATATTTGTATGTTAGCATACATGTATATATATATGTGTTGTGTAATTAGGGTCAAGCTATATTTTATTTATTTAAAAAATAAAATCTGCGACGGGCAAACCGTGGCGGGCACATTATGGCGGCCGCCACGCAAAATAGAATTAACCATGACGGGAACGTTACGATGCCTGCCACGATTAATGCTATTTACCGTGGCGGGCATAGCGACCACCGCGGTAATCCACAATTATTTGTGACCTTACCACGGCGACAGGTTGTTGTGACCGCCACGGAAAATTCAAAATGCCCGTCACACAAAAAGATTTTCAATGGGTTACCCCTTTAATTATGTCTTGATTATAATTTAATGGAGTACATCGACTTGTATTTATAGTCCCGGAAGACTTGCATATAAAGTAAATTTATTTCCTAAATAATTGCTGTCTTGCATGCCTATTTTATTTCCTAAATAGTTCCTGGCTAATAAGATAACTTAATGAAGATATTGATGAGACAACGGCGGCCGGCCGGCAGCTGCCCTGGGCGTGCGCGCGCGGCCCCATGGGCCTTCGGATGGGCTGTGACATTGCATGTTTTACATCGATGAACCTTTGCTTGTAAGTCCAATGGTAGGAGGACAAATCACGGGACGCTACCCACCGCGGTTCAAATCCTCGTGCTCGATCTTTTCCCGGGATTTTCCTAGGATTTACCGGGCGTTATGCATTAAGTGGTAAGCGGCGTTCCGGCCGACGACGAGGCGCCAATGGTGACTTCGGGAATCTCGGATCTCGCCGGGTGTTGGTCATTCGGAGGTGCTCATAAGGGTAGGGTTTGCGTGACGTGTGTTCATAGGGGTGAGTGTGCGTGCGTTTGTGGAGTGCTACGTGTTGTACTGTGTCATACTCAAAAAAAAAAAAAATGTATATCATGCATCCGTGCCCTTAGATCCATGCATGCCATGACATGGTGGCGGCAAGTACTATGACAAGGCTGGATTCCAATAAACGGTGGCTTGGCTTCATTAGCCCAGGTCCAGACTGGCATCATTGTTCTACAGCAGGATTTATTTTTTCCGTGGCGAGGACTACGATGACGTGAATTCCTACATATATATGCTAATATGCAAGGCATACTGTCATGAGGGACGATCCATGCGCCGGAGGAAACAAATGTTGCCAAGAAACTATCTTGCTGTGAACTTCTTATTGTTGGCTGCGTGGTTGAGTTTGAGCTTCTTTGGCATTCATGGTCAGCAAGATAGCCTTGGTAAGCTCGTATCCTTTCCCACTAACTGCTACACATGATATCCACTTCTTAGAGAAAAGGCTAACATAAACTTCATGTGACAACTGCAAATTCTCTTATTTGTATTTTGGTGCTTATTCCTTACATTTCTGACACTAGTGCGCTCGGCCTTTTGGGGATAATGTAATTGCAGTTGACGCCAAAATTCAGCCTTTGTGTCCTCCGCTGTTAGCCCTGATTTTTTACAGTTGTTACCATGATTTGTATTGTAGAGTTGTTATTTATGAGAATTCAGAAGCCAAAACCAGAACTGCTACATGCCTACATCCTCATTCTGACATTGCCTGTATGTCTTTCTTCATGTTTCTTTTGTTAGGTTTCATAAGCATTGACTGTGGGTATACCGAAACCCCGAATTACATAGATTCTGAGACAGGCATAACATATGTATCTGATGAGGGTTTCACGGACAGTGGGCTGACCCACACAGTCAACTTGAGTAACATGGATCCCGGCCAGTGGCGGAGCCAGGAATCAAAACTTGGGTATTCCCATCGATAATTAACAAATCAATCGATTTTGATTTCTTCTTCATTTTGCAAACCAATAGCAATTCTATTACTGCAATAGACAAAATCGTTGCATTCAGTGAATTGACAAAATCTATGACTCTAAACCAATATTTGCGACTAAGAATTTAAAATCCAAAAAGCAAGAACTGGAGCTTCAAGATTGAAGAATAGAATCTCTTGTGCTTGTCGCTGCAGCCTGCTGCTCCTGCTCGCCGCTGCAGCCTGCTCTGCTCCTGCTCACCGCGTGCAGCCGCTGCAGCTTGTGCTCGCCCTCGCCGCCGCCGCCGCGTACAGCACTGCAGCCGCTGCAGCTAGCGCCACCGGCCGCAGCCCTCTCCGCGCAGGCCGCCGAGGCGCCGCCTCGCCTTGCCGCCGGCCGCCGCGGCGCCGCCTAGGGTTTGCGCGCCCGCCGCCCGCCGCGACTGCGTGCTTTTTGCGCGAAGAAAAAAAGCGGCTCCGCTCGATCGAAGGTGATGAAGGGGTGCGGGCAGGACTGGGTGCGGGTCGGGGCAGGAATTGAGGTGGGGAAGCGCTGCTGGGCCAATTGGGCCGGCCTGGCAAGGGAAGACGTTTGAAGCCAGGCCTAAAGGCCGTTTGTTTCATTGTTTTGGGCTCAAATATCACGAAAATATCACAGAAAATATTATTATACACATATATATACAACTATATACACATATCTACTTAAAGGTGTGCCAAAAAAGTTGGGTATTCCCAGGAATACTGGGGAATACCCTTAAATCCGCCCATGATCCCGGCCTTGTTCTGCCCCGGAGGTACCAAACCCTTCGCTTCTTCCCCGAGGGAACGCGTAACTGCTACACATTGCAGTCTCTAACGCCTGGTGGCAAGTACCTCGTGAGGGCTTCGTTTTGGTATGAGAATAATTATGATTATACGCAAAGCAAGCCTCCAATATTTGATCTCTATCTTGGTGTCAACTACTGGACAACGGTGGACATTCTCGGTGCAGATAATGTCACCCACATATCTGAGATAATCGTTGAGTCCCCTGCCAACTACTTGCAAGTTTGTTTGATCAACACACAGTCAGGAACTCCTTTCATCTCAGGTCTTGACTTGAGACAATTCCAGGGAAACTTTTATCCGCAATCCAGTGAAACACAATCTCTAGTTTTGTATTACGATGGCCCCGAGCTCAGTCGGTACCACTTTGGTACTGCTGGTCACATTATTAGGTAATCTTGGTTGGCTATACAAATTTTCCGTAACCTGAAGAACAAAATTTTTAACGTCTCATGTTCATATTATGTTTAATTTTAAGGTATCCAGATGACCGCTATGACAGGATATGGCAGAGCTACGACCAAGATGATAATTGGAAGCCAATAGGACACGGTATTATCAATGGGACAGTAAAGAATTATCCTAATGACAACTATGGTGCACCATCTGCAGTGATGCGTAGCGTATCCATTCCAAAACATAATGATTCAGATACGATGGTAGGGCTTTCAGCTGTTCTCAGAACGGATTACATCCCTGTGCTATATGTGCTATATTTTACTGAGGTGGAGACACTGCAAGAAAATGAATTTCGAGAATTCAGTGTCCTCCTGGATGATAATCTCCCATTAGTTAGTGCATTCAGGCCAGAGCAAATGTTAACTACAGTTGTGACGGGCACTGCACAAAGCTTTGGTGATCATTTCGCCATTGTTGTGGCATCACGGAAATCCAACAAGCCACCTTTGATTAGCGCAATGGAGTTGTACTTTATACGACCAGTGAATGGATCTGCCACTGACTCAGAAGATGGTAAATATACTACCCTTCCGTTTAAATTATTATAAGTCACTAGTCTACCAATCCATGCTCTCGCATGGGTTTGAATCATATTGTTTAATATATTGAACTAATAAATATTATTTAAATTAAGTTTTATGTTTTCTATTTGTATATTTTCTAGCACAACAGGCATAATAGGATACTTAGTTCATAGCCAATTAGGAAAAACTAACTATTACTAATTTTTGTTTTCATCCATATCAATAGTTTTTCCCTTTGCATGTCACCTATGTTTATCTCCAGCATGCATTAATAGGAAACTTAGCTTCAACAGTGGCGGCTCTTGCTGCCGCATATGTCTTATGATGTCATCAATTTAAATTTTAACTTCTTAATTTCAATATTATTAATTTGTATGGTGTTTTTATCCTTTTGTTAAGCTAAAACTTTTGTTCTTGTTATAGCTTTTATCAATTCTCATTTTGTCCTTTAAATAGGGTTTATGGTCGACTGCCCTTTTGGCACTAAGATGCATATAATAATCATTTCAAGGTTACGTAGAGTTAAACTCTAGAGGATATCAATGTTAATGCAAAGGAATCTTAATGGGCAATAAGATATAGCCACATGTGGTCTGCACTAACATCTATCGCTTCTCAAGAGTTAAGGAATTATATGTGCAGTAATAATATATATAGTTGTAGTATCAATATGCGAATGTCACACATATAATTCAAAATATATATACACATTAAAAAAATATATATACACACACATTTTATTACGTTTTATCAATTAATATAAAATTAAATTAAATAAATAAATATATATTTCACATATTAGCTCTTAATTAGGAAGTAATAGGTGATTCTTACTGTCTGATCTAATTAAATGAATTGCTCATAGTTGTTTATAGAGTACCACAACAAATCTACTGCTCCTATATAGATAACCCCACTTAGGGAGTTCTCTACGATTTCGTGAAGCCACGTCATCGAAGGGCCCCACAAATCACTAGTAAGCTCTAATCTATCAATTACTGTCTCAAAGAAAACCGTCCTCCATTGCCGCCTCCTGCCTGTCGTCGCCGCTCAAGTGCTCTACATGGTCAGCCGGTTGCCACTACCACGCACCCGGTAACCGCGGCCATCCACTCCATGCACTCGTGGAAAATTGCTTCCACCATCATCACCGTGCAATGATGATATTCAATTAAGTTGCCGTCTGGAATCATTCTGAGCTTCTTGAGCTTGCACATATATACTGCCCTTTGTCTGAAGATGTTGCCAGATCCTGCTGTCATTTTCTACCTCCTCCATCATTATCGGGACTTGATTTCCGTGCCTCATTTTCACAGTTCATCACTTAGGAATGTGCTGCATGTGGCCTTGCTTGATACTTTTAGTTTCAAGACGATGGAAGCCAATGACCAAGAGGTGGCACACAGTTCCTTCCCTACGAAATTCCATGGTAGATTAAATGGGCAGCCCGCAGCAACCAGGAATGTTTCACAGACTTCTGTCATCCTCAATTCTTAATTTTTGCTCAATAACTTTGAATACCTTTTTGTTAATTTTTAGGAACAACGAAATGTCTATTTGACAATAACTCTTTCTCTGACCCAAAGCCAGGGCCTCTCAGCAACATGGGTGTTTAATGTTTAGTCTCTGCAACAGTTGCTTACAAGTTACAATAGTACTTATTATTATTTTTAATTCAAACTCCAAACGTATAGATGCAGAACATTGGTAGGTTTTTTTCCTTTTTTTTCTATTTTTATTCAAGTGGTGGCTATCTAGCCATCGGTAGTTTTTCCCTTTGCATCAGCTATCGTTGATTCTCATAGAAACACGTGAAAAAATCTTTTGCATACATGCAGCAACGCGAGAGAATCCTCCTAGTATATATGTATTAGACTACCACAACAAATATATATGTAAACATTCCAATGTTTCATTATATAGTGCAAAAACTTGTTGAAGTCAATTTTTCATTACATCCACATGTACATTAATAAACAAGTAGTTGATATATTTCCTTTATCATGTAGTTGATATATATGTGTTCTGAGTTGAACAGGTTTCAGGATTTGTGGATTCTTGGTTTTTGCTCCCTTACAATTGTTGATCTAAACTTATGCATTTCGGTAATCTCCACTTTTTATTTAACCTTTCCAGCCCGTGCAATTATGACTATCAAGACAAGGTACTCTGTTGGTAAAAACTGGGCAGGAGATCCATGTCTGCCCGTAGATTATGCATGGGATGGCCTCAACTGCACTTACAACACTACTAGTCGTGGTGTATCATCGAGAATCATGGCCTTGTGAGTTCTGAACGAACAATATATATACTTCTCCATGAAAATTCTGCAAGTTAAGTAGATTAAAGAGTATATAAGTGTAGCATTAAGTTTATGTAATAATGGTGTTATGATGTGAATTTCCTGCAGATATCTGTCATCCAGTAAATTAAACGGTGAAATCGATCCTTCATTTGGGAAGCTGACTCGCCTCCAGCACTTGTACGTTGTGCGCGTGCATTAGTGCTTATTCTTCTTTTGATCTTGCAATGATGGATTTTTCCAACATATGATGTTTCGGACAAGATACTAATTAGTTCATTTGACCTATTTAAATAGTCATAAACGCTCACATACACAAAACGTAAGATGTTGAGCAAAAAGTTTGTTGAGAGCACCAAAGCATGGGGAAACAATTTAGAACGGGAGTACACAAAACGTCATATATTTGCATACACCAGTTTCACATACATGAGAACGTAAGATGCTGAGCACCGTAGAAGGGCAAACAATAAGTGGTCACTAAGAATACATTGAAAGGAACAACAATAAAAAAAAAACTAACAAAAGTACTAGTACGTAGTTAATTGTTGGTAATGCCATCCAGGTGACAACTAGAAGGCTTATGACTTCACCTATGATTTCTTCCCCAGCCATTAGCAGCTACTCCCTCTGTTCCAAATTATAAGTCACATTGACTTCTTTTGGCACATAGAATTTGGTATATATCTAGACATATGTTATATCTAGATTCATAGCAAAATGAATGTACCAAAAAGTCAAAAAAGGTTCATAGTTTGGAACTGAGGGAGTACTTTCTTGATTGAATAACAATGTGTGTACGCAGTTACTTGAGTTATAGCCAAATCTCCTGTTGCTAGCTTGGCGGAATCAATTGTTGCGCACTTGAGTGTTGTTGAGCTATGTGAAGTTGTGCTTTATGTGTTACCAGGTACTACCTGATGATAGTGTAGCTGGAGTAACAAATTACCCTCTATGTATTTTTGTATGAAATTATTAGAACAAAATAAGTTAAAGGGAAAAGTTATAATTGATATCTTATCTTAAACATGATATATTCTAGAGGTAGTACATTTTAAAACTTAGGAGGCTGTAAGCTTGCTGAGAAGTATGCCATGTTCTGTCATAAGAGTGCAAGTGTACTGCAGTAGAGCTTTATGTTAACAATTTCACTGACTGCAAAACTTTAAGATATTGATAACATGTAGATTTAGTGCTTCAATTTGCTTGCTATTTGCAGGGACCTATCACACAACAATCTATCAGGATCCATACCAAATTTTCTTGGTCAACTTCCGTCACTTGTATTTCTGTAAGCCGCTCCTGATAGTCCACTATTGTTTTGTATGGCTCAAACTCAGAGAATACACACACACACATATTTATTCTTCTGATCTTCATAGGAATCTGTCAAGCAACAACCTAAGTGGACCAATTCCGACCAGTCTGCTACAAAAGTCCAAGAATGGATCACTGACACTGAGGTTCACTGATTTTTCTTTTTCTTTTTTTATTATTGATCATGTAGTGAGCTACACATTATAATTGAAAAAAAGGTTTAAGAACTTCGATCGTATAAACTGAAGGACCCAAACGATTACCAATACAAGCCACGAACACCTGGAGTAGCACTAGCCAATTAACAGTAAACTTAAGAAACTAGACAAGAAAGAGGCTTTCGGGAAAAAAAAAAAAAGTTTGTGACGGGTAGTAAAAGACAAACTACCTCCGATCAGCATGAAATTTTATGATGGATTTATGGCTGCGTGAGGAATTAATATGGGCAACCTGCCTGGGCTGGTCGGTATCTAAACTAGCTCGAGCTAATTTCAGATTTTAGCTCTCGATGGAGAAAAATCATGAGCCAATCGAACAAATTCCAAAAGGCTTTAAAATTTACTTGAGGAGATTATAGCATCATAGGGAAGATCTCCACCAAAAATCAGTTCTATCAAAGAAACCCTTAAAAAAATGGACTATGGTTACGTTGAAATGGTCGAGATGGTTTTTTGTAGTTTTCAGGGGAATCCCCCTCCGTGAAAATTTGAAATCTATTAGTCTAGTTCTGAAACCAGCTCAAGCGAGTTTTTGCAGTTTTTAGCAGAATCCCAACAAAGAAAAATCTAAAATCAGTTTAAACGAACTCCAAAAAATTTGAAGCTTAGCACGCACATCTTGACTAACCAATGTAGAAGCTATGACCACAAGATCAAGTCAAAAAGATCAAATCCCTGTCTCATATTGGGGTTTTGTGAAAATTCTCCAAAACGTGATTCGTATATATGTATGTCACGAATCATGGTCTTTGACAACTCATTTTGGTGTTTGCTAGGACTGACAACAATCCGAACCTCTGTACAATTCCTGCTTCTTGTGACCGAGTTCCAAACGAAATGAAGAGTATAGTTCCAAACAAAAAGAAGAGTATAGATGAGATTGTCACTACTACAGTTACAATTGGAATCGCTCTTCTGGTTCTATTTGTTGCATTTGCCATTTGGTACAGAAGGAAAAGGACAAAAGGTAACTGATTAAGCCGGCTGAAGTTCATGAGTATTTTTTTCCCTAAAAATGGATAAGCCTGTCGATACTTTGGTTAAATACTCAGCGGAAGGACAACAACTTGTGAGTGGAGATCTGGGCCAACAAGCTGTGTGGGGGGAGGCCCAGTCTATGGGAGTTGATCATGAGGTCCCATACCTTGCAGGAATCAAACAGGATCGACGAACACTGTTACCGGACAATTACGCAGCTGATGTAGACATGCCTATTGAACTTAATTTTCGGAGCTTCAGGTACAAAGAACTAGGGGTAATAACAGGGAGCTTTGAAAACAAAATCGCTGAGGGAGGTTTTGGGCCGGTCTATGCTGGGAAACTGGACAACGGAACTGCTGTTGCTGTGAAGATGAGGTCACAATAGTCGTCGCAGGGGGATAAAGAATTTTGGGCAGAGGTATGCAGACTAGCTGAGAAGGACATGTATTACAAAAATTGAGAAATACTGTGCATGGTGGAACCCTAATAATTTATTGTTGGTCTCATTAATTGTTCTTCTGTTGCTGATTGTAGTAACGCCTTAGGGGTTTTTATAGGTATATATAGCGAATAATTTTTTTTGCGAAATGTGTATGGGACAAATTTGGAGTGCAAGCCAAGTTGAGCACATAAATTTACCTTCAATAAATATCGGAAAAAAGTAGGAATAAGATAGAGTAAATAGTGAAAAATTATAAAGTTTCAAGACATAGGAATGTATACTTACAGCTGTTTGCTATAGAGGAAAAAGAAGCACGTAAATATGGACAAGCACAGGAACATCGTTACAGTGGAGGCTTTATTTTGTCCTTCAAAATTTACTATGGTTTCCTTCCCTTTGAAAGCAACTTAATTTATTTAGTCCTTTGAAAGGAACTCATTCTAAACAGTAAACACTATGATTTGATTCTTTTCCTTTATAATTTAGTCCTTCAATTAAATAGCACTACTGCCAGTTTTTAAAAATTGATCTATTTTGTTGGAGTTACAGGTTAAGCATTTAGCCATGCTTCGTCACAAGAATTTGGTGCCCTTGTTAGGATATTGCAAGGATGAGGAGCATTTGGGCCTTGTCTATGAACTAGTTAAATGCCCGTGCGTTGCAACGGGAACACATAAGACCATGACAAATACAAGAAAGAATTGAATGTGAAACATCAGCTTCAATTATCCATAATGTTCATAAACCTATATATATTCAAGTATGCATAAACACGTTACAAAGCTGCTATCAACACGAGTTACTTACATCCTATCTAGTTACAGTTTTTAGGGGATATATTCTTAGTGTCCAACCAGTGTTGGGATCAAGCATCAGAGTTCCATCCAAACCAAACTGCATAAGACACAAGCAGAAAAGTATCGATTAGTGACTGCACCATACCAAGTTATGACATTTGCTGATTGACTTGGCCTTGCTCTCACCAATAGGCCAAAAATCCACAATAGCCCATTTATTTTACATTTAGCCTCTACAAATGTTTTGAATATCATGTCCATAAACACGTTCCTGATGCCTATTTTCTTAATATCTGACTTTCCCCCTGAAAGCCCCACTACTGGTTACTTGACCAAGTTCATTCACTGGTCACGGTCACGTCCTTGGTTGTAAAACAGAAAACAAAACCAAAGCCACCTCTGAGTAACCATGCTATGGCAGTAAGAAGTGCACTACTATGAAATGCAATCAGTTAGCACACTGAATCATACATGATCAGTCAACTATGCTTAGATTATCGAAGAAGCATCAAGTCAGCCCATGGCGATTCCATCTAGCATGATTTTTCCCATTTATGATATAAGGAGTGAAGCTCAGACTATCAAGTTAAACTATAATGAGTTAAGCTCAGATTACTATCGTTGTATAAAATATTGTTCCCATTTCTGATATATAAAAAACTTTACGAAAACACTGGAAGTAGTCAGCGATATAAATGTTGTTTAATAAAACAATTCATTTGAACATATTTAGATTCAGTATCTTGTTGCTTCCAACCCATATAGCAAAAAAAAAAGTACCAGACATACCCAGGTGAAATTCAGATATATGACAAATATATATATAAATTCCTAGATGAGCAAAGCACAGACACACCTAAGAAAGAATCCATATGTAGCTTACCTTCTTGTTGACCATGATGAGTCCAGCCGATGTACTAACACTGAAACTCCATGTTGGCATGTTGCAAAGTTGAGGATAACTTGGCACGCTGCAAAGTTGAGGATAACTTGAATGCCAGATTTCTTCGGTACTCATCTTCACTTTCACTGCTTCTCAACTCAAAGCTTGCTGGATTACATTTTCAAGAGAACGGTGACGTGAGATCCAGGAATTCAAGCGTCTAATCAAATTTTGCATCAAAATTCAGGTTAAGAAAAATCCAAACTCGATCAGAAACCATTTCACCTGATCCACTCCTTGAATTCATCATTCGAGGTCAGTCTCCACATCATGCAATACCTGGGAAAAAGAAACCAAAAAGCCATTAACTTTGTCATCAAACCAACGGGGCATAGCTGAGAATTTTTTAAGCAGCACACATCCTGCAATGTTCTCGCCAATTCCATAACATTTCTCACAGGATGCCAGAGCCATCCACCAACGATGGCTTCTTGTTATAGGGCATTCCCTCGAATATGGAGACAACACTCATACAGTCCAAGCCACTCCAACATTGAACAACACTCATGCATTCCAGAAGAAAGTGCAAACACAATTGAGCATTGAACAGAGATTACTCAATAGGAATTTGGGGGAGGGGCTTGCTTGTTTGGGGAATCCATTGCTCCAGCATCAAGCAGACCAAGCCATTCCAGCAGCTCACCGTGAAAGGCAGCGACCCCGGCGGCTGACACAGCCAGGGTGCCGCGCCCCAAGACAGGCCAGGAACCGCTGAGAATCCTGAGCGTACAAGATGGCGGGCTGGAGGGCTTCTCGAGATGGGTGGCGATGGAGTGGAGGCGGCGGCGCCGATACTCTGGCGGCATCGCCCGGCAGGTCCTGGACGCGGCAGCGCAACGTGGAGCGTCCAGCAAGTGACCGCTCCTGAAGGCGACGAGCGATCTGGGCGGCCGGCGGGGACAGCCGGCGGGGCGGTGTCAGCGGGGGCGGGCCGGCGTCCGCGCTCGGTGACGGGCGGCGGCGGTTCCGCGATCGGACGGGGCCGCCGGGCGATTCCGCATGCGGGCGGGGCGGGGGCTCTCTGCGGTTTGGGCGGACGGGCGTGCAGCGGGAGCGGGGCAGCTGTTCCGCCGGGCGACGAAGGCAGAGGAGAGAGGGCGACGTGTTTAGCGGGATTAGGAGCAGGGCATGGGTTGAAGCGCGGTGAAGCCATTAGCGCTAGCGGATGGCGCAGGGCGAGGAGCGTCGCGGTAGACAGAGAGAGCGCGAGCTGAGCGAATCGTCTTGCGAGGTGGAGGTGGGCGGCAGTTCTGCGTGAGAAGCAGGGCAGGGATAACCGGGTGAACTTCTTGCCGCGAGCTCGCGGTTAGTCTGCCGGGGGACCGCCCGGGACGTGAGATTCGCGCTGGTGGAAGCCGGGTGAACTTACGCGAGGGGGCGAGGTTAAAGCCGGGGTGGACGATTCCATTTGGGATTTTTAGTAGTAAGATACATGGCTGGGGGAAATGTGGAACAACGGCTGATCAGAGGTTGGTGATTTTGACTAATAACCGCCAACACACACCTACATATACCCATCAGTCCCGATGTTGAATGATGAGTGTAAAACAATTCTTGTGGGTATGTAGGAGGAACCATAGAAGCCCCTCTCACTTGGTCGCAACGCCTCAAGATCGCGCTGGATTCTGCCCGTGGTACGTACGTACATATGCCTCAAGATGTCCATTCTTTTTATATATATGAGCGGCAAAAATCATTCCTCGCTCTCAAACTGCTATTGATGTCTAGAGTTAGTCCTCAAACTCTAAAATTAGATATGCGGAACCCTTCAACTATTAACATTGAACAACTTTGGTCCTGGCTGTTTTCAAAGTTGGTTTTGAGTACATATGAAAAAAATAGATAAATCACACAAATTCTTTTAAATGTTGAAAATATGGAATTGGTACCAATATTTGTTTTTGAAAGTATAATCTATCTCACCGAGAATCGATAATTAACTTTGGTTTAGACTACTTCGTGCGAATTGCCCTGACGAAACATTTGAATTTTTTAGACGCAAAAAGAAACATTTCAATTTCAAAATATGAGAGCTTTAAATAGAATTTTGGAACCAAACATGATTTCGGATGAAACAATCATCAACTACGAAATTGTAGATTTCAAATAGATCTATAACTTTGGTTTTGTTAAATTTTTTTTTTCGTCTGAGCTTGTTTGAACAGTTTGAAATAATTGAATTTTAAAATATGAGAAATGCAAGCAAAATTTGAGGACAATAAATGATTTCAAATAAAAAATCATCGCCTGAGTTTGTTTGAACAATTCAAAAATTTGAATTACAAAATATGGGAACTTCAAACATATAGATTATATTTTCAATTAAATAATACTTAAATTTCTAAAAGTTGGTGACTATTTTAGAAGATAGTTTTTTTAAAAAAAGTTGCTACAAATTTTGTGCTTTTGTAGTTCACAAATGTGACACTAAATAGTATGACGTGGCTGTACCTTGTATAAATCGAAAATTGTAATCTTATATACACTTGGTGGAAGAAAATGTGACATTGAGGTCTTGTTTGGGTGCATGTTTATCCACTTCAATCCTCATGTGCTTAATTCCACTCCAATCCACTTCAACATATGTGAATTGAAATAGATACATTTGCACCCAAACGAGGCCTCGGAGATGATGTTGTACTTATGGAGATTGACACGTGGGTATTTAGAAATAATTGTACTTACTCCATTAGATAACTCAATATGGCTTGTGTTCAATCTATCTAGTTTAATTTCTCCATTCATAAAACCACTATATATATATATATATATATATAGGGCTCGCTTAAAGTAGTCCCGAGTGCGATTATTAATCAGTGCCCGACACCCCACGCCAGCCGAGCGTGCGCCCACATCCTGGCCAGCGCTTGCCCGCCTGAGACCCACCCCCGCGGCCCCCACCATGTCCCCAGGGTCACCGTTTTCTTTTTTCAGTTTTTCACGTGAGCAGGTTTTGCGACTGGTATTTTCTTGTTTTCTTTTAACGCAAATAGTTAGGCACCTATTTCTTTACTTTTTCTATCCAACAGTATTTTGCAAGTCAGAATGCAGGATTGACCGTTTGCAAGTCAGAATGCAGGATTGACCGTGCCGTTTACCTTAGTTTCAGGGTTTTTTACTCTTCTTGTTTTGTGATTAATATCACATTATTACTTATTCACTTCTGAAACTATATAGTTCCTATAATAGACTTTCCTTTTGCTTGACACAAAGCCGCTATTGAATGGGTAAAAACTTATAATTAGCACAACTTTTCAGCAAGATCAAGTACTCATAACAAATTTCGTCAAAAAAAAAAAGTACTCATAACAAATTACTGTACACTTTTCTAAAAATAATTACTGTAAACTTTCTAAAGTGACGGCGCTGGTCATGAGCAGTTGCAAATGCTGATCACAACTTTCTAAAGTCACCTTGCTGATCACAACTTTCTAAAATGAGACTACTTGAGGGCAGAATTAAAAGAAATTTATTAGTGCAACCTTCATATCTGTTAATAGATCTTGCAACAAAAGTACTGCTGATATAAACTGTGAATCTTCCATAATGAATTGATAATGGACACTTTGCACATCAAACTAAGAAGGCCAGGTATTATGAGCCCTATTAGCTCGTCTTGGGGAAGAGTGGTGCCTCATATAGGCACGCAACCAGCTTGTGACACCTAGTCGCCTTTGAAGCCATGATTATGAGTAGAAGATCCATAAATAATTTCACATCAATCTATTAAATCACATTTAACGGAGCATATCTAATAGTTTAATCAGAAAAAATATTGTTACAACCATTGCAGCCGCGGCAGAGAGAAGCCATCAAGAAACAATCCGGTTAGATTAACTGAATCAATTTGCAGAACTATTCAGTTTGGTCGACTTCCATGGCTTTGACAGAGTCTATCAAAATTTCTCTTAGGTCTCCTTTCTTTCACCAAGCTAATGCACTCCTACATGGCAAGTATGACATACGATCAGCATCATGTATTAGTTCAAATGTGCATTATATTTGGAGAAAAACATATATCACGTGGCGATTCAATATGTATAATAAAAAAAGGTGTAAATTCTCATGAAACAAAATCAAATGTTAATACTAAACTAGGTAAATTTTTAGTCTTCTCAGTCCACTGACATCAGCTAGTATACAAGGATAATATCTTTATCGTAAATTACTCCATCCATTCCAAACTGTAAGCCATTTTGTTTTTTTTCTATGTAGTTTTGCTATGCATCTAGATATATATGTCTAAATACATAATAAACCCAAAACTTAAATTTGGAACAGAGGGAGTAATAAAATATAATAAACCTATTCCCTGCTATGACACACTGCAGCAATACACAAAAAAAGTGTTGCATGATCCAAAGACAGAACAGTATATTATTCCATAATGAAACATCCCACTAAGCTCAGATTAACTAACCTTAAGAGTCGCCATGGATGTTACTGCACCTCCAACTTTTGTAATGACACTAGGCGGTCTGAAGAATCTACAACGACAGTCACATATGTTTCTATTATCGATTCTTCTTCAGAAGTTGGGTCTGCTAGTATACTATCTTTATGAAGTGAACAGGTAAGGGACAATGGAATGTCACCAAGTGTCAGCTTCCTCTTTTCTCTGTTTACCAATTCAAATTCGTTTTTTTCCATCATTGCCTCCAACAGTAAATCATCTACCATCATCACCAACGGAAACTAAAGGAATCTCCACTGCAAAAATTACATAAAATTTGTAGTGATTAGAGAGAAATAAGCAAGGTACTAGCAGATAGGACCACTGAGCCACTGAAATGGAACACGAAAAAGGACATGTATGAACTGAACTTATTTGAAGAGAAATAGAGGTGAGCACAGCAGAGCTGATACTTTGACTACCAACCTAAACACTCCAAACATTACAAAACACAGATTGCTCACGTGGATGTTTTGACGAAGAAAAGCATAATACAAAAGAGTGTAGCGCTTAGTCCTAAAAGAACGGGACAAGTGCATGGTGGTACCAAAAGGAAGCACTGAAGCAGAGATGGTGGCAGCTAAATTCAGAGATCAAGAGTCAAGACCAGCTTTGCCACTAAGAGGGTTAGCTAGCTAGAGAAAAGAGAATACTCTCTAAAGTAAAACAGAATGTTCATGATGATCATACATTCATAGTCCTAGAAACCAGATCAAGTTATTTTCTCTAAAAACCAGATCAAGTTATGCATGAGAACTCATCAATTCACATGAAAATTCAGGCCCTCACAGCAAATAAAAATCTAAACCATATATTTTCGCACTTCCAATGACAGTCAGGGTGTTTGCAATTGCAGTTTTCTTGCACAAGTGGCCTAAGCAATATTCGATTTCAATCATGACAACAAAAAGACATAATTATCAATTTACAATGTGGCAGATAAAGCACCCAGACATTCTTAAAAAAGCAAGATGTCGTCGTATTCAAAATTAATCAAATATCATCAAACACCAAAAGCATCTAGTTAGAACACAGAAACACACATATGTCCTCCTAAATAAGTAATTTGCATTCAACCACAATTCTCAAGTGCTTCAACATAAATCGGTTCTATAGCAATTCCTCCCCAATCAAAATTGGTGCCCCATTCCAAACAAACTAGGAATAAATATTGAATTCAGTGGAAGAAGATATGATTCAAAGCTAAAATTTAACTGCATCTGAAGCCCCATTCGACAACAAGCACAACAAAGCTTCGTTTGCATCTAATTCTAATCCAAATAGGAAGCTTCTTAACTAGATAAAACTCTGTAAATTTTCAATGTGGAGACAAAGTATAGTAGTAAAAAATATAATCTATGATATGAAATTCCAGAAACTTGTGCCCTGCTCCAAATCTGGAGCTTGAAACAGTCAAATCTTTAAGTTCTCTAGTGGATTTTTATGAGGTCTAGGTGCATGTTTAATAGGCTACTAAAGGCATTTAACTATTTCATTATCATTTCACATTTAAGAACACTGGGTAGGCAGCTTACAGTTTTGGACTGGAATAATCAATTTGGACTAGAATAATCAATTTGCTGTGGTGAGGGAAGCACCACGCAGCAGCTCAGTGAGCAAAAGAATTACTGAACCAAATTTTTGGACTGGAATAATCAATTTGCTTAACTCAGAAATAATATGAGCATAAAGTTTGATTCCCAAGGTGGAGCAGCTAGGTAAGTTGAAATTGCCTACAATATCTTCAAAGTGAATATGAAAGATAAATCCAATATGGTCAAGAGCAGCCTCTGGTCCAGAATTGGAAGATGCGAACTAACTCAATTTTTGTCACACAAATATCATTGATTGGTGGCTTTTAGATGCTGGTGACGGAAGCACCACACAGCAGCTTAGTGAGCAAAGAATTACTGAACCTAATTTTTGGACTGGAATAATCAAATTTTCTTAACTCAGAAATCCTATGCGCATACAGTTTGCTTCGCGAGGTGGAACAGCTAGGTAAGTTGAAATTGCCTTAAATATCTTCAATGTGAATATGGAAGGTAAATCCAATTTGGTCAAGAGCAACCTCTGGGCAAGAATTAGAAGATGCGAATTAACTCAGTTTTAGTCACACAAATATCACTGATTGGTGGCTGCAATTTTGGAAGAAAACAAAGGCAGAAGAAAACTACCTGCAGGGAAGAACTGCATTCTGGTTCTTGCTATGACTGTCTGGCATGGCTAGCGTGAGTGTGTTAATGTGGAGCGGGCCAGCATCTAATGATGTCTGGTAGTGCCCAAGCTTTGCGAACACCCAACACCTGCTGCCAACGACCGCATCCGGCGACGACAAGGCAAGGTGCCACCATCATCTTCATTGAGGAGGATGCAAAGCAGGGCAGAGCTCAGCCAAAATTTAGCTGGGGCAGAACTTGAACACATAACTAATATTATAAAAAAAATTACATACGCATATCACATTCTCATTGATATCCCACACGAATGGATAATATATGAAAATTTTAATCTTTTATATAATGAAAGATGGTACCTAGTATCAAAAAGCAGTCGACCAAAGCAAGCTAGCAGCACCTTCATATAATTCATTAATTCAACATACCCCAATTGATTAAGATTCAACTATCCAAGAGCTAATAAACCTATCAATTTTAAGAACAAATCAATTACTGTATGATATTTGATATAATCAATTTACACAACTATGAAAAAGACATAGCATTAGTGCATTTCGATAACGAGCTGTAACAATCAACTGGTAAATCATAAAATCAATTGCCATTAGGTATTTCTATACTAATGGGGCAATCCCCTACGCAGAGGGCAACAAAAATTCTCTAATAAATCCAATCTAGTCGCAATGTTGCCAATGCATGTAGCATTTCATTATTGCAATGTGTTATGATAAAAAATGACATATGAACTATGTAGCCAACCTTTCGAGCTGCATCCGAAGTAGCAAATTAAATACATGCATACAGAACCTTTCAACGCAAAGCTGCAATATGCAGAATCTAACAATGTTTAGACCAACATGAAAAACCAAAACAATTGTTTTTTTTCTCAATTTCTTCGTTAGAATTGACAGAACCTGTCTGTTTCAGAAAGATTGTGTACTGTTTCAGAAAGATTGGTAGCCTATTTCTACTTCACTCTGATATTCAGATAACCTATTTATACTCAACTTCCATCCACGGATATGAACACAGATAGAAATTAGGTAACCACAGAAATTTGGAACAGGTGATAGAAAATTGGAGGCAGGCATCAAACAAGATACGTTGGTTTCCATGATTACCATGGATTTGTGCGGTGACCCTAACGAGGAACCAGGAGGCGGCCGTGGATTTGAGCGAAGCTGCATCCATCTGCACGCTGCCCTCCATCTCTCTCGCTGGAGATCGATCGGGTGACTGACCAGAGCCGGACACTCGACCTCCTGCCGCCCGACATGATGGAGATTGCCTGGCCGGGCGCGCCCCTCAGCCGGGGTGGGCCACCACCCACGGGCAGGCACGGAGGCCGCGGACGCCTCGGCCGCTGCTGCGGGGGCCGTTGACGTGGAAGATCACCGCCGCAGAAGGGGACGCCGTCCACTGAGCCCCTCGCTGGTGGACTCGCCGCGAGCTCGCCGGCCACTAGGATGGAACTACACGCCTGGCGTGGATTCGCCGCAAGCTGCGTACCGCCGGCAAAGATGGGAAGGGACGGGGCGACTTGGCCTCGATGCGGCGTAACCGGTGTCTCCCCAACTCCTCCCACGATCTAGTCGATCGGAGACCACGCCTTGGCGCCGTGGGTGACAAAGATCGCGGAGGACGGGAGGAGAGGGGGGGGGTGGCCGGATCTGATTTCGAGGTGCTCGCCGGCGCCGCCACCGGATATGGAGAGGGTAGGGACGGCCGGTGCCGGCGGAGAGAGGAAAGAGGAGACCGGCGAACGGGGTGAGGAACCGTAAAGAAATCGTGGGTCGGTGAAGGATATTCGAGGCAGCAGTCGAGCTTCGTGGGTGAACCCAGCGCCCCGCGTGGTCCGCTTCGGGTCCGGTGGTAGCGAAGAACCGGCGCGCACCGTCGGTCGCTTCGGGTTCGATGATTGGGCTCGGGTAGCGATTATTAATCACTACCCAGGGTAATATATATATATATATATATATATATATATATATATATATATATATATATATATATATATAGGGTAAATTTTTCTACACCCTAGGTGTAGTTACACCCATGTGTATATCTCAAGATTTATGGTATATATGACCGAGCGAAGTGCATGTGGATGAAGTATATGATCATACTAGAGCATCTATGGTGGTATATACGTTAAGTATGCATTCATACTTTGAGTATATGGATATACTTCTTTTATATACGGCAATAGTGGCATTTTATGTAATTATTAAAAAATATGGGTTCCATCGAAATTTTTTTCGTAGTAAGATCTAGAGTATCTTAATATGAGTATCTAAACATACTCAAACCAATAAACAAGTATGAACACATACACAATGTGGTTTTTTGAATATGGGTGTAACTACACCGGGTGTATAGAAAGTGCACCCTATATATATATATACCCCAGGTAGTGAATAATAATCACTACCCGAGCCCAAATCATGGAGTCCGACTCAACCCCGCAGGCCCGCGCGCCCCAAATCACGGTGCCCGAATCACCCCTCACCACGCGCCGGTCAAATCCCTCCTCCCCCGCTCCCCGCTCTCACCTTGGCGGTTCCGTGCCACGGGCAGCTGCTTTCCTGATACGAAGCTCCCACGATTTCTGCGGTTTCTTTTCTTCGCAGCTCCGTGCGCCCGTAATTCGCTCCAGGCGAGACCGCCGCCCAGGCCTCACATCCGCGATTTCGGCACCCCGAGCTCTCCGTCGGCGGCCGTGGAACCAGCGACGCCGCCCGGTCCGCGCCTCAACCTCCGGCGCGGCCAGTGCTCGAGCCCACTGGGGCGGATCCCCTGCGCGTCCCGTTGATGAAGCTGCCATCGGAGAGGAGGTGCCGCTGCGTTCTGTATCCGGCGTGGTTTTTAGTCGCTAACTTTTGCATATCAATTGGAGACATTATCTTCCGATCCCTGCAGCTAGAAGCAAATCGAGTTATCTAGTGATTCGGCTGCTTCATCCTAGAATTGGCTGATTGATCCAGAAACGGAGGAATATACCCCAACTGCAGTCCACATCCATGGCTGTCTGATTACTGCAGTCTGCTGCTATTCATGGCTGCTGCACAGGCCCCAATCCTCCATTGACAACAATTCCTCTCAAATCCTCCACAGGTAACGACTCTTCTAATCATCTTCTTTTTCAGGCGTTTCCGTTTTATTTTATTACCCGTCGTTGCCATCAAATGCTGGGAACATACTTTGTTGACTGGTGCCCACTTACTGTAACTTTTGCATCCGTGAATATTTGTTTCTTCTTTCTATTTGCCTACTTAGTCCTTATTATTTAGCAATGCACACTGTTAGTTCGATTAGACATCTCAGAAGGTCGCATAAGTTATTTTATGATTCTAGCGAATTTAGGCAGTGACTGGCATTCCTGTTTTCAACCCAATTTTGAGCAGATCCAAATACTTTGAATGTCAGATACCTTGTTTTGTATTTATAATATATATATGTACTGTATCTAATAAATCATATATACACCAATCTTTTTGGTAATTATTGTTGTTTTATGGCAGTTTTGAAATATGACGTAGCTTATTATAATATTACAGTAAATTAGATCATTGTTCAAACATCTTGTAATACTTTTATTTATACTACAAAATTCTGGCAAATATTGTTAATACAAGTTCTAGTAAATATTCATAGTACAAAATTCTTGGCCGCGGTTTGTGCAGCTGCTTGAGGGTGTTGTAGAATTAGACTTGCACGGCCACAGTGCGGGAAGTCCACGTCTTGGCCAATGGGCGATTGGATGTTCAACGCCGAGCAAAGCTGCCGTGCCCCCTCCAGGTACCGGGACTTCAGCTTGGATGATTATTCTTACATTTTAATTTCTGATTTTTCTTCCGCCTGTGGGATATTATTTTTCCACATTTATTAATTTCTGGTTTTTCTTCTTCCACCTGTTCTAGGTTCTCCCCTGGAACAATGGACACCAATCATCCACCTCCTTTGCAGCAGCTCGCAGTTCCTCAAATCCATAGATGGATTTCTTCGGATTAGTTTTCTGTGAGCTCCTCTCACACTTAAGGTGCCTCCCACCCTCATGTTCTTTCAATTATTATGATGTTGCTCATGCTAGTGCTGTAGTGCAAATGGTGATTGGATTAGGTTTTTAGTCCTAATTTGTTGTGTCTGATTCCTGTTCTCCCTTTCTAGGAGCTTAATCTGCATTTATGATTCATTTTTTACAATGCAGTTTGTGCAGGCATCTAGGATACTAGACACTTCGAATATTGCTTTAATACTTGGAACTTAATGTTTATTTTGGTATTCTAAGGTGTTCGTGCTCTGCATTGTGTGTATTATAACATTGATAGGAGTCGTTGTTCCTCAGGTTTCCTTTACCCTCCTTATTTTATTATTCATGCATCTTGCTTTGATGACCCATTAAGGTAGTGTCAATTTGGTTTCACTGTTAGATTCCCTGATATGGGTACTGTTTGTTAAGAATGATTACTATATTTCCACTTCATTTTCAATTTTTCATTATATTTTAGTTTTGGTAAGCATTATGCACATATAATGCTTCAAAATCCTTTTTCAACTTCATTAATTCATTATGCGCTCAAGTAATTGGTTTCATACAGCCAAAGACATTGATTCGGCTTTGCATTGATTTTTTTATTCGACTCATACACGTATGTTTTTACTTATGGCATGATTATAGTTTCATAAATCAATTCTATTTATTCTGCATTTGCACAGGATGCCCATTCTGAAAAAGGCCCTGGTTCCTCGACTAAAAGGTTCTTTGTCCTATTTCCTCGATTAAAAGGTTCTTAAATTTAAGCTGCAGAGTATATGACTGCTGTATTCTAAATAAATTCTGACTCAATGTCTTCAGATTCCGGTTGGAGCTGGTTGATAAGATGCCTGACAACCCAGAAGGGCTTGTATTTGAGAGCAGTTTAACAGCGGTCAGTACATGTTTTTTAGTGGCCTTTTGCATTAGATTCCCAGCCATTATTTGAGAGCCTTGATGTTCTTAGGTTACCACAATGAATGAATTTTTATTTAACCTTGTCTTCTGATGTGAGCTCTAATTTTTTTAGTCACCCTCCTTCCACCGGTAGGTGATGTTGGCCTCATCGACACTCGATCAGCCGCACTAGTGTGCCCCTTGCATTAACAAGGTATGCTGGAGTGCTCTGCACTTGTTTGGACTGGTTGTTGTATCTGCCATGCATAAAATTTGACATTGATTTTATGATTTATCTATGTTGATTTATGTATGCACTAGCTGCTATTATAGAAACAAGTTATTATGACTACTATAATTAAGAGCGTTTGCATTGCTTTCACAATATTTAACTCTCCGTTAGTTGGCCTGCCACTATACTGAATTACCAGTATTCTTTCATTGCACTTCAGCTTATACTTATCTTGCTCTCCTTGTTAGATACCTACTCCTCTTTAGTCAATTATCACTGTTCATCATGTTATTCTGAAAGCTCATAATACTCTCAATTTTTTTATGAATCATCTACCCTGGTTACAGCCAGAAGACCTTTGTTATGTATCATACTTTTGGCTCTTTCCTTGTGTATTTAGATCCAAGGCGTTCACCTTCTAAGCACTTTGCAACGGCTACTTCGCAGGACCACTCATTGAGAAGGTATTGTTTTTGCAAATGGTCTGGTACATGCCGATCCCACAGCTACGATTTATGATTTGCTGGAGACGTCTTAACCCCCGCAGGTCCAAGTTTTTTTTTTTAATTAGTGAATTGTTACCGCCCCTTGAACCTATAGAAACAAAACCATGTTTTTGCCAAACAATGTTCTAAGATGTGGTCAACAATTTCTTCAGCACACCTTAGGCAAAGTTTTGGCAAATAAATGGGTTTGTGATAGGTCATAACCTACACCCAGCTAAGAAAGTGGGCGTTACCTATCGTCTAGTGTCACAATGTTAGAAGCTAAATCACTGAACTTGGTATAGTTGTTTGCATTCTGTATTTTTGTTCTGATGAACTTGGGCTTGCTTGAAATACATGCTCACGCATGTGCTCAGAAAAAAAAATCTGGTTTGCTTCCTGATATAGTTGAATTCCAGTCTAACAGCCTCAGTTTGGTCATTCCTTGCAGGCACTCATCTTCAGAGTCTTGGCAATCATCGCTATCTGTAGCATTGATAATCTGTGTAGAGAAGTAGTACTCAAAACGAGGAAAACACAGTAGTTGGACTTGGCATTCTCAAGGAAATTGTAATTTCAGTGAAAGTAGCTTGTCTTTGCAGTCATCCTTCTTGTATTACTATAGCAAGTTGTTGATTTGAATGCTTGCTACCATGCTTGGTTGACCTTCATGTCAATGTTGTTTATCAATGAGGATGTTAATTGCTCTATCACAAAATGTGTGCTCTACGATCTGTGATGCTTTTGAGCTCTATGTTTGCAATCTTCGAGAAACAGATAAACTTGTCGGGGTTAAAACGCAAATTCGTTTTTTTGCAAGGAGTCTAATGTGACTATTGAAGCGAACCTGACTAGTTTATCTATAGCTTCGAGAATGAGGTCGAGTCGAGAACGGAGGGAAATAGATCCTAGCATTGTTTCTAGAGTTGTTAATGTTCTTTTGTTTATTTTGTTTCTCTTTTTTCGTTTTTTGAAATGTTTAATATTATCAAATCTCAGAATAAATACTGCAATCATATTTTCCGTTAAAATATATTTAGAGATACCTTAACATAGTTCGCTCATGGAATTTTCATATTTCTAACCGTATATAGTATGAAGTTATCGATAGACATTCTTTTTATATACAAAAGGCCAGAAACGTGTGCAACAAATCATTTATTCATTCATGGATGTGACCAGAGAACGAGTATAGTTTTAGTGTAATGTATGCTAAAAGTACACATGCCCTTCAAATAGACTGCACATCTCGTACATATGCACGTCATGTAAAGACATCTTGAGATCGAGTCCAAAGAACATACACATGCAACACATCTGCAGAGCAAATGTGCGCATTCCACGACTTGATCACAACGAGAACACCTCCCCGGACTAGGGAGCCCAACGGATGAAACTCGGTGGGAAGTTGCGCGTGATTCTCATTGAGAAATTCAATTCCTTTGCTCCTATGTCACTAACATCCACCTCGCGCGTTCTCCACTTCTCCATGTCGCCTGCTCGCGTGGCTGATTTATGGTTGAGGGAGGGGCTGCCGCCGTCCTCCACTTTGCACTTCCCTTCCTGATTCGCTCCTCCACCCCTGCTGACCAATCTCCTCCATCCTGCCGGGCACTAGGCTGTCTATTTTCTCACCAAATTTATATGACTAACCTGCAAGAATGAGCACAAGTTATTTTGCAACATATATGTTCATTGAAGTAAACTGAGTTTAAACAAGTCCCTTTTATACTAAATCAAGCATAGCTGTGTAAATATGGCAAATGTTTTCTCATTAAATGTTAAGGGCTATCAATATTAAGGAAGTCATATACAATTTATGGCAAATGAATAACCTTCATTGGGATCATAAATATTAGAGTTCCAATAAATCATTGGTCAAATTATATTACTTTTTATCATAATGATACCATTTGTGAACAAAAAAAGAATACATCTCTCTCCCTTCTCTTGCCCTTCTCTAATTGTCGCAAAATTGCTTCCACAAATCGGAAGAAGTAGAATAAAAGAAACATTAAGAAACAACTTTCATGATTAATACTAGAGTTTTAAAATGAAAGCCTATGGTTACATATAACATTGGACATAAGGCATTGTGGATCAGAACAAGAAAATAACCATGGTTGTAAAGATTGAGCTTTTATTGCTCAAGATAAATTTGGTGACGAGGAGTTATGGAACAAACACTGAAATAGTATATGAGATAGCAGAAATACATTTATGGACTGTTACATAACTAATTTAAGAATTTGGACTGCTAGATAAGAATTTAAGAACTTGAACAGCACCCAAGCACAATCAGATACGATACCATGTGCTACATAATTCAATGTTCTAGGGGAGTAGCTGGTGAAGGCTGCTGCAGAAGGGGAACGCCTCAGATCTACAGGAAGAAAAGAGCAAAAGGAACAAAAAATACTGATAAAAATATTAGCTCTGAATAGGCTAGACGAATATAAAATTTTGAGAGTATAGTGGATTTAAAGAACAACATGATGATCACCATGGAAATGACCAAGGCTAAGTACATATACGTCCAAAAAAGGAGAGTCAAATTTGTCACTATAGGTTGATCGAGATTGTAAAGGAACCAGGTATCTTCATATTGCTATATACGAACTACAAATAATTTGAGTAGAAAACTAAAATGGGCTTGACACAATAGGGTCAGGAGAAATCGAAACAGTCTGCAATTTGATAGAAAAATTAAGTTCGGGTGAACAATTAGGAAATGTGATTTTTTTTCTCTGCGTCTTCATCGATTCATAGCGATGTGCATTGATTTATGTTCTGTGAAATTTGATAGTGAAGCTTGTATATACTCAGTGTAATGGCAACTAGATGCGCCTAAATTTGACATTCTCCACTAATAACAAATAATAAATGCTAAATTGTCTTGGGATGCTAAGTTTACATGTATATCAAGACTTCTAGATGTGTGGAGATGATAGGTGGTGATCAGTGGTAATAATCCGTCATTCTGGAACTTCAATATAAACTGTGAATTTTATAGAAGTACTTGTCATGTGGGGCCAGCAGTACAGCTGGCGCCCAAGAGGCCAGAAGAAGGCTGGCATAGCTGGCCAGGGCACCGAGGGTCTGGTGGTGACCGAAGGGGCCTGAAGTTTGAAAGTCTTAGAGCAATTATGAGGGTGTGAACATGAGAGTAGTAGTGTGAAAGGGTGTTGGGAGCCTGACAGTCGTGTAAGCCTGCTCCTATATATATGTAAGCGAGACCTGATGAAGGAATCACGAAGAAAGAAGTTATCTCCTAAACTCGCATCCTCTTTCAATCCTAATCTTATCCCTTTCTCGGTAGTCAGGCAAAAACCCTAGCACCACCATTACCAACCTCAAGCTATAAACTAAGAAGCCATGGCCTTCCTACCTTGGGTGCTATCCTCACTATCCCCCATATGAGCTAATGTTCATAACAGTACTGCAGTTTGACTGTGTTTACGATGCTTTTAAAATTCTGTGTAGGTTACGTATTGGGGAAGAGGCATGGACACAATTCAGATGTTGAAGCTATCAATTTTGTATCCCGAGCTGAATTCCAGAACATAACCTACTAGAATCATGATACCACACATCAGCAGAGGATTCCCTCCCGAGGTGCTTTCATTGGTTAACTGTTGCTAATACAGTGAGAATAATTTCTTCACCTAAGATATATCGGCTTGTTTCATTTTTATTGTCTCTGCAACAGAAATATCATCACAAGACTGACTGGAATTATCCTAATTTTGGTTTCGATGCACAAACCAGTGACTGCTGAAGACCAGGCTAACATGTTAGCATTGCAGAATCACCCGCGGAATCATTGATCCCCAAGCTAAAATTCATCGCGTTCACTCAGATTTTTTAACATTATGAAAACAAGCTCACAAGGTAAACAAATTACCTTTACTCGTGGGGAACTTTGGAGAGGTTCGTGCACCACCGTGAATGGAGGACAGCTGACCAGTGGCTGGGCGTCTATTTATCCAATAAATCCTTAAACTGACACAAATCACGGAAACATTTACGGATTATTGCCTTATTTGATAGCTATAAAGAAGTGCCGTGAACATACCACCCGAATAAAGCATTGATCTACAAGCTAAAATTCAGCTCGTTCACACTGATATTTTAAATTTGATGAAAACTAGATCTGTAATTCCCACCTTGGCGCTGTTGTGGCGCGTCGGTTCGATGGCGGTGGAGGGTCAGCATCGTCCTGGCGGCCACCGCGCCCACCGGGCTCTGAACCTCGCCTCTTTCATTGCCTTTTGCACCGAGGCTCCTCCCACAATGCCGCCAATGGAGGCGAGAGCGGGGATTGTTGGCGATGGCGGCCGCCGGAGTCCCTAGGTGATGCCGCAAAGTGAATGTGAGATCAGCGGCGCCCGATATCCGCTCCCCGGGTAGGGGCAAGGACCGCTTCGGTGTGGCCTAATCTCGGTCCGGGTCGGGCTGCGGTTAATCGCCCGGTGTACGGGCTGCTCGGGCGATCTCGCCGCAAGGCCCGGGTCGTGACGGTTTGCGTTGTTCGGGAAAGTGGGGCGAGGTGCGCTGAATTCTTCAATTGTCTCGGTCGTCGCGAGAGTCACGGGGGCAAGATGCGGCGTGCCTGCGGGAGGGACCCGAACCTGGTTGGCGCGGTGCCGCGGACCTAGCTCCCGCGTGAGGGGCTCGGGTAGTGATTATTAATCACTACCCCGGGTTTATTTAAGCGCAGCTATATATATATATATATATATATATATATATATATATATATATATATATATATATATATATAGGGTCGTTCTATTGGGGCCCAGGGCTCCCAATATGTTGCGGAGAGCCCTAGCCAAACCAGCATGCAGGACGGGTGGTTACTGGTTGCAGCCTGGATCCCACGCTCGTGCTCGTGCAGCCCAACCGAGTGGGCGCATGGGTGGGACTGGAGCAGCGCCTGGACCAGCTGCTGACGTCTGGACCAACATGCCATCGGATGGGCAGGATGCAGAGATTTGAATTTGGACCCAGCATAAAAACTAGTGGCCGTGTGCATTAAAATCAATTTGGTACTGCATACAAATCTCCTCACGAGATGAATGTTTTAGCACACAACACCTGACACAAAGCTGAGAAGACTGACACATGCATGGGCATGTATCCCATCTAATTCTTTTCGTTTTTTCTCAGTAACACCTTAATGCATCATTCGATTCAAAAAAAAAATGTTTTCACCATTAAACTCTAGACATTTTTGTGCACGATTCAAGATCCATTGTGAATATTTTTTTGAAAAATTTTGAAATTCAAAAATTTGTGCATGGAATAAATACCAGTCTGTGCATAGAATCTCGTGAGGGAGTGCATAGTAACATGGCAGGTGCCCTTGTCTTATCAAAAAATTTAAAATTTGAATCACCGCAATTGAAGCACATCTATTAAAGGCCATTTGAATGCATAGAATCAATTGTCAATATGCGTAGAATAGTTTTTGACACCGTCATTACTTAGAAATTTGTGTTTGGATGAATAAATGTTATCTACTTTACCACTTAAAACCCTCTCCATGAGATGAACAGAAAGTTTTGCTGCTGACATTGCATAGTTTTGTCGATGATATTTAAATTTTGTTACCACATAAAAAATCTCTCCACAATACACTTCACTTTAAATTAAAATAATTATGCTTTAGGATAAACAGATTTATCTTCTTCTATGCATATAATCTTGTGAGCGAGTGCATAGCAACATGGTATGTGCTCTCGTCTCCTCTAAAATTTGAAATTTGAATCACCAAACTTGAAGCATAACGAATGAAGGCCGATTGAATGAATAGAATCACTTGTCAATATTCGTAAACCAGTTAAGATATAGATTTTAAATTTAAAATTTGAAATTTAAATCACAACACATGACTCATAGCACTTGAAGGTTGATTGGATGCGTAGAATCACTTGTCAAGGTGCGTAGTACAATTTGTACACAAGCATTGCGTAGAAATTTGATGATTGAATGCATAACAATTAAATTTGTTACCGAGTAAAAAGCCTCTCCACAATACACTCCACTTGACACAAATCATAATTGCTAGCAATCGTACTTCGAATAAGGTGAAGCATAATTAACATTGGGACAATGCATACTATACGAGGACTAGAAGCTTAAAACATGGAGACGATCTTGTCTTCTTCGAAAATTGAAATTTAAAAAAACACATGATGCACGATTGGAAGCATAGAATCACTGGTCAAGATGTGCATTATAGTATTTTTACGCCGACGGTGCATAGGAATTAGTGGTAGGATGATTAAAAAGTCATTTCGTTAATGCATAGAAACCTCTCCACGAGATAGATATTCCACCTAACACAATAGCCATGCATAGAATATTATGATTGAGCGCATAGTAACATTTTAGGTGCTCTTGTCTCCTCTAAAGCGTGAAATTTGAATCAACACACTTGAATCATAACATTTGGAGGTCAATTGGATGCATACAATCACATGTCAAGATGTGTAAAACAATTTTTGACAACGACCTGTCAAGCAAGCATAGAAACATGTAGACACTTTCATCTTTTTTCTAATGTATAGACGAGCATAGAAATCAACAAGTGAAGGATGGATGCATAGAATCACATTTTGAAATATATGTAGAGAACTTTTTTAGCACCAACGTTCCATATACAATACTCACCAGCTTGCATATATATAGTAGTGGGTGGATGAATAAAACTAACATTGTTACTAAATAGATAGACAAATGTTGCATAGAAATTAGAATCCTTTCACATTTTATATCAATTAGAATCCTTTGACAATTTATATCTCCGATATTGCATATATATTAGTAGTTTGATAAATAGAACTTCAAGGGCCAATGCATAATCACATTTGAAATTATCATATTTACCTACCCATTCTTGCAAACTACCAATCCATATAAGGCACAAAAACTTGTGCACACATGCATAGAAACTAATCAATTGAACAAAAATATCAACACAAAGCAGCCACCCTGCTGCCGGTGAGGAAGGAACATTGCATCTGCCAATGGTGGAGAGTCCAGCGAGGGGCTAGGGGTCGATGCGGGCACCACCCTGTGTTCCTGCAAGGCTGCAATCGAATCAAATGAAAGCTTACAAATCCATGCATAGAAACTATGAAACAATGCATAACAAAATTTGCTCCAACATCAAGCATACATATAATTTTGATGCACGGTATAACAACAAGCATACATATGGCCCAAGGAGCATAAAAAAGCAAGAAAACAATGCATAAAAAGATTTTGTAAAAAGCACCTTGCATGGCCACCTCGCGCCAGCATATGGCCACGCGTTGCCAGTGAGCTGCTCGCCGTCGTTGGTCCTTCGAGCTCGTACCCGTGCACGAGCTTACCCGGAGTAGCCGGGCACGCCCCCGTCGTGGGTGCAGGAGGTGTGCCACCGTGTAGGGGAGGGAGTCATGCCCCGATCTGTAGGAGGAAGGAGGGGTCAGGGCCCGATCCACTGTCGTCGCTGCCTTGAGGGGCAAAGCCATCATCGCCACGACCATGGGGGTTGCATCCGCCATCACCGCGCCCAGGAGGTGCAGATCCAACTGCATAACAAATTCATTGCACATGAACTAGCTTGCATAGAAATACTAGCACAGTGCATAGATTCAAATTATTGAGTGCATAGATCTAAATTAACATATTATCTAAACATGTGACGACAAGCAAGATGGATATTATAGCATAGTAAAAAAATTGCACAGTGCATATATCTAAATTACTGAGTGCATAGATCTAAAAAAATTTGAAATTTGAATCCATCTAGATAGAAAGGAGTTTTTACAAATCAAAATTGAAGAAAAGATAGTTGCACAACGGCACAAAAAATTATAGAATCACATGAAGGATAAAAAGCATACAACCAGCTACAGTACCCCGAACATATGGAGCATAGAAACTTGTTGCATGTGGCATAAAAAAACTTGCTGCATGTTTCAGACTACCAAACAAAAATTTATGCATGCATAGAAACATCCTAGGTCCAAAAAGATTTTTGGATCCTGCGTGCATACCAATGCAATCAGCCATGGAGGATTTTAGATGAAATGTATAATTGCACAAGGAAAATTTGTCCCCCATACTACTCTATTTTTATCGGCATAAAAAAATCAATGATATTTTCACATCTGTTTAGGTAGCATAAAAACTAATATTTGACTAGAAAATTCATTTAGGTTTAGCTACATACCAATCAAATTGATTTAAGTCACCAAATGATATGCACAGAAAACTAAGCATGAAATATGTTCCAACAATATATAAAACTAAGAATGAACAAATATCAATATGCAATGAAAGAAGCATTTAGTTTTTTCATCAATTAGATGGCAGAATAGGCTCTGGTAATGCATATAAATTTACTTAAACAATGTTTAGAAATCCACTAGCTATTTTATATGCAGTATGCAAAGCCATGGTGTTGTGCGGCTGACCATGAATTGATATCGGCTACAACAATAATGTTTTTGTTGCATATGCCAGCAGGGGCTACAACAATAATGTTTGCAAAAAGTTGCAAACAGAAAATTGGAGCTTATGTAAAACATCCTCCACTTCTAAATAAGAAACAATGCACACATACTGTTTACTCCCATCTAAAAAATAATTTTTACAAATTCACGACAATCAATACACATATAGTATGTCATTGCATATAAACAGCCAAGAACAGTGCATATATCAAAAAAAAGCAAGAAAGTTTTGAATTTTGAATGCCCCGAAAGACTAGTGGTTCAAGCTGGGGATATTAACAGAAACAGATATGTAAACAGATATGTATTGCAGGGGAGAGAGACCTTGTCGAAATCCTCGGTACTTGCCGAACCGACGCGTGCGCTGTTCCTCTCGTCCATGACACCGTGGTGGACGCCGTCCAGTGGTCGACGTCCGTTGCCCCGTCCAAGAGGATGTCGCCACCAGAGCCCGCCGCCTGCGTCCTCCTCACCAGAGCCAAAGACACCATCTGGGGCAGCGAAAGCTTCACCATCGCCCCTGCCGGCACCCCCGCCATGACCGCTGCCGGCATCGCCAACAGGAGCGCGCCCGCCGCCCCAGATGGCAGCACCGCGGTGACCAGCACCGGCACCACCCAAGCCACAACCGCTGGCATCGACGGCAGCAGCGTGGCCGCCATCACCCCGACCGCCGCCGCCGGAAACGCTGCGCCCGACGCCGCCAACTCCGATAGCACCGTGCCCGCCGCCGTCGGCACCTACAGGAGCGCGCCCGCCGACGTTGCTGGCAGGTCCACCGCCACGACCGACACCATCTCCGGCGACACCGCGCCCGCCACCTCCGGCAGCACGACGACAGCCGAAGTCGCCATCTCCAAGACCAGGAGCACCGGAAGCACTGCGCCTGGCACTGACCTGCCTGAGCTTGCGACGCCAGTCGGCTGGGCAACCCGGGACAGTCTGGAAAGCCCCGCCGGAACCACCTCCACCACCCGTCGCGCCGCCTCCATTCGTGCCGCCATTGCCACGGGATCCCCCTCCCCATCGCCGACAGGGAGCTGTGCCGCCGCCCCCATCTGAGCCGGCACGCGCGCGGCCGGCCCCCTCGGCGGCTCTCATGATTGGAGAGCGCCGAAGGTTCGCCGCCGTCGGGGATTGAAGCGCCGACGGGCAATGGAGCGCCGCCGTGGGCTGCCGACCGAGGGGAGGAAGCGGGGGTTCGAGTACGGAAGAAGGGGAAGCGGCGGTCCAATTTGGACGGATGCGGGCTGCGGTAGGTGGGGGTGTCGTAGAAGTATCCCGTGAAAATGATCTTTACAGTTTCCCCCTATATAAACTAGCATCATTACAACAGAGGACAAATGTCTGTAAACCAGACCATGGTTGCGTGTAATCCACTATTGCAGTGCATATACATCTATTGAGCCTTGGCTGGGTGTCCAACGTGGTTGTCACGTGGTGCTTGTAACACAACGTCGCAATGCATATAAATCTAGAGTGGATTTTCAAATTAAAGTATGACCACCTGAGCGCGGAATCGAATCGTCGCGTCGGCCGTCCACCCAGGTCATACTCTAATCAGACAAAAAAAAGGCAGGCAAGTGGGTGCGTGCTTCGTGCTTCCTGCATGGGAACGGATGGGGCGTTCGGATGGGCTGGTCCGGTCGGCGGGATGGTTTGGGTCGGGGGCCATTATTATTGGAAGCCCGGCTCCTAATATAATATATATATATATATATATATTATACTACTTTACTTTACGTGTGCGCGGACGTTGACACCGCTGGCTGCGCACCTCTCGTGTCCGTCCGATCTCAAACCGGGAAACCGGCGACGCAAGATGTGGAAACAAAATACCGCGCCCACTAATCGGGTGGTTCTCACTTCGTCATTTCTAGCCCGTCTCCTCTCTCTCCTCTATCCTGTCATTCCCCAATCCTTCTCCGTCTCTCCGCTTGATTCTTGGCGTCGGCGTCCGATCTCCACGGCTGCGACCCCCGCCAACCCCCGGCTACCACGCTAGCGCCCCTCCCAGCGGCTGCGCGGCCCATCTCCAACGGCCGCGTCCGGTCGTCGGCGTCGCTCTCTCGGTTCTTTGCGGAGCGTCCACGGCGGTGTTCGTGCCCTCCCTGGCGTCTGCGGCGCTCCCTCCGGCGGTCGTGAGATCCATCTCCGATGGTCGCGTGCTCCCGGTGATTTCTAGTCCTCTCCCCAACAACCCCTATAGGCTCTCCCCCGGCGGCGTCACGCGCGGCCCGAGGGCGACGGCCGTGCAACAAGGAGGTGCATGCCGTGATCCATCACCGATCCCCTTTGCTTCGCACCTTCACCTTGCAACCGATTTACGAAATTGACTCGATTTGGTTCATTTCCTTTCCCTTTACTTTCTCGTTGTGTTCGTTTTTCTTACCCATTTCGAAATGTTGTGTTCTAACCCTAGTTATGGTTGGGGATCTCGCCTATACAAATTAGGTGGTGGATCTACCATTGTAGGTGAAGAATCGGTCATTTGGACTTCGGTGGCAACCTTGTGTATCTCCTACTACGAGAGGGTTCAAATCTCCTAATGTAGTTGCAACTGTGTGAGTTTATTTTGGCTATCTCGGACCTAATTTACGCACCGGTTGAGTATGGTTGATCTATATTTGGGTTATCTCATACTACATAGTGCACTAGGTATGAGGCCCTGTTCTTAGTTTCGACATGTGTGCTTTTGAGACCTCTCGTAATATCTATGCTTCCTGTTAGTGCTCTTAATTGGTCTTTCAAGAAAAAATACCGCAGATTATTTGGATCGGTTTGCACACGGTGCTTGTTATTAGTGTTTAGTGATATGCAATTGTACCAAATTCTACATATTTTGCTAACGCTACCCGCCACATAGTAATCCTAAGAAGTAGAACTATTTTTTTTCTTCAATTAAATATTGGTTATATATATGGTTTCATGGATGCACAATTATCTATTAGGAAGCAAAACCGATGGCCTCTAGATTCTAAAATCTGAATGAATGTACCCCTAAAATCGTGCTATGTGGTTAATGGGAGATGCGCCGTGTACTTGAACCGAGTATTCTTTAGTAGGTGAGGGCTGCCAACAAATCGGGCACCTTACATGATAATCGCATCCAGTTTGGGGCTGCGCGGGTTTGCGTCTTGCACGTTGTATGGACACCATCATCCATTTTATTTCTATTCGGATCAATGGGAACTAGATAGATCATTGAGCACATGGCTAGCTAGTCTTAACACAAACAACCGATCCTACATGTATACATATTCCATCAATCCATCTTGCCTACATATTTTGAGAGCAGCTTTTTTTTGTACTATATCAATAGGGTAGTAGATGACATGCATGAACAACGAAAGAGGTCGCCCATGTAGCTAGCTAGATAAACATAAAGGTCAAAATTGCTAGTTGTTGAAATGGTTGCTGCAATTTCTTTTTTTAAAAAAATTTAAGATAAAGATCGGATGTGCTCATTGTTGGATTGCCTTTTAGGTTTAATTTTCACAAGTATGACCCGGCTGTTCTCTAAAAAAATGGTTCTCGGCCTATGCAATTTGTACATATTCAGACTTAAATTGTTTGTCACCCTAAGATACCCGCAATGCACATCATAATTGCTTTTCTTTTCATACAAAAATGCCTTGTGTATCCTACAAAATTGCTAGTTATCGGTTTTAATTTTCAACTTACCTTTTTGATTGTTTTGGCACATCAATGTCCACAACCTCGTAGTTCCCATGTCCTCAAGCACCTGTGTTGTTTTTGTTCACATCTTGTTAGTAGTGCGCCTAGAAAACACAACAAATCTGAATATTCTGAATTTTAGGAAAACATTCATATGTGAACACACCATCTGACGGTGGTCGAGGTTGTTTTCAGTACGCCACAATACCCGAGACACCTGTTTGCTATCCACCTGGCCCGATTGGTTCCACCGTCTGCCAAAAAATTTACACTACCCAAGACATTCTTTTGTTTGATTGTTGCTCGCTTAATGCACTGTATTTGGCAAACTTGTGACAACAACCGTCCTTAATTGAGAGGGCAGCTAGTTGGAATGGGTCTTTGCAACCTTTATCACATTCCTTCCTTGCACCAACCTATCACCATATACATCGATATCATTGTTCTACTCTTGTGTGACAAGCTAGGTTAGGGTAGAACAAATCATTAAGCTACTACTAGTGCACATTTTGGTGGAGCAGCTACCTAAGGCTAGGTTCTACCCACACTTCTTTCCTAGAACAAATCAAAGTATGTTACGGTTCCTTCCTCTGCCGATTATTGATTGGTATTACTTGTTAATGTATACAATTTACAAACCCATTAGTATGTCATGGAGTCTTTGTTATTTGTACTACCTGCTTCTAACAATGCTTCTAGTATGACAACAAACTTGTTAAATCAGCAAGCAATTTTGTCATTTTTGTTTAGCATTTTTTTTGTTAAACTTCAGCATTTTTTGTTTTATGACTTTAGCATTTTTAGTGTTGTAATGATCTACAATTGATGATGATGCCAATCCATGATTTTGTAATGTATACAATTTACAAACCCATTAGTATGTCATGGAGTCATTGTTATTTGTACTACTGTTTCTAACAATGCTTCTAGTATGACAACAAACTTGTTAAATCGACAAAGCAATTTTGTCATTTTTGTTTAGCATTTTTTTTTCGGCTTCAACATTTTTTGGCGAGACATTTCTCCAATCGGGCAGTTGATAGCACACGGGTCTCGGGTATTGTGGCGTCTCAAAACAACCTCGACCACCGTCGGATGGTGTGTTCACATATGAATGTTTTCCTAAAATTGAGAATATTCAGATTTGTTGTGTTTTCTAGGCGCACTACTAACAAGATGTGAACAAAAACAACACAGGTGCTTGAGGACATGGGAACTACGAGGTTGTGGACATTGATGTGCCAAAACAATCAAAAAAGGTAAGTTGAAAATTAAAACCGATAACTAGCAATTTTGTAGGATACACAAGGCATTTTTGTATGAAAAGAAAAGCAATTATGATGTGCATTGCGGGTATCTTAGGGTGACAAACAATTTAAGTCTGAATATGTACAAAGGCATAGGCTGAGAACCATTTTTTAGAGAACAGGCTGGGTCATACTTGTGAAAATTAAACCTAAAAAGGCAATCCAACAATGAGCACATCCGATCTTTATCTTAAATTTTTTTAAAAAAAGAAATTGTAGCAACCATCCATTTGTACAACATCTCTTATAAATTCGTGAAAACTATGTTCTTATTGATTGAACAATTTATGAACTGTATGCACAAACTGTATTTTTTTCGAATACTTTAGAGAGCAATCAAATTCGTTAAGAAAAACATCTAGAATGATGATGACTATTACCTCATTAGATTTCCACAATCTCGAGGAAAAGTTCTTTAGAGGCTAATATGCACTTCCCGATGGAGTCCTTTTGGATTTTGTTTTGACTTGCGGGACTTAGAAGTGAACTATTTCCATGTATTTTTTATGGAGTCGATTGTGTTCATTTACGCACCTCTTTTTTGCAAAAGAACGTCAAAGCGACAGGGGAGTAGACAGTGAAGCTTCTATCTTTCAATTGATTTCACAGTTCACTTTCACTACACTTTATAATCTAACTGAAGCCATAGCTTATTGATTGAGATAATATTTCCTATTTATTTCTTTGTGGCATCCCTAAACTCTATTCTCAACTAGTTTGAAAAGTTCTTAAGTTTTTGCGGGTTTCGACATGTCGATTGGTGCTAAGTGTGTCACAAGTAAATCCAAATATTAATCAAATCTTAAATGATCGACCTGCTAGGCTCAACCTTTTCTCTAGCGTATATTTTATTATCTTTATTTCTCCCTACTCATGTGAATGTTTTCTTTGTATTGGCATGTTCCTCTATATATATGTGACTACTCCATAACCTGCAGGGGAACCAAGAACATTGGACAACATGAAGAATCTTGGAGTAGAAGATATGAAGCAAAGAACAATAGAAAATGCATTAATCTGATTTTGGATACGTGTGATTTTTTTTTCCTCAACACTTGCTGAATGTTGGATGTATGTGATTTTGTTGATCATCTTTGGTTCAGTGGTTTTCTAGGTAATGCATGAGATTTTCTAGATCCAAACTGGTGGAGTATGAGGAAGGCTGATTTTCTTTGTATATGAAATACATGTTACTATGCAAAAGTTATAAATGCTTCACAATTGTTGTTCATTATCTTGAGATTATCTAGGTGATTTTAGTGATTTCCTGGGTATTTTTCCTTGCTTGTTGTGGTTATGTTGAGATCCAATACTGTGACATGTTATGGTGGAAAAAAATTGCTTGCAGTGCTTTTTACAATGCCAGGCCCAGTTTGGAGATGTGCTTGTATGGCCCAGGGAGCCGAAAGGCACGCACGCACGGAAATCTTCCTGTGCCCGCCATCTCCCCTTTCTTTTTTCCTTTTTTGGCATTGTTAATGTTTACTTTCCCAAAATAGGGTGTGCAGTCGGATGGAGAAAATCCTGCGCGTGCAGGCAGTAGTAAAGTCCATATATATATATATATATTGCATCCATTATATTATTGCAGGTCTGCACTACTTGCACTCCGCCTTAAGCACGCCACTGATCCATAGAGATGTGAAGACCAAAAACATCCTTCTAACCGAGAAACTTGAAGCCAAGATCTCAGACTTGGGGCTCGCAAGAGCCATCAGCAGTGAAGGAAAAACACACACCATGACCGGCACGCTGAGTGGTACTCCTGGATACGTCGACCCTGAGTATGCATCCCCGACATAGAGCTCCCTCTTTTTATAACAGCTACCTATAGTACCTGCAATTTTTACATTTTTTTTGTTGAGCACGAGGCAGGTACCTGAAAGCCGGTGAGCTGAGAAGCAAAACCGACGTGTACAGCTTCGGCATCGTTCTGCTGGTGCTCATCACTGCCCGGCCAACTACTGTCGTCGTCGGCGACAAGCATGTCAACATTGCCGAATGGGTTCGGGAGACGCTTTCTCTAGACGGATCAGGAAGGCATGTAGACATCTCGAGCGTCATCGACCACAGCATAAGAGCTCACTGCGACCTCGTCTCTGTGTGGAAGGTGGCGGAACTCGCACTGCGATGCGCGCAGCGCGAGGATGTTCATGCCCGCCCCACAATGGCGGAGGTTTTGGCGGAGCTGGAGAAACTTCAGCAGCAGCAGGACAAGCCAGTCGCTGGTGTGCATGAGGACGTCCAATTCGCAGAAGGACGGTGATGAAGTGTAAACATGTAAGGGCCTGTTCACCGGGCCGGCCCTAATCATAGTGCTGATGGTGCTTTGGTCCATTCCACCTTTGAGTTGGGCCTTTTGTGATAGATAGCGTGTTTTTCGCAGTGCGCTTTCTTTATCTTTTGGCGCCTTTTCATTTGATTCCATGTATTTGTCCCATAAAACTTATTTGCCGGAATACAAGTGGAACTATGTTAGAAGTAAAGGTTTATGTGCCATTGGTTTGCATATTTCCCTAGAAAAAAAGACATAAGTTGGCGGTATAAAATGGTCGGTAATGACCGCCAACAAAGTGTTGTCGTGAATCTTGCAAGTTTTGCTATTATTAATCTTTCCTCCACTTTGCTGAATGTTCTCCAATTATTTTCTACGGTAGATGCAGTGCCTCGTTGCTTTATCTCCTCGTTCTTAGATCGAAACGCATGTAAGTATTGCTTTGTTGTTGACGGTAACCAACTACATATCAAACACCGTCAACATACACCAAAACAACCTAAAAATAGGGTTTATAAACTAACAAATTCCATAGTTTTGGTGTATAATTGGTTTTGTAGGTACAACACAAGACATGCACACTTTTGGCCAAAATATAAAAGAAAAAGAATAAATAAAAACATAAATAGAAAAATGCCAAAAGTGACATATGGCAAGCCAATCCACTTCACCTCGGATGGGCCATAATTCCACGCCATACACATCAAGGTAGGGCCCAACACGACGAAAGACGACGCCACACCAAAAGTTGGGCCCGGCAGCGGGGCCGCCGCTGGGTGCGCGCGCACCTCCACCCTGACAGCTCGGGCCCAGCTTCCTCGTGGCGGTTCATTCACTCCGAAGAACGTCGGTGACGAGGTGTGCCAAGTTCAATGAACCTTGAAACCGACTATTCCTAGTCGGTTTGGCCATAATGGGGGGTGCCACTTTTCCAAAGACCCCCCTCTACTCAAGCTATAAAAGGAGACCCCCTACCTCTTCCTCACAAGACAACCAAGAAGAATCCAACACATTTGAGCAAGAGAGTAGCTTAGTCTTCTTCTACTACTTCTAAATTCTAGAGAGAGAGAGAGAGGGAAGGGCTAGAAGGAAGCTTGGTTCCTTCTACCCGGAGTTGTCGGTCTACCCCGGTGTTCCGCGGTTCCTAGGAGGTCGGAGTCTTGGGACTTGTCGATTACCAGCTTAAACGTACCTCTACAAGCTACTTACACTTTGGTAAGAAGTTTGTGTTTACCTTTTGGCTTATCACTTTTCAAGCATATTATCTTAGCGGTTATCAACTAACAGGATTGATAGATCGTTTGTTCGTTAGTCCTTGGTGAAGGAACCCTTTGACCCGGGAACCTTGGCCAACATCGGGGATTGTGACCGGTGGGTGCAAACGTGGTGTTTGGACTAATGTTCACCTATCTTTTGCGGTGCACCCCATGGTCGGGGGTAGGCGGGGGGTCGTGGACAGACCTTGTCCGTCCCTTGTAATCCCCCACGTTCGGGTGTGTTGTAGTGCTATTGCCGGAAGCTTCCTAGTTGGTGCGTTGGCTGGTGCCCGAAGTAAGGAGATAACAACCATAGAAATCCCTGCGATAACATGAGCCCATAAAGACACCTCACCACTTTTAGAACCTAACCTAGCCTAGGGTAGACACCGGTAAGAAAGCCTTCTACATAAACCGTCCCTATAAAATTTCACGATACCACACTACCCCTTAGGGTGAAGTGCTACAACGGTATTTTCCGTGCACTTTGCGGACTTTGCTTCTTTAAGCTAAGAAACACCAACAACCGTGAATCTTATAAACTTGGCTATTATTAGTCTTTCCTCATTTGTTGAATCTTCTCCATTTATTTTCTATGACAGTCTGATCTGAGGGGAAAAAGGTGTGTCGACTAACATCTCCCCGAATCTGCGACGTCTGGACCTAGTGTAGTCCTTCCCAACCCCATGAACATGTGCATCGTTCTTCATATGGATCTTTCTTGTGGTCTACAAAATCTGTAATTTACTAAATCTGTGATATACGAAATGTATGAATCGATTTGTAGTTGAGCTAATTTGTGATCTGTTGAATCCTCCTTTTATCTTGTGAGGTATGATTTTTAATGGATGAAATTGATGGAGCTGTGATGTTTGATTTTTAATGGATGAACTTCGATGGAGCTGCGGTGGTAGCCAGCGAGCACCACAGGTGGTGGCACCACCTGTGGCTGTAGATTGTTCTCTTTTTTTGTTTTTTTTAAACCCTATCTTTGCCGGGCGAAATTCCAACACAGAAACACAAGAGAATTCACTGCCACTTCCCTATTGCTGGTTCATTTTCCGACAATGAAGGGGGTTTTGGACCTGACAGTGATGTGTTGTTGTGTAATGGTTGGTGACACAAAGCCGCAAGCGGCTAGAACCGGAGATGACGGGGCCTTTGAGCTTCGGGCTTGGCGGGAGGCCACCGGCCACCGGCCACAACACCCGAAGGGAGAGGGCGGTAGGACAGCAGCAAGGCTTCAACCTTTAGGGAGAGGCCGGCACACGGTAGGGGCCTTCATCTCCATGTGTGGGCAGCATGTTGACGGTGGTTAACATCAACTTTTTATCATAAATAAATAGAACATTTAAGGATAAAACACTAGAAGGAAGGGTTTATACTAATGAATTCCATGAGTTTTGTAGCATACTCAGTTTTACAGGAATATTCCAAAAACAAAAGAAAAGAAGAGAAATAGAGAAATGGAAGAAAATGACCAAAACAAGGTGATTAGTATAAATTCTAGAGACCTAAAGGATAAAAGAAGACAGCTCGCGCAGGCCGATGCCCACCTACTGATAGGTGGGGTCGGGCAGCCTAGTTTGTGGGGCATGGCCTTCCCCGTGGAGACACGTGTCCTATTTACGAAACATTCCAACAACCGACCTAAGGAGTAGATCTAAGTCATCCAATCAAGTCGGTTTGATCCAAGGGCTGAGATTCATCCCTCAGGGCTATAAATAAAGAGGCAGACCACCCCCCTGAAACCGTAAGTCATTATCCTCATGTCACAGCCAGAGAACATAATTCCTATTAGCTACTACGAATATGATTAGCAATCAAGATTAGACTAGTTCTTAGAATTAGTCGATGATTTGAAATAGATTAGATCTAGTAATGAGTAGATTAGAGGAGCCTCAGCCTATTGGTGCTTCTCTGGTGTATTCTATGGGATCAAGTTCTTCACGAGAAGAACTTGCTCCTGAGATTCTTTGGTGAGTCAACTTCTTATTAAAGTAAGCATTGGTTTATATTGTTCTTGTTTGCAACTCTCTTTTGAGTACTTTAATCTTGGTCATTACTTGATTAAGGGAGTAATTCTAAGTGTAAGCGTGTTGCTTAGACTATGGTTATTTGTGAATGCCCTCTATTGGCCCAACCGGTGGTAGTATCGTGAAGGTGACTTTCATTGCTTCATTGAATCCTCTATAGCCCACCTCTCGTCAGTAGGCGAACGGTAGACTTTCGTCTGTTCTTAGTGAAATAATTTTGTCTTACTTTATTAAGAATTAGCGTCATAGATAGAACAATACGAAACAATGTTTATGGAGGTTTGAATTAGATACACTTGAGTCTCCTTTATCTGCTAGTTAATTAAGTACCTTGATTGTGAAGTTAGGTTAAGTTAGATGTTAGTTATTTTCACCTACTGTTCCTTTGGGTTTGATATTAAAACTAAGTTAATCTTGGTGAAGTGCTACAACCGTATTTCTATTTGTGCGCTTGCGGATATCTTATCTTTATTGTGAGCAGTTAATAAATACCAACACGGTGGCTTTGACTCGAACGGAGGAAGGAGATGAGGCGAGGGCATGAGACGATGAATCTGAGACTCCTCAAGTCCGCTCCATGTGCTACGAATTGCGACGCTTTAGCTGGCCAATAAGGGAATGATTGTAACACCCCAGAAGAAAACTCAACAATCCTCCGGAGGAATACCACACTACATAACTACGGAGTATGCGGAAGCAAAAACTTCGACATCTAGATTGAGCATAAAAATAAGTCTTCTACGATTACATACGAAGGATCCTCAAACCTAACCGACAAACCTCGGCTATTTACTACAAGATACAATCGATTCTACAACCGACTATCATGTTACATAAAAATATGATTGTTCGAGGTGTACAACATATGTGCATGCTACTCCCATCCCGCCAAGCATCCTCGAAGCTCAAGTACACGAGATGGGGGGAAACAAGCGTATGAGGTTTATAGAAAACCTCGGCAAGCAAAATGCTTCAACCAAGTTATTTAAATCACGATCGATTAAGCATCGATTTAAATAGCATTGTAATAGAAACATCCAATTGCCTTATATAGATATCAATCAATATACTTCCAAGTGTAATGCAAATAACCGTCAGAAATATAAATATGCTTACAAGTGCAATGCAAATGATGCAATGCAATGCATGACTTCACTTCTACCCACACAACCCAACAAGAGGGAGTGGGGGTTGCAACCACAATGCTCATCAATGTGCGTTCTTTGTACGGTACTTACCGCACCAATTTGGCTACGGTTTCTTCCAATGCATACCAACGGAAAAGAGTGCAAATGCAAATTGTTGCAATGTATGCACTTCTCATACTTCGTATACATCTCACAATTCATAATTTAGAAAGTAATACCACAAGATATGAAGAATGCCATACTTCAAAGTAAATCAATAACTTCAATTTTAGATTATGTGGCTAGTGTGAGAAACTGAAATTTAGTGGAGGCAATTCAAACAACAAAGCTAAAGCATGTGAACCACGGCGCCACGTTTTACTTGCCTTCAACGAAGATCAAAAAGTGAGAGCTAAGCACGATCCTGAGGTGCACCACCTGACCAAAAGCATATCTCAATACCAATTCCATCATACAAACAATTCAAGAAATCAAGATACACAATAAAGCGTCCCAAACCCGCTATTTAGACATCTATCGTCTCTTTACCGATCGTAACAACAGCGCTGATCCTTATCTTTTTCATAGACAAATAACCATACCATAATAAATTTTCAAAATTGACCAGATCATAACTCATTCATTTATCTACAACTTCCGTATTATAAAATTTGGCATAAGAAGTCTAGAAAATAACATAAACATCTTGGCATCTTAACTGAATTTTACGCGCGTCAAAAACAGGACAGCAATCTTGTAAAATTTAAAACTGGAGATATATACATTGAAAAATTGTGTACTCTACCAATATGGAAAGCTTAAGAAAGTCTCTACAATTCGTATTCAGATCACAAGTTCAAATTCCTCTGTTACGGGGGCCAAGACTGGGTAAATCTAGAATCTGTCCAGAATTTCGTCACTGCAAAACAGCCGTCTAAGAATGGCTGTAACTCCAAAAAATACATAGGCTATGAGGGTGATATTGGTGTAAAAAGAAAGGTATTGAAGTCCTATACAAATGTTTCCACTATGGCAAAATTTATTAAGGCCATTAAGATGCCCTGAAATGGCGACGAATAGAAACTACACAATCTGACGGGATTCGGGTTGTGGGCGAGATCAAGTTTAGGGAATTTCGAGAATTACTCCATCCAAACCCGTTCCAATTGGATGATTTGATCCACAAAACATGAACCAAAGAAGGGGATTATGATATGAAATCTCACCTAGGTTTAGCCCAACAAGTAATGCGACGACGAGACACCGGCTATCCACATCGTTGCGATAGGATCGTCACCGCCATGGAAAACTTGGAGAAGCACGGCACGACGATGGCGGCGGCAAAACCCTAGTGCTTCCCTTCCTCCTCCTTCTCCCTTCTCTTTCTCCTTCTCCCTTCTCTTTCTCCTTCTCCCTTCTCTTTTCTTCTCTCTGTTTTGCCGTGAAGAGAAGGGGTGGCGGCTGCTAGGGGTTCACGATGGGGAGAGGAAAAGTAAAAACTACGGTGCTGACCACGCAATGGGCTTTGGGCGGTTACTGTAGCTGCGTGTTACTGTAGCAACACGTGGGATGTTGTTGTCCATTGTTTCTTTTTTTTTGTGCTAAATAAATAATATTTGGTCAGCTTTAAACTATATTTAGCAAAAGAAATTTTTAGGGTGTTACAATGATGCAGTGGGCTTCTTCTTGGGATGGGGGGTGCCTTGTTTTGGCCCATAGGGGGAGCCTATAGGGCCAAATTTTGGGAGCTCTTAAGAATTTCTGCAATTTTGGGGGGATGCCTAGGCACCCACATTGCTGTACAGAGCTTCGCCTGGCGTACATGTTCCAGGAACATGTCGACGCCATCCAGCCACACGTCATCGAATGGGCGGCGGTGGCGGGTGCCGCCAAATTAGGTGTTCCACTGTTCTAGAAGTGGTCGAAGATCGCCGGGGCTAATGCGAAAAGAGCGTGGTGGTGGGGAAAACTGGTTGGAGTGTTGTGTATATATGGAGAGGCCGAATTGGAAACAGAGTTGCTGATTTAGAGAACAAAACTGGAGAATTGCGGCAACTATTGTTGACAAACTAAAAATTGTTCAGTGCAACATTGCGTTGAGCTTGAAAAGATGCACTTTGTTGAATTCCTAGGATGATGATGCATGGCAGGGTGGTGATGGGTCGGCAGCTCACTCAAGCTGCTGCGTGCAAAATAGTATGTATAGTGTAGCATGGAGAACAGGGGCGGAGCCAGGATGAGTCTCCCAGGGGGTGCTATTTAATGGAGATTTAACAAAAATCAAGAAATTTAATGATGGTTTAATGGCCAAGTACAGTAATTACCATGAGAAATGTGCCTCCCTGGAGCTATGGCCCGGGTAGCCCCTGTGGATCCGCCACTGATGGAGAACCAATAGTTATGCTAGTTCACAATCAAATGGGTTGAAGTTGATCCGAATGTGTAATGATGATGAAAGGGACAAAAGACGCAGCAGATAAGGTGACTAGAATGTGGGCCCACTCATTATTAACCCAAGCTTCTTCACTTCTTGTACAACCAAACATCCTTTGATAAAGAAAAATATTTCTTTTCCCCTAAAAAAAAGAAAAAAAAAGTTCTCTAAACTTTTATAGATAGATATAAAATAGTTCCCCTAAACAATCTATAGAATTGCGACCGGGCACATGTTGCATTCATGCACGGAACAGAGTTCACCGAAATAGAGCATGGGCTCAACACTATCCTATCCAATGCACTGTGCAGTAATCTTCATAACACACCGAAACAGGGCATACTTTATTGATGCAATAATCTGTCCCTATGTGTTTTGTTACCCCTTTCCATGCTTGCAGTTTCATGAGGCTGGTACATTGGTATACCAGTCTCTAGGGGAAGATCCTAGATTGTAGGAAGATCCTAGATTGCACTGGCACAACATCATTGAGATCAGCAAGCCAGAGTAGTAATAATTTCTGGAAAAAAAAGGAGTTCAGTTTGTTGGGTTGGGTTTGGGTCAATCAAAAGTCTTAAGTATGTGGCCACTTAGATCCTATTTGTTACATTTCTATGTTGCTTTTGCTTATGGACACAGGAGAGTAAAGGCTTGTTTCACCTATTCTGGCTTCTACCAACCAGTCAAAAGCTAAAACAAACAACTTAGGGTCTCTTTGGTTGGGCTTGAATCTGCTTTTGTTTTTAAAAAGCCAAAAGCCAATGAAAAGACCTAAAAATGTCATAGCTGCTTCAAAAATATCTTTTATTCCAATACAAATTAAAAGCAGCCGGACCCTACTTTCACCTACTTTTGGTGGTGAAAATTGCACGCAGTGCCACTCCAAAAATATGCTTTCACCTACTTTAGTTGTTTTAGCTAGCTTTTGAAAAAGTGAAAAAAATAATAACTTAAGATGAAATGAATTAAAATCTGCAAAACCCGGCTAGGAGTAGGAGTAGCTTTTCTGTTTTTTTTTTTTTTTTTTTGATACGCTGATAACCTAAGAATTTATTAAAAAAACTAACGTCAGCCAAATCTAAAAGCCAACTTTCAGCTAAAAGCTATAGCTCAAGCAAACACACCCTAAAACTAAGCCAAATAGTAATTGACCTTTGAGGCTTGTTTGATTGCATTCAAATTCACCTCAATCCACGCGAGTTGAGATTGCGTCGGATATATAATTAACTATTTTTCATCTTAATTTTTTATAAGCCCCTTGCGTAACTTATAGTCATAAATTAAGTTACCGTTCAAGTTTTGCACCTCTTTCATTAGGATAGGACAGAACAGACAACCGTTTCCCCTTTTCTTTTATAGATATATACGGGCATCTTTCACTAATGTATTCATACGGCTAAAATTTTTTTTCTTTTATATACATGAGAATCGAACCGGAAGTAAGCTTGTTTAGACACCTAGGTTTAATGCATCCAAACAGGAGCTAATAGTTAGGTTAATTTTAGTTAGTCTTCAACTAGTTATTAGCCAACCATAACTAATTTAAGCTAACTTTTATCCTTAACAAGTAACAAGTCATGTGTATAACATGCCCTAATATGGTTGACTAGGCCTTACAGTCGGATGCCTCTTCCATTGCAAATCCATTTGAACTCATTTTTTATATTCCAAATTTATAAAAATGTATTTTTTCACATCAAATCAATAATTATCTAGTTTATGGTGTATTAATTCATGCTAATATGGTTCCATAATCTTCATATTTCTTTTCTATAAATTTGACCAACTTTAAAAAAAATTATTTTAAAACTCTAAAAATTAATTTAGTCGAGAACACATGGAGTATTTTATTAGAGAAATACTTGTGGTCTTAATTTACACACCTTATACTTCAAGGAGACAAATTAATTTTAAATTCAAGGAATATATATATAAGAATATTCAAATATATATGATTAGATTGATCACATCTTAGTATATTTTAGGATTGCTGAAAAAAAAACAAGAACCATTGATTCAGCGAAATCGAACGGTTAAAAATTAAGAGGTACCAAAATAGGTGGGATCAAACTTACAAATATTTGGATCCAACTTTTAAAAATTACTTACCAAATTAAAATTTATTGACTGCTCAAAGATGGGCCAGGGGGGACAGCTGGATCGCACATCCGAGTGCCCACTAATCACTCGATGCCTTCACTGACCGACCACTAATCACTGTCCGTTGACCAAGTGCACGGAGCTAGTCTCCTCTGCTCTTCCTTGATGCTTTCCTCTTCCTCCTGTCACTCTTGCTGTGTTGCGGTGCGAGAAGCTCCTGGTTTTCCTTCAGGTCTCTTCCAGCAGGTTAGTTCTTCCGGAAGAGCCACCTCTTTTCGAAATGCGTAATATACTCCTATTTTTACACTTTGCGCATCTCCTGTTAGTTCGTAGCGCATCAGATCTACAGCATAGACGAAATACAGATTTTGTGTCAAGCGGAAACGCAAACGACAAGCAGCCTGTGTCGATATTGCAGATTTGAATCTTCGATTAATCATGTGCCCCTGATGTGCGGTTGCATACTAGTATCCGAAAAAGCAAGCGGGTATGCGTTTAATCTATAGGAAGTCTTGAGATACTTCTATGTTTCCAACGGAATCGTTGCTCCAAAAGGGGACTTGCAAGTCTTTTTTTTCTTAAACTAACCTAAAATCGATTTTTTTAGATGTATCTAAAATCGAATTTGTTTACTGGAATACACTTGTTCTAGAAATTCGTGACATTGCAGTTCAGTTTTACTCTGTGACTATCAAATGCGTCAAGATCCATTTATTTGCAACAAAACTGTTCACTCTAAGCTTCAGTAATGGGGCAGTCATTAGGCAACCTCTGCTCTCTATTTGTTTGGAATTTTTATTTGATGTTTTATTATTCGATTGATTAAATTTCTTAGTTTCGCCCACCAATATGTACATTACATTACATTTGTGTCTGGTGAAATGGAAGGGGCATTTGGTTGACCTGTTACAATTCATGGCAAAAGTTTCTTATTTGGGGCCTTTTCTGATCTTTGAAGTCCTATATTATTCAGTGGAGTTCAACTTATGTTTTTTCAGGAAGAAAAATTGCAGTCGGGCTCATCAGCAATATTTTGTAACTTATATAAATGAGTGACCAACAAGCAAGTGAAGTTGAAGACCTGGAACGCATATATGCTGATGCGAGCAAGGACCCCATCCAGATATCATATGGAGTGATTAAGTCCATCACAAAAAATTTCGCTCAAGTGATTGGCAATGGTGCATTTGGTGTTGTTTACCTGGTATGCTATCGGTCTTGATTGCTTTGCCAGTTGTAATCTGTCATTAATAGCCTGTGGAGAGTAAAACATTCAAATCAGGGCTTACAAGTTCGTGCTCTGTTCTAAACAGGGAGCTCTTAAAAATGGGATGGTTGCTGTGAAGAAGCTTTCCCTGTCCATGAAGGATCTTTCTGAAAAACAATTTTTGGAGGAGGTTAAATGTCTAATGAGGGTAAAACACCCAAATATTGTAAGATTTCTGGGATATTGTGCAGAATGGCATGGAGAAGTGATGGAAATAGATGGAAAACTCATGATTGTTGATGTACCACAAAGGCTACTCTGTTTTGAGTATGTACCGAATGGAAGCCTTCATGATTATCTTCAAGGTATAAAAGTTGCTGTATTGCATTGCCCTCGTCATTTGCACTCATGAACCCTATGAAATCAGTTATTCCTTCACCTGTCTGTGTTAGACATGGCTTACTTTCAAAGTTTATAATCATTAAAATATCTCCAGCTACTGCAATGAATTAATTTGAGCCCTTTGAATAGTTTCTGTATATTTAAGCATTTGCAGAATCATTTAATATACAGGGGATGATATGAATGTGGAATATAACTTTCTTGATGCAAAAATAAAGTAGAAATAACTGAATTATTTATCTGGAGTATTTTTCATCGAAAAATAATGAAATGTGGAGTTTCATTAACAGTGATATTGTATATTAAGATTTCACAATAAACACTGAAAACATTAACCATTTTGTGCAGAGAAACCTTATGGATTTGAATGGAATATTCGCTATCAAATACTTAAGGGAATTTGTCTTGAGTTTGCATTATCTTCATCAAGAACGTATTTACCATTTGGATCTCAAACCTGGAAATGTGCTGCTGGGTACTCACATGGAGCCAAAAATTACGGATTTTGGTTTGTCAAGATGCATTGATGAAAATCAGTCTACGATATATACAGTCAATGTTGTTGGAACACCGTAAGCTCATACTCTTGGAGCACATTTCTTTTGTTGAAATGAAACTGTGAATTATGCCATGATGCTTCAGACCATATTATTTCCTGCAGGGGATATATGCCTCGAGAATTAATTGATAATCAAAAGATATCATCCAAGTCAGACATATACAGTTTGGGCATTATCATGGCCAGATTATTGACAGGGATTAACGGGAGTATTACTGAAAACGTAAGAATAATTTATTACATTTTCGAAATAGAATATTCATATTGGTACTTTTGTTTGTATAAAATATATGTGCACGTCAGGTTTTGAAGGCTTGAATATTACCCACATGGAAGGTTACAGCCAGTTTTTATCGTTGGAAACAGAATTGGCTGGAAGTCAATGCAAGCAGTTCTGTGCTTCCAATGTTATGTAATTGCTGAATCTCTTTGAATGTCTAAGACCCTGTTTCTCTGGCTTCGGCTTCTCTGTGCATTATAAGTGCACTTTAGTGACTTGTGGGGGAGCCATTTTATCTGTCTCTTTTAAAGTAAATTAGGAGACAATGAAATCAATTTTCTTTACCAGGACATACTCCTCTCTATGGACTGTAGCAAGGAGCCGAGGTCACACAAAACCATACTAGACAGTCCTAAAGCCTCGCTATTGTAGCTTGGCCCAGACGATAAAAGCAAGGAGCCAAGGGCATTGAAGATAGCCCCTTGCACCAACCATACCAGACAGTCCTAAAGCCTCGCTATTGTAGCTTCGCCCAGACGATAAAAGTAAGGAGCCAAGGGCATTGAAGATAGCCCCTTGCACCAATGATATTTTAAATAGTATAAGAGCTCTCACCTATCTGTCTATCATATTAAGGACCAGTATACAGCATTTAGACCCCAGAATGATAATCTCATTGCTATTTTTCATATGAAAAACATATCCCCTATGTCCTGAAGAGACGATGAAATAGGAAATTAGTACAGATTCTGTTAGTCTCTGAATCTTTGGTACCTTCATCTCCTAGCCCCAAAGGTCACATGGAGATGGACATCTAGGAGGTGTGATATGTTATTGACTACAAGAAGTAAGAACCACCCGTCAGGTCCTAAAGGTACATGCTAGGTCTTGAAGGTACGTGTCGAATCCCAAAGTTACGTCTCAAGTCTTGAAGGCACCCATCAGTTTTCTATGTTTTTTGTGGTGAAAGTTTCCAATGAGGTTCAAGTCCTAGACTTGGTATAGATGCTTGCAGTTGTAGGTGAATGTTGGCATAGATGTTCGCATTCAGTTTTAGGTGAACCTGCATTTATATTTGTCAGTTTAGTTTCTTTGAGGTGTTTAAAAGGTATGTTCCACAAAAAAAGTTGTTTACTATACTAAATGTGTATTTTTAATCTTGAGAGGCATATTAGCATCTTAGTAACGTGTATTTTCTGTTACTTCATGTTTTACTATTGTACACTATCACAGTTACCCTTAATATATGTTTGAATTTTGCAGTGGCATGAAGAATTAAATACAGACTGCCAACAAATGAAGAGATGCATCGAAGTAGCAAAAAATTGTGTCGAATACGAGCCTTATGAGAGACCCACCATTGCTGACATAGTCCATAAGCTTGAGATAGAAACCACAACTCAAAAGGTTCCTCAAGTTGTTAATGAGCCGAGAAATGACCCAAGCTCTTCATTACATCAGGTGCGATGGTTCAAGGCAACGGTCAATGATTATCTTCTTTTTGTGCTGGATATACATCTTTCTTTACTTTGAACTACAGGTTGTTAAAAGATTCAAGGCACTGTCTGTACAAACTCTTCATGAATATTCTAGGTATACACATGCTATTTTGTTCACTAAGTTGCTATGCCACTTCAACATAGGAACTTATAGGTTCACCATATATTATTGTATACTCTTAAGGAATTGGATGTATAGAGCACCAATTGCATTAATTTATTTATGTTTCCCATTTCCATCTAACCAGCCAAATAACTAAACAAACTAGTCTGACTTTTTTGGGGATTGGTTTCTAGTAGTCTACTACTTTCATGGTGCCAACAAATGACTGAAAAAAAAGGTTTTGGTTATTTTAAGGAATTTGTGAAGCTGTACTGGCTAGTTTGCTCTATTTAGGAAGCTACCTGATTTTTCATTATGCCTAACTTTGACCATGTCGTTTTACATAGATTTTCTGATATATATGAGGATCTAAATGTGTTGGAGCATATAGTTGAAGGAAGTGAGAAGCCAAGTAATCTGTCGTATCCACTTTTACAATTCATCACTGAAAACTTCTCTGATAAGCGAAAGATTGGTCATAATGAACTCGGAGAATGTTTCAAGGTAAAAATTAATCTTTTTGTTGGACTTTTCCAACAAGTTTGCATACAGCATAGCTGGACTTCATATGATCATGGCCACACTAACACATAAGGTTGTTAAACAGGGTATCGTTCAGATTGTTGTTGTGACAAGGCTTCCAGGGAGCCTCAATATTAACGATGGGGTGTTTCATCAGCAGATTGGAAATATGATGATGGCTCGGCACAAAAATGTATTGCGGTTTCTAGGATACTGTTCTTATGCAATAGAAAAGAAGGTAGAAATAGGTGGTGACATTGTCATTGCTGAGAAAACTTGAAAAGATTGCTCTGTTTCAGTATTTAAGCAAAGGAAATCTTGGCAAACATCTTTCTGGTATGGTAATATAAATATAAGATTTATATAAGTATATAATGCATTTAATATAATCATTTTACTTATTTTGTTTGATAACCTTCATTTTTGGCTGTTCTTCATTTTATTTCACTCTTGATTTTAAACATTAAACTCAGAAAACACAAAATGCCTATTTGGTAGATGCATACCGTACATTCATATTGTTATTTTATTCATAGACGAACTAAGTGGACTTGAATGGCATACACGTTATCAGATAATTAAGGGGAATCTGTGAGGGTTTGTGTTATCTTCACAAGGAAAAGGATATCATTCACATGGATCTCAAACCTGCAAGTATCCTACTAGATGATGACATGGTTCCAAAGATTGCAGATTTTGGTATATCAAAACTCATATGTACAGTGATGAACGTCTGCGGCAGCTGTAAGTTAGACACGAGTAGTCAAATTCACAAGTTTCCATAGATTCATCACTCTAGTTTGCGGGTCAGAAACTGGAAATTTCTAAGATGTATAGGTAGTAATTGTTTTTCTTTTCCCCACTGCATGGTGCTAGTGTGAGTGGATAACAAATTCTTTGTATGATTCATGTTAATTGTCTCTCCCGACTTCGAAACATTCTTTGTTATTCTATATAATATCATGCAAGATTACCATGGAGTTCGCTGAAAAACTCATTCCACTTTGAGGCATATGACTGATTTCCATATGTTTGGAATGGTGCATTTCTTCTTTCTGTGTATTTTAATACCTTCCCTTTTCTTTATGTCATAACTTTCATTTATATCATGCAGTGGATACTCGGCTCCAGAGAGGATTTCTGATGGCGTGACGTCACGTAAGGCAGACATTTATAGTCTGGGCGTCGTAATCACAGAGTTGGTGACGGAAGTAAGACAAAGCCTAGTATTACTAATGTACGTGTGATTTGTCTCGTTTCATTTGAACCCTTTTTCATAAACCATGCCAACAATATTTTTTCTACATATTTATGCATTTTTAACTATACATCCAGACTACATTAATCGTCTATAGCATTGGCAAAGGCTAAGGAAGCCTTATTTATACTAAAAACTTATTAGAAAGTTGCACAAAAAACTGCAATTTTTTCTGAAGGATAACAAAGTCTTCAACTAAAATTTTGGCTGGTGCTATTCAAAGCTTTAATTTGGCTCGGCCGGGCTAATGTTTTAGTCTTCTTTAATCTGACCAGAAAAAAAATGTGGGCCAACTATATATTTTAAGGGTTATAACACGGCAGGGCATCATGTTAATCAATACTTTGGCTGGTTTTGTCAATGATTATTGACGATGGAGCCACTGCACTAGCCACTAGATGCTCAATATCTTTCTCAATTACCATCCAACCCCTTGGGTTTTGAATTGTAAGAACTAGACCTTCAAATTCCTCTCTGTCCTATTGAAATGCTGGGCAATACCAGCCAACCAAGAAAATTGAAGTCTCCATCCATAAAACACACATTGTGTCTACTAATTGTCCCATATCAAATGCACATTTGACAAAGGGACTGTTGGTCCCTGCAATCAGCAACCAGGTGAGCAATCCGCTCACCTCTGCTCTCTCCCTCTAAGGTAGAAGATGAGCAGGAGCCCTCTGCTCAACACACTCACACTCACTCGGTTTCAGCAAAGTCTGAAACTGAACACTCTGAATATGGTTAAATGTTGGGCAATTGAACTGCTCTTTCTATTGCATTGGGGTGTCAATTTATACAAAACTTACACTTCCAACTATTGTACCCTAGATATAGCTGCCTACAGCTCACCTATCCTAGTACTATGCTTAGATCAGCCCACTACTTGGCTGATGCACTTCTACCGAATCTAAGGTACAAGTATGGCCTAATGCCATACTGCTACATGGCTGGGAGGCCATCACCATGGCTGAAGCCATGCTGCTACAGCAGCAAGGAGTGGACAGCACAAGCTGATCCTAATCCTAACTACTGCAGCACTCAAACAAGGGAGCAGCAGATTACTTCTTACAGGGACAGCTGAAGAAGGAAAACTGCACTTTTGGTTTGTTATGAAATTATGAGAGTTTTATTGTGCACGACAAAGAGCTGCAGTTTTCCTAACTCTCGACAAAATAATTTGGTCATGTTACTAGGTAAAATGATAGTTTCATAATATGAGTTTGACAAAATGTATACTTCTTACAACTACAAGGACCGTTTTGATTATTTTTCCTGGCATTGTAGATTTTACAAGAAATTATCACTATAATATATATGGTACGTTCAGAAATATTTTGGTCCCATAATTTTAGGATGCTTGAGTTTGGTATCAAACCATAAAATTCTGGTGTTACCCAGATAGTTGGATGAACTCCAAATGGTGTGCCTTCATGATAATTTGTACTAAATATCCAGGTACTATTCTTAGTCAACTCAGATAAATGACAGGTACTTTGTAGATGGGAACAAAGGTGGAACAGATCAGGAAAATGTGGACCATCAGTTCATCAAGTAAGAAAATGCCTCGAATTGGCTCAAAGCTGCTTGCACGAAGACCCGAACAGACGACCATTTGTATGGGATATAATACGTGAGCTCAACAAACTGGATAAAGAGGATTTATATATTTGATCAGGTAAGTTCATATATGCTCGCATAAAACCGACAACCTCCTTAAAAGTAGTCTCTTGATAGGGGCAGCAAGTATATATCACCTCTTAATTTATTTCTCGACTCTCAGGTAAACCTTGCTTGGAGAACATATTTGGAACTGGTCACGTGAGCTTTGATCTGAATAGGAGACTGGACTGGATGCTCAGTTGAGCAGATATGTGGCACCGAAGAACTCTTTGAACTCAATCTCGTGGAACATACTGCTGAAAAAATGTCATCCAGTGACGATGCAAATCAATGCAGATGGGGCAACTATGGGTTGGTTTGGATCTCCACTACTAATTAAGGGCCTATATGGGGATCACCTTAATCTGACAACAATAATATCTAAGAGATTCAAAATGCCTAGCTGGATTCTTTTGACATAATATAATCCGACCAGTGGATTATTTGGCCAGAATGCCATATCCAACAAAAACCCAGCACCTATAGTCTAGGGTACCAAATAGAACCAGATTACTGCAGTCCATAATTTAGATGGCCATGCCAATTCACAATAACCCAAAGTGATCCAAATGGTCCCTAAAATCGGTGAATGGCATTTGCTCTTCTTCAGTTAAATTACTGTGGGCTGTCCACTTATAGGTATTAATGGAGGATATGACCGGAAAAAAGGTGATTTACTCATAGGATCCTTGAATTAGAGAGGTTATAGATGGATGTAATTATTATATTTAGCTCTAAATATTCATTTATTAAAACGAAAATTTGGTTGTGGGACCCTCGAAAAACATGTACTCCTTCCCTCTTCAAATTATAAGTCAGTTTTTAACTTTTTTGATTTATCCATTTTATTATGTATCTTGATATATTATTATATCTTGACGGCGTAGCAAAATATATGTACCAAAAAACGGCAAAGTGATTTATAATTTGGAACAGAGAGTAAAATGACGAAAAGGCAAACCACCAACTGTGATATTGACTGTGCGCACTTGAAAATTAGGTTCCTTTGCTATTTGCTGTAGCACACCGCCCCATCACGTTATCACTACTACACCATTCTTTTTGCAAAAGCCTGCTATCTTGTGGGGGTGGTGCGCAGCGGAGGGAGCCGGATGAGTGAGGAGACGTAGGGAGGACGATTTGCCCGTCACGCCGTGTCTAGAGAGTCAGGGCCATGCAGTTAGATTTATAGGCCCGGTTCGAAGATCTAAGCGAGGCTTAAATCAAAGTTGTTATATAACAAAAATAATGTATATATTGTAGAGCAAATGTGATATATGAAGAATAGTACCTTTTTTATAAACTAATATTTACTTGAATAATATCATTCTCTTAGTGTTCTTTTTTTTAGATTATTCTCTTAGTGTTCTTTGAAATAAATTCTTCAATAATATGCTCATAGTTAATCTTCTCGAGCAATCCACTCTCAAGTGCTATCATAGCCAAACTATTAAGTCTTTCTTGTGTCATTTGTAGAGTGCAAAGTGCGACTTCAATAGCTTCAACTTAGATAAGCTACTGCTCGAGCTGATGCAATAGTTACTGGGAATGGTTATTCTATATGCAATAGCTAGTACTTGGTGGGTGTGGAATACAGATATTCCGGCCATCACTAGTAAGGCCAAATCCGAAACAAAAAACCCATCAGAGGGTAGGTCCAACCTACGAGCGAGCAGTCAAGGCACGCCTCGTCCGCCTAAATCGAGCTCGAGCTCGACCCGCGAGGCGCCTCTCCTCCCCGGCGAGCTCCCTTCGAAGCGAGCTCTCGGACGTGAGCTCGAGCTCGACCCAACACCCCTTCTCCGTCTCGAACGAGCTCCCACGAGCACGAGCTCTCTCGCACAGGGCAAACCCCGAGCTTGACCTTGGTCGACAAGCTCACTTCCGTCTCGAGCGAGCTCTCGGGATACCGCGATTCTCATCCAATAACGGGCTCGGGCCACGATGTTGATCGATAGGATCGTGGCTACTTGTCGGGCGCCGCAGCCCTATAGCGGGATATCGCTAGGGGAACGAAATCCCCGGGGCACGCGCGGTATGGCCCGTCGGGCCACGCCATCTTCATACCCGAGCACTACGAGACAACGCTTCGAGACAAGGATGACCTCGGACGGCGGCGGTCGAGCTCTCGTCCCACACGTTTTCTGCGACATGAGGTACACGCATTTATGACCGGGCGGCACCGCCCGCAGGGCGACCGCGGACGGCGCGCGTGCCCGGCGGGCGATAAGACGTATAAGCGGCCACGGCGGCGTGGCGAAGCTCATTGTTTCCCCACAACCGACCCGGCTGAGTTCGAGCTCGGCGGCCGGACGTCTGGATATCGGGGATATGGAGCCGCCCCCCTCACGAAACTCTACCACGGCCGTGCGCAGGCTGCGAGTAGGGCGGGCGGCAGCAGCGCCGCCTTGCCGAGCGGTCCGGCGTGCCCGACACTCCCGGCGACATTTCCCCTCTACCCCTCGGACTTGTATTCCTTCTCCTCCTAAGCCCCTCTCTTGATGGCCTCACAGACGCTCCCCCTTGCGACTATAAAACGGGAGGCTTGGCCATTGGGAGAGGGCAAGCTCTCTAGCACACAAACTTACTTGCTTACAACACACACCGACCACCCACATTCACAGAAACTTGGGAGCTTGTCTCCCTCTCTTGCCAAGCTTGTACTCGCCCCGTCAGACGAGCACTTGAGCTCGGATAGTGCCAAACACTTTGGACTAGGGTGCGCCGATTAGCCCCGAACCAGTATAAACCCATGTCACTATCTCTTGAGTTATGCCCTCGAAGCACACACTAGCCAGTCGATTACTGTGACCGTGGTATACGACCACGATAGTTGGCGCTAGGTAGGTAGGGGCGGCGCTAGTGTGACGACCACCACCCGATGGCTCCCTCCACCACCTCTCCGTCGTCCGCCGCCCGATGCGCCGGAACCACGGACTTGGCCGGCACTAGCTCCGAGGCTCCCTGCGTCGGGGCCACCTTTCCTCGGATCTTTGTAGGACGGGCGGCGCCTCGCCTAGTCCGCGGCGCCGCCCGACTGTGGCTGATCCGCTCCGGCCGGGATTCGACTTTCGGACGGCCGAGCCCCATCCGTAGCGGCCGACCTTTTCTTCGTCGGCATCGCGGACCTGCTTCCTCACATCCTAAGCCACGAGCCGACTTAGGAGCGTTTCAGCGCGACGTCCACGTTCTCCATCGCCAACGTCGTCCTGCGGCTCGCGAGGCGGGCTCCGCTCTCCCCGGCGAGTTCCTCGCCACCTACACCGAGATATACCCACGGGACAACTCTTCCTGCCGACGCCCGGGCGGCAAGCTGGGATGTTTGGCCTGAGGCCGCGTTCGGTAACTGAGCCTCGCGGGGTCGACCCCACTCGTGAGTGCTACATGTGCGGACCGGACGGCGCGGTGCACAGTGAGGACGAGTCCTCCCAGCCCACTCTAGCACACTCGGGAACAAGGATGGAGCCAGGTCGCTCAAGCTCGGCACCCCCGCGCGGGTCCATGAGCACCACGAGGAGCTCGTGGAAGCTGAGCGTGAGATCGCCAGTGCGTGATGCGCTCTGAAGAGCGGGAGGACGACATCGAGTTCGAGCTCGGGAAGGAGGCCGCCGCGCATCGGCGAGGCCGACGACCTCCGCCGGTCTTTGGCCGGGCGACCCGAATCTTGCCGCTGCCACCGCTCCTCCATGACCTCCCGAGCCCGGGGACCCCGGAGGCCAGGAGGGGTACATCTTGTGCGGTCCCTCATCGAAGGCGCGAACAACGGATGGAGGCTCGGCGTCGCACCGTCGGCCAAGAGGAGCACGAGGCCTCCTCCAACGAGAGGCGGTCGGGGCGACTCTCGCGAGTTCACGCCCGGCGCCCGAGTTGGCGAGAACCGCGGCCGCCGCGGGACACCATCGGCGCATGACGGCGCGAGAGGCCCGAGGAGGCGGCCGACCGCCGAGCACCGGCGGCCGACGCGGCGATCAGCGTGGCGATGACCGCCCCGCTCGATCCACCGGCGAGGGAGGAGGGGTGGCCGTTATGACGGTCGGGAGGACCGCGGCCGCGAGTCCCACTCCCGGAGGTTAGGAGGCAACGGGCGCTCTCCCCGAGCTGGCGACACCCGAGGCTCGAGGTGGAGCTCGAGGAAGGAGCCGGAAGCCCGGATGGGAGGCGGCCCCGAGTGTTCGGTTCCCAGAGTCCACGACGCGTCGTTCCCTCGGCGCTTTCGAGCTCCTAACTCCATCTAGAAGTACAATGGGAGACAGACCCGGCGTGCGGCTCGAGGATTCACCTTGCGTGCCAAGCGGGGGAGCCGGCGATGAGCTCTTCATCATCCGCAACCTCCCCCTGTACGCTAAGCGACCCGCGGCTCGATCGTGGTTCGAGCATTTTCTGCGGGGGCGATCGACATTTGGCGCGACCTCGCGACATCTTAAATCGGCAACTTCGGGGACCTACTCCCGCCCGAGCAACACGTGGGATCTCCGCTGTACCAAGCGGCGGAAGAAACGAGCCTCGGCGACTACATCCGGCAGCTTCTCCAAGCTGCGCAGCGAGCTCACCGACGCCACCGATGCGGAGATCATCACCGCCTTCGGCCGGTGCGACTTGCGAAGGCGGCTCATCCACGAGCGCCGGCATCCGCCAAGCCCAAGGCGGTGAAGGAGCTCCTCGACCTCGCCCACGAACCATCTTTGGGGCGAGAAGCCATCTGCGGTCCACCTTTCGCCCTTCTGCCGTAGCCGGCGCTTCGCCTTCTAGCGCCGCCGCCCCAAAGCTTGCTCACCCGCCCGCCTATCACGCGGCCGCCAAGACCTGCCGGCCACCACCACGCCCGCCACCAGCGCCCGGCCGCCGCCGCCCATGACCGGTGGCTCCCAAAACCACCACCACCCCACCAACGCCCGACCCGCCGCCACCACCACCCCCCACCAATGCCGACCACCACCACTACCACCACCACCACGACCAACGTCGGCCGCCCGTCACCACCACCACCACCTCCACTCGGCCCATCACAACCGTCGTCCGTCCACGCCCTCCACCACCGTCAATCTGTGTTCTAGTATATATTGCTATTATTTCTTTGTAATAATATATGTTGAGGTATATAATGCTAGTAGTAGTTATGTTACAAAAAATTAAAACTAATTTCTATATCTTTATGTTAGATGGTCTGGGCGTAATCTTCCACCACCGGAAGTCATAGGTTTTACGTGGCCGTGTAATCGACCCGAGGGTTTGGCCCGATCTAAGATGTATGCCCACCATAGTGGAAAATGTTCCAATAATTGCAAGTATTTGTATAATAAATTTGTCAAATATATTTTTATATGTATATTTACCATTTATATGAATTTCAAATGTATTGCGACCGATTGACCAAATCACTTGGCTTAAACAACGTCTCTCGTACTTTGGGGTTCAGCAAGTGGACGTCGGCACTATCATGATCTTAATAGTCAATTGGGTCGACAAATCCAATATCGCATTAGCTTTTCCATACGCCCGAGGAGGAGAACTAGAATTCCTATACAAATCTCGGAGGCTACAATGAAAGCACCTGCGGACTAGCCATCGGTTGCACAAAATTATCTTTGTCATGGGATGTGTACACAAGCTTGAAGAAATTAGGTACACTTTTCCCACATTCTCCTCTTTACTAATTGTTGACGATTCGTTAACTACATATTTTATACCGTCAACATACACCAAAACAACCTAGAGATAGGGTTTAAAAACTAACAAACTCCATAGTTTTGGTGTATATTTGGCTTTGCGAGTACAACTCAAGGATATGTGCACTTTGGGCCAAAATACAAAGAAAAGAAGAATAAAAACAATAAATAGAAAAAGGCCCAAAGGATCCAAATGGCAAGCCAAGCTAACTTACCTCGGTTGGGCCACAAACTCGGACATCCAACACCAACACCAAGCCCAACACGACGAAAAAGGACACCACGCCAAGATTGAGCCGGTTCGGGCTCGACCAGGGTGCGACCGCACCTTAGGGTGCGGCCGCACCATCCTCCTGACCGCTGGGCCCGAGCTTTGGCGAGGCGGTACACTAAGTACAGAGAAGGGCAGTGCAATGTGTGGCCGGTGGTGACACTACTACGAGAATTGTCCATCACTTTGCCCGGGGCTCCAACCCCCTTCACCGCCGAAAACGAGCCGGCGAGAACCATAGCGGTAGTGATGTGGGGTTTGAAACACTACGGGTCAAACATCGGCGGTGATGCGAGGGAGGATCGCCGGTTTGATATCGAACCGGCGGCGCCTTGTCACCGAACATTGTCGGGTGTTCCACGACCCGGCGGCATTTTTGATCAAGCAATGCGGGTTCGGAAGTCAGCCGGCGGAGAGTTGATATTGGGAGCACTATCGGGCTTTAACGAATCAAATACGAGCGTGGGGATAACACTATCGGGTTAGACCGGAGCGGCAAAGGTATCGAAGAGCTAACAATGGCGGCTTACTTTGAACCCGTCGGTGAATCTTTACGTGAACACTTGTCGGGCGATCTCAACCCGACAGGCGTTATTAGAGTGGAGACTATCGGTTCGTTAATGCGGCCCGCGGTGATGTTTTACGTCGTATATGACGGTTAGTAATTCAAACCGATAGTGTTTGGTATAGTTACACTACCAGGTTTGTCGCTCATTCACCTGTCGGGCCCATGCCACCCTGGCGTTTTTGTTTTAAATTTTTGAATTTATTCGTGGAATTCAGCTCTTTTTAAATCCGAAAAAAATCATCATACATTAATATCGTCAAAACATTACAGGATTTAATGGTTACATACAACAAAATCCACCTAATGTTCTAGAAACTAAGCCTACATGAACTTCTAAAATAAAAAGACCAATGACCATAGAGTCATAGACATAAATAAAAGCATGACATCTTTCCAAAACCAATTAAGCGGCAATTCTCGCAATCTTTATAAGTATGTGGGGTGGCTTCTCTTCAATCTCCGAGGCCGGCTAGTTTGCACCATTGTAGGCGACGACGGCTTCACCTTGGTGTTGTATTTTCTGTAACAATTATTAGCGTAGCCTTGGACTTGAGCATAGCAATCTTCCCGTGGTTAGATAGATCCCGGACGCGACCAACAAAACACTACGTACCACGCCATGCTTGCCTATACATGTCACCAAAATAGGATGATATTGCTATGTTATTCATAAAAGTTGTACAGTAAGCATAGACATATTTAAAATATCCAAACTGGATTTCGAACAACACTAACTCATGAATTTCAATCACAATTTGAGCACGGGGTTGCGGTGACCGAGACGGGCATTTCAACGAACACCTCAAGGGCGTGGCCCGACGCACTCACCAAGCTTTCGTGTGCCTCGTGCGCTCCTATCTTGTCTTGGAGGGATTTGAGGAGGACAAGGTCGCGGGCCCGGTGCGGCGTCGGGCGGTGAAGAGGAAGACGACGTGAGGTCGCGTCACGCGAGAGGTGTGGCGGCGGTCCTCCGTCGGCGTGGAGGAAGACCAAGCGGGCGACGCGAGGCTAGGACAGGCGAATTAGTTCTCATTCTCATAGGTAAAAACTTCACACCTAAAGGGATAATTAGTTCTCACCGTGGAAGGGGCCGGCGGCGAGGGATGCCGGCGCGGCGTTGGGGACGTCGGAGTGGAGGAGCGCGGCGTGGGAGAACGCCAAGCCTCGATTCTGCTGGGCGGAACGGCCCGGGGATGCGCGAACGGACGCCTCGGGCGGCGTGGGGGGACGGCGACGGCGACGTTGGAGTTGGTGGTGCGCTCCGTCGGCGAATCGGTGCTCTTCGGCGCCGGTGGGGAACGAGAATGGCGCGGTGTTCAAATGGCTTGCCAAAATTTCGCTCGAGCCACTCACCTATATATATAGCAAGGTTGGTTTGGGACGGTGGGGAAACGAAATGGCGGGAGGTTCAGATAGATTTGGAAAATTTCACCCCAATCCTATTCACGGTTTGTTACACGAACCCAAGGTGGTGAAATAGAAATGTTTGCCACTTCATGGATGATCATGTACCGATGTGTAATACTCCATGGTGGAAATGGCTTGAATTTTTTTTCCAGTCATGTACACCCAAAATATGACCCCACACAAGTTCTTAGGTTTTTCGATAAATATTTTAATTACTATGATTTTCTTCTAGCTAAACTAGCGACAACAAGGCTAATTAAACCATGGAAACACAAGAATTTGTCTTGGACCTCCACGGTGATTTGCCTCCTAGGGCACATGAGACCCCGTGGAAAAGTCTAGCAAAGATTCCGGCACTTTTCGTGGGTACGCTCGGTTCAAACTATAATTACAAGGTGGCATCACGTAGAAATTCAAATAAAGCGGGAAAAGTACCAAACCAACTCCGAAAAAATCTCAAACTTCGTGGGTGCTTCCCAATTTGTATGTGAAAGGCTCGAGAAAAAGTTTGAGACCACTACAACACCGGCAAACATATGAACCACATGGAGCACAAGAACTACACAACGTATAGTCCTCGTTCGATGGTAGGGATCATGTGCCTCATGAAGGATGTGTAATCCTCCTTGGTGGAAATGGCTTGAATTTTTTTCCCACCATGTACACCCAAAATATGACCCCACACAAGTTCTTAGGTTTTTCGATAAATATTTTAATTACTATGATTTTCTTCGAGCTAAAGCGGCGACAAGAAGGCTAATTAAACTATGGAAACACAAGAATTTTTCTTGGACCTCCACGGTGATTTGCCTCCTAGGGCACATGAGACCCTGTGGAAAAGTCTAGCAAAGATTTCCGGCTCTTTTCGGTAGGTGCGCTCGGGTTCAAACTATAATTACAAGGTGGCGTCGCGCGAAAATTCAAATAAACGGAAAAGTACCAAACCAACTCCGAAAAATCTCAAACTTCGGGGGTGCTTCCCAATTTACATGTGAAAGGCTCGAGAAAAAGTTTGAGACCACTTCAACACTGGCAAACATATGAACCACATGGAGCACAAGAACTACACCGTATAATACTAGTTCGATGGTAGGGATCATGTGCCTTTGTGAAGGATGTGTAATCCTCCTTGGTGGAAATGGCTTGAATTTTTTTCCCCCAGCCATGTACACCCAAAATATGACCCCACACAAGTTCTTAGGTTTTTCTCGATAAATATTTTAATCACTATGATTTTCTTCGAGCTAAACGGCGACAAGAAGGCTAATTAAACCATGGAAACACAAGAATTTTTCTTGGACCTCCACGGTGATTTGCCTCCTAGGGCACATGAGACCCCCGAAAAAGTCTAGCAGCATTCGGCTCTTTTCGGTAGACGCCAGTTCAAACTATAATTACAAGGTGGCGTCGCGCGAGAAATTCAAATAAACCGGGAAAAATACCAAATCAACTCCGAAAAATCTCAAACTTCGTGGGTGCTTCCCAATTTGCATGTGAAAGGCTCAAAAAGTTTGAGACCACTACAACACCGCAAACATATGAACCACATGGAGCACAAGAACTACACCAGTATAGTCCCGGTTCGATGGTAGGGATCATGTGCCTCAGAAAGGATGTGTAATCCTCCTTGGTGGAAATGGCTTGAATTTTTTTTTCCCAGCCATGTACACCCAAAATATGACCCCACACAAGTTCTTAGGTTTTTCTGATAAATATTTTAATTACTATGATTTTCTTCGAGCTAAACTGGCGACAAGAAGGCTAATTAAACCATGAAAACACAAGAATTTTTCTTGGACCTCCACGGTGATTTGCCTCCTAGGGCACATGAGACCCGTGGAAAAGTCTAGCAAAGATTCCGGCTCTTTTTTGGGTACGCTCAGTTCAAACTATAATTACAAGGTGGCGTCGCGAGAAATTCAAATAAATGGGGAAAAGTACCAAACCAACTCAGAAAAATCTCAAACTTAGGTGGGTGCTTCCCCATTTGCATGTGAAAGGCTCGAAAAAAGTTTGAGACCACATGGGCCACAAGAACATTACAAATTAATTAGGAAGTAACCATAAACCTTACAAATAATTAACATAGTAAACACACTAATCATCATCATCGCCGTCGGGATCAATATTGGATCCAAAATTGTGATCCATGCACACGAGTGTAGGATTGTAGAAATATCGGGTAATTGATGTCACGGATTAAGTATCCGCTTGAGTCGATGAAGGTCAATGCCCTTATGATTGCACTCTCTCGCCCTCGCAAGGACGTAAAAATGCTCGACCATAGATATAACCTCTTGAATCGACCGGTGTCTAAGTTAGTAAACCTTATGCGGTATTGTCGCCCTTCCGTAGTTTGCTGGCCAAGGTGTGCCGCAGAAGTCCCAATCGTACCCGAAGTCGGTTCGTAGCTTGGTCGAGAACGGCCGCCAAGCCACATGCAAAGATAAGTAAGATCGTGGAGCAAAATCTGCAAGTGGGAGAATCAAAATGAATGAGGATGATGTGAATCTATATCTAATATGCATTGCCAAAATGATGAATTTAATTTATTACCACATCATCATGGTTGTAACTCCCAACATATTCGCTATATTGCCATAGGGGATATTATCGTGAGACAAGGCAAATATCTTGAAATCATCGAAAATCAGGCACAATATAGCAAACACGTCGAAGAGAATCTAAGCACAAGGAAACGGCATGGTACTCGGCGTTTTGCACGGTCGTTCTCTCGTTTCCCCTCTCGTGGATTAGGTGGTTGTTGTGTCATGGAATCCTCGAAGGGATGTAAAAACTTATTTCACACGTATATAGTTGATGACCCGGTGACGATGCTCTAGATGTCGTGGTCTCCACAAAACCAGAGATAGAGAACCGGCTAAGTCTTTGTTTCTAGCCATTGTATTGGGGATAAAGTCTGTGAAACATATAAATGCAACAAAATGACGTTAAGTTAAACTAATTGTCCATGTATTTGTTATAGTAAAATAAGAAATAAAAAATGTTAGAAAAATTACATACGATGATTTGGATAAGGGAATGGCCTTGTGTCCACACTAGGGGCGAATGGCTCATCGCCCGGTGGAAACCTGGTTCTTGTGGTGGCGGCAAAGGCGGAGGACCGTTCATACCACTAGCTGAGCGATAAAAAGGAAAAAAAAAAGAGGACAAAGCTCATAAATATATATAGTATATATATATATATATGTATTGTTTATATGCATATATATAGGAATTCTAGACAAGAAAAAAAAATATCCTTACCAATGTAATATCCTGGAGCCATGAACAAATCTCCTAGAAAGAGAGAGAGAGAGTGAAAGAGCCGAGTGGATTTCGTGCGAGGTGGCCGGAGCTCGTGGGTGCGTGCTTGGGTATGTGTGTGGATGCGTGGGCGCCTTGATTTATAGCAGTTGATCGGTCGCGGGTACATCACCTGCCGGGTATTAAGATATACCCTAAGAGTGATAACAACATGACTACCGGTTATTTGAATGGAGCCGGCGGTGAATACAATATCACTACCGGTTGTTTGTATGTATCTGGCGGTGAATTCACGGTGTTGTCACTTCACTCAATTTGCATGCATGCATTGTTGCGTATTTGCTTTGCATATGTATGCAGTAGATGCTTCACGAAAAGGGGTTTTGGTTATCTATTCTTAAGGGGATATGGATGTGAATAAAATTCATTATCTGTTCTTTGTTTTTGTTACATATATAACTTTATTTCATTCACATTAGATTTAGATATATCTGTTGAATTTTTCTCACAATATGCAACATATTTCATTGACGCAACCGTCTTTATTATGTTCGATGAAGGGTAAAAAATGGGAACTCAAAGGTATCGAAGAGACAATCAAGATTCATATCAAAATGAAAATACAACAGATAAGAAATTTGATTGCATATATTTCCATAACAAAGACCTTACATTACATATATTTCCATAGCAAAGACCTTACATAGAACTAAATATACGGTAACAAAGACCAATTCACGAGATAGGTCAATGCTACAATCAAAGTGTACAAACACATTAAAATTTAACCACCTTAGTAAGTCTCTTGTAGCATCTCCTCGGATCGAAGAAGTGGTGAGGTCTGCTACGTGCACTCATTGAGGAGGTTGGAGGATGAGATTCACCGAGCTTCATCTTCATCCCAAACTTGACCATTGGACCGAGGATGAAATCACAAAGTAACTAGGTCCAATGGTCATTGTTTTTCCATGGATGCACCATATGATTCGAGATACTATATGCCCATGTGCCTAGGATATTGGTGAACACTAGCACCCCAAAGCACAAGGACTCCGGACTCTTAATATGAGTCCGTGAGTTCGATCTTGAATCATGGCACCCACAGAAGCATGCCCCTGTGTCTCTCCTTCATCGGTAAGACTCTTCTAGCACCTTTTACGTAAACCATTTTCTTGGACTAGGCATATCTCAGATGTGGAGGGCTTTCTCTCAAAGAAAGGCCATATGTATGTGGAACTGGAAAGTACGCTAGCAAAGAAGATCGAGGACGAAGAACAAGGAAAATAAGGAGAAAAAGATTTCCTAGATCCAAAACCCATGACACTAAAATTCAAAACTAAGCCCTCTCAGATTTTGAGGAGAGGGTTAGGAACTCTTGGACGAACCAAGAATGCAAGAATAGAGAGGAGAAACTGGGTGCAAATCACGGCGTCCCCCTGCCGTTTAAATAGGCGAGATGGCGTGGTTGAGTCGTTGCCGTTATGCGGAGGGACGTGGCAGCGATGCGCCAAAGATTGGTGCAAATGGTCGGCCAGTTTGTTGACACTGTTATAGCATAATATTATAAGTCAATTAACATGAAATAAGGGCTCAAGTCAAAGACCAAACAAAAGTCTAGGGGTCTAACTAACATAATTCCATGAGTTTTGGTATTACGTGACTTTCGGGGACTTGATAGATAAATGCCGAGAAGAATGGAGAAAGTTCCTAATATACAAGACATATGATGACAAGACTTGACCGTGGAGTAACTCAACCCGAAAAGTGGACTAAAACATTCTAGAAGATACCAGAGGACACCGAAAAAAGACGGGATGCCAAGGTGGCATGACACCTGGCGGCGCCGCTTGCCAAATAGGCGGCCGCCGGGTGGGTCCCACCGCGGTGACCTCTCCTTTCTAGGTCGGTTTACTACCAACTTTGAGGTTGTATCTATACCGTTGTTGAAGGTCGGTTTGATCCAAGGGTTCACGTTCATCGCCAAGTCCTATATAAGAAGACCAGCTGACCCCAGGGCTAAAAATGAATTCATTTTCAACTCATACCCATCAAGTCCAGCCAAGTCTAGACCTAAGCCCTAGTTCATCATACTAGAAGTAGCTAGCTAACTAGTTAGTTCTAGTTCAAGATCAAGTTCATCTTGAGTTCCCGATAGTCAAGCAATAGCAAGAGCATTGTTCTTCGCTCTTGAATTCGATCTGTAAGTATTATTATTGATACACTATTGTTATGGCTTTGATCTATATAATTATTATATTCTTATTGATATGTGTTTATGCTTGCTATGATTATACGTTTAGTTTAGTGAGATTGCTTTATATTTTATACATGGAATTGTATAGCATCCATATAGATGATCACTATGTGGGTGATAAGCAATGTGTAAACATGGTGTTTATACAACGTTTATCTGCAATTGCACCCTATATTCGGCCGTGTGGTAGATCGCGGGGTGACAAATCTGTTGAGTCCTTTGGAATCCACCCTCCGAATGTAGGACTAGTCGAGCTTATAATTACGGTAATGATCAAGTTTCGTCCTTGGTTGTTATTGGTAATGCTTGCCATGTGTAGAAGTAATCCAACCTTGCCATGATAGCTAGATGTATTGCACTAATTATAGTATTCATTACCATATGATTAGGGTATCTTAGGAATATTCTTTCTATTTTTTCTATAACATGCTAATTGCTCGTATGATACTAGTGGCATATGATGATCTTAGACTTGGGTATTTATCATTTATATAATTATCTTTATCTTGTGACTTATCCTGTTGAGTAATGTTTGATGCATATGGCTACTCTCGCATTGTACAAGCGTAAGTGGATCTCATAAATAAATCACTTCATAAATCATTAGATATCCTTTCTCTCTACTTTCCATAGATTTACCTTCTCTGTGGTAAAATATAAAATACGATACCTGGACTACTCCGGTGAAGTGCTACAATTGGTATTTCTATCTCGTGCGCTTGCGAGATATCATGTTCATTCTTTTATCAAGGCCAATCAACAAATACCATGCCTGCATTTCTTTGAGCGTTATTGCTAGGGTGACATCACTAGTGTATAGGTAATGCCTAGAAATGAGTGGTATACCTTGAGTACATATCCTGGTGAGATTAATTCCACTATGGATAATGATGCTAAGTTTACACCCCACTATTAACACCGCCTAACTTTGCTTTATTGGATCATGAGGTTAATCCCATATCCAAGCTAACATGATTAGATAGATTTCCCATATATATTTCTTTCGCCTTCCTAATTGGGATCGTGTAAGAAATATCAACAAGCATTTCTGGCGCCGTTGCCGGGGAAGGCATAGTCTATTTAGAGAAATAATTTTTCTTGGCTTTGTTTTTCAAAACTTCCCTAGTTTGGAAGAGCATAGTCAATCTTTCAAATTTTTTAAAATGTGTTTTCTAACTTCATAAGTTTTTCTATTGCTTCTTTCCAGCTGTCTCTAGTTTGGAAGGGTATTAGCCAAAACTTAGATAGTGTTATTCAGGTAAGTTGGTATTGTTTTCGACTTTTACTAGTTAGAAAGGGTGCTAGCCAAAAATCCTATAAACACATCATATAAGGAAACAAGAGAGATCACTTACACTACCTAATGCATTGAGAATCCATTATCACATACTCAAATAGGTTCAACCCTGTTTTCTATTTTGTTTTTGATCTTATGCAGGGAAAAATATATGTATGAATTGGAACCTTCGAGAGAATTTTATTGAAGATCCCGAAAAAAATTAATCGGGCGGGCCGAGCAAAACTCGGACAAACTCCAAGACCTACATCATCATCATCATCATCTTCTGAGATACCAAGGTCTACTGAACCGGAAGTTAATCAAGTTACTCGAAACTTAACACCTGAATTTGAAGCTATGGCAACCAAGACACTTCGTGAGTTCTCGGCTCCTACCATGGACAACATTCTCGTTGGTCCGAAGGTAGAGGTTGGAGACAAAGGCTCGAGCTTAAGCCGGGGCTCATCAACATGGTGCAATCAAGTCAATTTTGTGGAAAGGCACATGAAGATGCTAGTGCTCATCTCCAACACTTCACGGAGATTTGCGGCACATTTACTATGAAGGACGTATCCAAGGATGCAATCTTGCTTCGTCTCTTTCCATTCTCACTTTTGGGAAGGGCTAAGAAATGGTTTTATGCTACTAAAAATAAGAATACAACATGGGATATATGTTCCACAGCCTTTTCTTGCTAAGTTCTTTCCTATAGGCAAGACAAATGCCTTAAGAGGAAAGATATCAAATTCTTTTCAACAACGACATGATAAATCGATCCGGAAGCGTGGGGCGTTTCCAAGAATACATTTCGAATGTCCACACCATGGGATGGAGAAGTGGGCATTGATGATGCGACTTTCTATCATGGGCTTGTTCCCGGTACTCGTGAAACTATGGATGTTGCAGCTGGTGGTGCTTTCTTATCACTTACAATAACTCATGCCACGAACTTGTGGAGAAGATGGCTTCCAACCAAGGTTGGAGTGAAGAGCGTCAAACTCACAAAAGAGGAATGCACCCGGCTTAAAGAGGTAGATATGCTATCTACTAAAATGGACCTTATAATGAAGAAGCTAGAGGATAGAGATCCTCAACCCAAGGCGATCATGCAAATCCAAGATTCCCGCATGACATGTGAAGAATGTGGAAACACAGGCCACATTGGCAGGAATTGTCCGAGAGATTATGGAGGACATCAACTTCATCAATAACAACAATAACTTCCGTCCTCAACGAGAATCAAGGTTGGAACCAACGGAGGCCCAACTATCAAAGGAAACTACCAAGGTAACAATCCGGGTAACAACTTTAATACTTATCAACCTTCTTTGAGAGACCTTGTTGTTAACCAAGGTAAAACCATGGAGAATCTGTCTAGAAAAATAGCAACTAATGATAAAGCTCTTTAACTTATCAATACTCGTTTAGAAAGCTTTTCTTCAGCTATAAAGAATCGGCCTGACTTTAATAAGATGATAGAATCTCCAGATTTCTCGGTTATACGTTCCACTAACCACACCGTAAGATTCCGGGGCAGCCGGAAGAATTAGAAACCGCAAGCCTTGTCGATATTTATAATACAGTCGTTACTATAGAGACCTTAGGAAGGCTGTTGGTTGGATGACTCGATGCCACCTAAAAAAGGAAGATCCAGGAGGCCGAGTCATTACAATCAAGATTGGACAACACACATTCGATAATGCTCTATGTGATTTCGGCTCAAGCGTGAACATACTACCAAAGGTAATTTATGAAAAGATTTATAGTGAACTTGCTTTGAAAACGAATATGTGCTTGCAGCTTGCAGATCAATCATTCGATCCTTGAAGACGTGTGTGTGGGAATCGAGGCTCTTACGTACCCGGCCGACTTCGCAGCTTGTAGACACCGGAAGAAATGAAAGAGCAACAATCATACTCGGTAGACCATTCTTATGCTCGGCTAAAAGCTGTCATCTACGCAGACAAAGGCGAAGATTTGTTTCAACATCAAAGGGAAAAGGGAGAAATTCACTTTCAAGAACAAGGTACACACCTCTCTTACTTATTCCCAAAATTCTCATTCTTATGTTTTAGAACCGAAGGTAGAAATCTACAACAAGAGCAGAAGGAGGAATCGAGAACAAAAATAAGACGGCACACGACCTACAAGGGTAATGGTAGTAAATAAAACAACATGTTATAATGACCATTTACTTCAGTCTCCGATGCTTCATAAACAAGACGATCCAGGTACGCCTACCATCGCATGTTCTATCCAATGTTTAACTTTCTATAATACATTTTGCGATACGGGATTTGGTATTAACTTAATGACAAAGGTTACATATGAATTATTATTTGGAAAATTGCCGTTGCAACCAACATATGTGCAGCTGCAGATGGCGAACCAATCTTATAGAGTTCCTGAAGGAATTGCCAAAGACGTACCAGTTAAGATCATGGACCACTATGTTCTCATTGACTTTGTAGTCATGGACATGGGGAAGGAAGAAGACCCTCCACTAGTGCTTGGGAGACCATTCCTTAACACTACTTGTGCAATCATCTACATCCATACAGGAGAGATTCATTTCCACTTCCCTAAGGAGAAGGTACATGTTTACTTTAATAGTTATAATTATCATGAATTTCCCAGGAAAAAGCAGTCACTAAATCGCCGCCATAATAGAAGATGGATCAAGAATCTAGAAGGAGATAAGGTAAGTGAAGAGGTTAAAGCCCTTACACCTAATACATCTACGGAGAAAGAAGAATCAAGTACTCCAAAGAAAAGTTCATCATCTAAACGAAGATGGAGGAAGAAGAAGACATCTCCCGAAACATCATCGAAGAGACTATAGAATCATCGGTGCCACCGATATACCATGGGAGTAAAGAGCGAGAACTTGAAGTCCCGTTCGGAGGACTTTAAAACGCCGAATCCTCGCCGAAAGGTAAGTCGGTAAGTTATCAATAAAATCCCCGCACTACATATTTTGTTCTTTCTATATTATATTTATCTTTTCAATGTCTTATATATGCATTTGAAAACAACAAAAATATATTTTGTCTTTTGTCTTTTGTGAAAACCTTTAAGCCCCATGCTAATATCCCCGAGGCTTAACACCTCTAGGCTATTTGTTTGTGGTGGCATAAAAAATAATAAATAAAGATGCATAAGTACTTTATCTTTTCTTGCATATAATAAAATAAAAATTTGAAAAATGAAAATCTAAAAATATTTCCAGCAAACTAAAAGCAAGGTGGCTAACCTCTAATGCTTAATCAAGTTCCACTAGCTTTGTTGTCTATTTGAGATCAACAAATTTTAAGAGGAGAAGAGATATGTTAGGCGCCACCTTTGTCGCCAATTACCTCAACTTCTACATCATTGAAGATTACACTCCAATCTAGCTTGGGGGAGTGCAACCCTGAAAGGTCCCTTTGGTTTTTGGTAATTGAGTGACAACATTAGGTGGACTAACAATGTGTGATTGAGATAATACACAGGAAGTTAGTTCACATGAGCTGATGCATGAAGGAGCTTTATTGCATATGAAACATGACATGGAGTCATGTGACCGAGGTGGTGAAGATCAAGACAAGGCTTGGCTTGATGGACCGGTTGCAAGTGTGAAGGGCAAGTCGAGGCAGTGAAGCGATGGACCGCGAGGCGGTGAAGCTTGGGCTAGACTTGGCGCCGACGGACCGACGCAACGGTGAAGAGCAAGTGAGGTCAAGATCGATGGACCAAGAAGGTCATGTGATGATATGAAGTGGATCATATCATTTGGTGATCGTGTTGGTGCATGTGTTGCATCGGCACTTGGAGATGGAGCGGAATGGAAATGCGCAAGGCAAAGGTATAACCTATAGGGCATTTCATTTCGCCGGTCATGAGGAGCTTAGAGAAGTTTATGACCGGGTTTTAGGATAGATGGCCGTACTATCAAGAGGGGCAAACTTGTTTGCATATCGGTCATCTAGTGCCACTTGTGCGATCTAACTTTGCGACGTGTTAGGATCGAGTGGCGTGACAAGAGCTAACCCGGCCTTTGAAATGATTGTGAAAATGCTAACACACTTGCACATGGTGATGTACACTTGGTGGTGTTGGCACATTTGCAAAGGCGGCGGTGATTGCAGGGGTTGAGTTGGGTTTGGGGAACCGCTCATCCTCCCGCCGAGCTTGCGAGGGCGGGATTCGGCGCCTTCGAGAAAATGAGATGCATATTTTCTATTGCGCCGGATGCAAGTTGGAGGTGAAAACATGCTATTCCTCGTGCTCAAGTTTGGTATACTTGATGGGTAGCATGTCGAAGAGAAGGCGCCGGTGTTTCGTGGAGTTTTTACTGGAAAACGTCGATTGGACGCCGACCGGACGCCGGGTGCAGCGACCGGACGCGACCGACCGGGCGCTTCCGGCCGCGTCGCGTCCGCGCGAGCTCGCAGCGCTGTTTTGACCGGACGCCGTGGATCGGATCGTCCGGTGCTTGACCGGAACCGGTGACCGGGCGCCGGTAGCCGCTAGGCGATGGGCGGAGGTTGTCCTGTGCGTAGTGACGGACGCCGCGGCCGGACGCGGCCCGGTGAGTCCGGTCGGTCGCGTCCGGCCAACTTCCGAAAGCGTGATTTCATCCCAACGGCTCTATTTGACTTGGGGGCTATTTATACACCACATACCCGACCTTGCTCGGGTCTTGCACACTTGGGCCTTGGTGGCTTGTGTTGTGGTGCTTGAGAGCCCTCCCACTCACTTGTGATTGATAGTGTTCATCCAAATCAAAGTGAGGAGTGATTCTAGTGCATTCGCGTTGAGAGATCGCATTTGTGGCACTAGGTGATCGTGTTGCAAGCCGGTGTGCTTGTTGCTCTTGGAGGTTGCCACCTCCTAGACGGCTTGGTGGCAAGAGACTTCGTGAAGCACGCAACGGAGATTGTGCGGTGCTCCGAAGGAGGATTTGTGAGAGGTTCGAGCTCACCTCGCGGGGATCGTGAAGAGCATCACTACTAGAGCGTGTCGGTGAGTACCTCCCTTGTGTGTGTGGTGTCTTGCGGTGCCTTGAGAGGCTCACTTGAGAGTGGTGTCTTGCGATTGCCTTGCGGGCGTGCCTTGAGGGGCAAGTGATCGGAGAATCACACCGAAGAACCATCTAGGTGAAAACACCAAAGGAACCACCCAAGGTGTTGGTCGACACAACGAGGAGTAGGGGAAGTTGGCAAGCTTCCCGATACCTCGATAAAAAATCACCGTGTCAACTTGTCTACTCTTCTCGGTGGTTTGCATTCTCCAAATCACAAGCTTTGCATTTACATTCATATATATCTTGTGCTTGTGCTTGTGGAGTAGCTCTTGCAATTACTAGCTTGTGTAGCTTGTTAGTTGCCTTGCTTAGTTTGTGTAACTAAGTAATTTGAGCCTTTGGGTTAGGGCGTGTGTCGCCTTGTCCATTGTGCATCTAGTGAGCTTAGGTTGGCTTTGTGCTTTTGCTCATTAGAATTGTGTAGGAGCTCACCTTTGTTTGAAGTACTAGTGCATAGGTTTGTGTGACCTTGCAATAGAAACGGTTAGGAGCTCAAGCTAGGCTTATCACCTCATTTGCTTTGTGTAGGATCTTTTGTGAGGTGATTTAGAGTCATAGCTAGAGGGGTGAAGTCTTGGCTAAACGAATAGTTTCAATTCCGCATTATATTTGTTTAGCCGACGCAATTAGATTTAGAAAGGACTATTCACCCCCCCTAGTCCCCATCTCGACCCTACAAACCCCCAGTTATCCAGATAAGTATATTATTATCTATATTATATTATATTAATATTATTAGTTAAATATTTTGTTTGCTAGAAAGTTTGCTAAGAGTCTAGTTTGTTAAGAGTCTAGTTGTTTAAAGAGTCTTTTGTTAGAGTGTGAATAAAAGGATCGAAAGAGAGTGCACATTAAATTTACTTTGCCCAACTAAAAGGAACCCCAAAAATCGCCAACATGGAGATGATGAATAGTTGCTCATTGTTATATTTTTTTTTAGCACCTAGCTTTCAAGCTTAATTTCTCGTGAGCTCCATTTGCAAAATTACTTTGATTGGATTTACTCTAAACCTCAAACCTATGGGTTGCAAATGCTTGCTCTAAAGTCTAGGTAATTGACGGATATGATATATGATAGTCTGAACGCTATTTGATCTTACTCCTAGTGACACTAGATTTCTGGAGATTTATATTTTGAAAAATTAAAAATGCACATGATAAGTTCCCTGTGTGACAAGAGTGTGAACCTCCTACCACAGCCATATATACATGCTCCCTAGATTAGGAAAACCTTTTTGATTTATATATATAGGGCTTTGCTTTGCATTGAGTTTGTTCAATCTTTGTCGACCCTTAGAAACTTGTCATGCTGATCATGTACACTCCACTCCACTTATTCCACTCCATTACACTCCACTCACTTATATGCTATTTCCACCTTGGAAGTACGCATCCACCACATGTACACTCACCATATATATACCATTATCCATTTCACTCTAGCCAGCAAAAATGTTCTACTCCTATCCTAGGAGAGAGCAACCAAAAATATTCACTATACCCATCCACTCATTCATTGCTAGCCAACATCTTACAAAAGCTCCATTACATTTGTTTATCTCCAAAAGTTATTGTAAAAAGAGATTTGGGTTGTAGATTAAAAAAAGAGAAGAGAAGAAAAAAAGGGAGATGAAAAATGGACAAAAGTCCTACGAGGCGAGTAGAGCCTACCTCCCTAAGAAAAAGAAAGAATAAAGGAGAGTTAAAAAAATGGACAAGTGTCCAATGAAAACAATGGGTACTTAGATGCTCGCCTCTCCATAAAAGAAAAATAAAGAAAGAAAAAGATACAACCCAGGTTCTCTACAGAGTTTCCAAATTCCACAAGAGAGAAGATTCCTCAAGGAGCAAAAGTAAGATTTCCTTCATCTATTCTTTCCACTTCACTACATACTTTACTATATTCTCTACTATATATTCTATCCACCTTACACATGCACCACTTGATCAGTGTGACTTGTAACTTTTTGGATCCATTGCTTGAATTTACAATATATGCTTAGTAAGTAAAGTAAGTTTTCTCCTACCTATGAGCTCCAGATATATAAGCCTTAGATATAGGGTGAGAGAGAAGAAGGCATAGTGTGCTACTGCCTTATCCTGGTGAGAGATATATAAGCCTTACCATATGTACTGGTGGCATATGATGATCTTAGACTTGGGTATTTATCATTTATATAATTATCTTTATCTTGTGACTTATCCTGTTGAGTAATGTTTGATGCATATGGCTACTCTGCATTGTACAACTGTAAGTGGATCTCATAAATAAATCACTTCATAAATCATTAGATATCCTTTCTCTCTACTTTCCATAGACTTACCTTCCCTGTGGTAAAATATAAATACGATACCTGGACTACTCCCGGTGAAGTGCTACAATTGGTATTTCTATCTGTGCGCTTGCAGATATCATGTTCATTCTTTTATCAAGGCCAATCAACAAATACCATGCCCTGCATTTCTTTGAGCGTTATTGCTAGGGTGACAGACTAGTGTATAGGTAATGCCTAGAAATGAGTGGTATACCTTGAGTACATATCCTGGTGAGATTAATTCCACTATGGATAATGATGCTAAGTTTACACCCCACTATTAACACCGCCTAACCGCTTTATTGGATCATGAGGTTAATCCCATATCCAAGCTAACATGATTAGATAGATTTCCCATATATATTTCTTTTCGCCTTCCTAATTGGGATCGTGTAAGAAATATCAACAAGCATTTCTCGGCGCCGTTCTTGGGAAGGCATAGTCTATTTAGAGAAATAATTTTTCTTGGCTTTGTTTTTCAAAACTTTCCTAGTTTGGAAGAGCATAGTCAATCTTTCAAAATTTTTAAAATGTGTTTTCTAACTTCATAAGTTTTTCTATTGCTTCTTTCCAAATTGTCTCTAGTTTGGAAGGGTATTAGCCAAAACTTAGATAGTGTTATGACAGTTTGGAAGGGTATTAGATAGTTTGGAAGGAGTCTAACCCTTACCCTTACCGCCATTGGAACCGATTTGTTGAGCCCTCTCTCGAACCACGAACAGAAGGAAGGAATGCTTCGTCCTTCGGAGTTCGCGGTTGAATTCAAGGATGATGACGTAACCTCGTAAACCAAGGTGCGCTTAGACTTTCATATCTATCTCATCCTTGACTTCAATCTTCTCATAGGCTACCCTCTAGAAAAAAAAGTTTTTTCACGAAAAACCCATAGAGAGAGCCGTGATGAGAAGTTGGGAAAGATTGCTTCCGTCTCTCACACCTAGACATCCCAAAGGCGAAGCATCTTCCCAACCAAACCCGTTCGAGGAGGCGAAGTTTATAAACTCTATTCGCTTTACCCAAGTTGTTTCCACATCTTAGTGAAACGAAACACCCGTCGCCCCTCACCCGAACGCAAGTCATGTCCCTCTCGCCAAAGAAAAAACGTTGTTCTCGACAATAGTCAAGATCCAATGTTCATCCTTCATGTCACATCTTTCGAGGATAAACCCTCATGTGCCATGGACATGAACGAAGCAACAACTCTTTAGACCAAGCGAGAAATATGTTGTTGAGCATAACAAGTTGTCAATTGAGACTTCTTACATGCTCACCTTTGGGTCTTCTTGAGTTTGTCTTGCTTCTAGCCGAGTGCTTCGACGAAGATCACAACCATCTCTTGGTTCTCTTTGTAAACCCTTTTAAGAGAATGGTTGCAAGTCTCGTAGTAGCATGATGACGCTAACCTTGCGGCTTGAGCGTATTGCTAAATTCTTAGTGGTGAAACCGGAACTTCACCACCATCAAGCAACCGGGATGTTTTCCCACGGTAAAACCTCGCTCGATGAACCGAAATGATGTGGTAATCTCGATATGTTAATTTATCACCTAGCTTATATCTAGAAATGATATGGTAATCTCGATAGGTTCTCATAATTTTTTTTCAATAATTACAGGTTCAAGCATATGACTTAACCTATATTGGGTGTAGTTATGCATCAATTCTAACCCAAGCAATGTCGACATTGGGTTATGTTTGGACATGGGCTAGTCCAATGCCAACACTCACTACGGATGGATATCACGCAAAGGTGGTTGCCCGTAAGATTCGAGACCCATTGAGACGTCCAGGTCGGTTAACCATCGTCAGCACACCATGTCGTCGTAGTTGCGAAGCAAAGGAGGATGTATTAGTCAGAACATTGTTGCACATTTCGGAGATATGTGGGTTCAACTTCGGTGACCTACACTTCACCCAGTTATTTCAAAACCGGTACCAAATGAAACTTGTAGTGAAGTTGTAGTAGAACTTGTATTGAACTTGTAGTTGTAGTAGAACATCTTTTGATTGTAGTGACTTGTTTTAAATTATGCACATTTTAAATTATGCAAGTTTGTATGAATGCGATATATATGTGACTTGTTCTAAATTATGCACATTTTTAATTATGCAAGTTTGTATGTTGTATATATGTGACTTGTTTTAAATTGTGTTTTTCAAGGTGGAATGAGAAATCAGAAAACTAAAAAAATAAGTTAAGGTCAATTTGCCGAGAGCCATGGCAAAGGCTCTCGGGAAAATATATTTACCGAGGGCAACCATATTGGCACTCGCTAGAGTGACCATATTCTACCGAGCACCAACCTACCACGCTTGGTAGAGTTGACGGCAGGGGCGCCGTCGACGATGTCAGACGCTGGGGCGTCAACTCCACCGAGGGTGGTTCTTTGTGGAGCAATGGCTCTCAGTGGAGGCGGACTCTACCGAGGGTGCCGCGTTACAGGGTAGGGGGCTCGGTAGAGTGATCTCTACCGAGAGTTTTCTTTCTCCAAGAGCTACTCTCGGTAGAGGGAGACTCAACCGAGCGCTTCTCGTAGGGCGCTCGGTACACTTTCTGGCGCTCAGTGGAGGCTGTCTATGCGGTAGTTGTGGCCTCTCATGAAATACCACAAAAAAACCGCCATGAAAATAGCGATGCAAATCTAATGGCAATGTTATCTATGCAACTCATAATGCACCCGGTTAGGACTTTTCTAAGCCACACGCTAAATTGTCCATCGCACTCATTAGCTACGCTAAAGTCCACCAAAAACTATCACCCAACAACAACTAAGTTTTTAAACGAATGGGTGAGATTTACTCTCTCATATCTTTTCTCTTACTCACTCACATCAAACGGCCTGGAATGCTCGGATCAGTCCTCATCTCTCCTCCCATCCGGCGCTCACCGCACCGCACGCCGCCAGCCCACGCGTGACTTCTCCTTCCCCCGAGGGGCGACGCTCTCCGTTCCCTAGGCCCGCTACCCAAGGCCACACACCTCTCCCTCCTTGACAGTCTCTCTCCCGCACCATCACGCCCGGCCCGGTGAGAGGGCATGCGGAGGAGCCACACCGAAGGGAGGGCGCAGCCAAGGGCGACCCTCTTCCGCTAGGCGCCGCCCCGAGGTTACGAACGCCGCACGGGCGCCGCTAGAGAGGCGTCCGGCTGCCGGGCACCGCCAGGCTGGTTGGCCACCGCAGCCCCGGCCTGCTGGTCCTGCCCAAAGTCGCGGCTGCCGCCGTCTTACGCTTCCTCTCGCCATCGTCAACGAAATGACGACGTCGGCGGGGGACTCGCGGCAGCAAAGATGCTCGGGCCGGAGCGCCGCACACATCTTTGCCATCGCTCGCCATTGAAGACGTGACCATCTTCGGTCCCTCTTCGCCGTCGTCAAAGATGCGTGCGTCGGCCCATCCCTCTGTGAGATTGCTCATCGTCGAGGTCTTCTCCGAGGAACGCGTGACACCCGACGTCTCCATCCCCTATCGACCCGGCCCCGCGGTGAGTCCTAATCCGACCTCTAATTTTGGATTGTGGAACACATCGGGGACACAAGGGAAAAACAATTCCACTTCCGCTCCCTCGCGTCGTCTCCGTGGGAGGCGACTCGAGGGCCCCGCCGGCGCCCAACCACCTCCACCTCCGCCCGGCTCCGGCCGCGCCGCCGCCGCCCTCCCTCCCGCGGCGGCGGCCTCCCTCCCTCCCCCTCTCCTCCCCTCCCTCCGCCCCTTCCCTCCCATCCCATCCTCGGCGGCTCCCGGTCGCTCCTCTTCCGATGACGGCGGCGGCGCTGCCGGTGGTCCGCCGGCCGAGATCCGGTTCCCCCTCGCCGGATCCGGCCCCAGCGGCGGATCGGGGGCCATGGCCTGGGGGCGCGCCGGCGGCCGCCCTAGGGTTTCCGCGCGGCGGCGCGCGTCTTGGCCGGGTGCGGTGGCAGGCGCGCGCGCCTTTGGCTTGGTGGCGGCGCCCGGCGGCCGGGCGTGGCCGCTCGCGGGACCCGGCGGGCTTGGCGCCCTACCCTCATGGACGCGTCCCCGCCGGCGTGGCCGCCTGGCCCAGGCGGCGCGATTTGATCTATTAATGGCGGCCGCGTCCCGGCGCGCAGATCGCTGCGGCCGCCGGCCGAAAAAAAAAAAAAAAAATGCGGTTGCTGCCGGTGTTGCGGCCCGGCGCGGTCGCGGTCCGGGGTGAAAACTCCTTCCCAAGCCTCGCGCATTGGGACGACGACGGTGGCGTCCGCGTCACTACCTTCCCGGGCTGCGTCGTCATCTTCTTCCGTCGACCGGTGGAGCGAAAGTTCCAAAGGGGTGTTTCTCAACGCAGCTTGGCGTCCGTGGGCGTCAACCCTTCCCCGAAGGCTCCGTTGAACCCTTCAAGCACTGCGCCGACTTGCGTTCCGCCCCGGTCTGATCTGCCGTCTCGGCGTCCCCCGCCCCGCTTCCGTCCGCTCCGCCGTCGCCGGGCTCGCCTCGCTCCTAGGTTGACGCCATCGCTGCCGCCGTCGTCGTTGTTTGGCCGTGGGCCACCGACATCGCGCCGGCGACCGGGATCTCCACTACACATTATGTTTGCGTCCCCCGAGCTTCGCCTGTGTTGTTGCAGCTCGCCAATCGAGTTACCCTGGCCCGTCTTGGTTGTTGACGCCGCCGCGTGGTCACCGTCGTTGTTGCTTGGCCGTGGGCCACCGGCCTTGCCGCCGCTTGGAGTCGTCTCGGGGGGTTGACGCCATCGCTTTCGTCGTCGTCGTTGTTTGGCCGTGGGCCACCGATGTCGCACTTGGATCCACCTTGGGCAGTCGCTGCCGAGCGTGTGACGCCCCTTTGACGCTCCAACGCGTGGGTTTCGGCGACCGGGACTTCCACTTCCCCATGCAGTCCGTGTCTATTGAGTTTCGGCCTAGCGATGCTGCATTTCGCCTTGGGCGGCTGTGTTGTGTGCCTTGGACTGCTTCTCTTTGTTGTCTGTTCGTGGCCACTGGCTCTGTGGTCGTGTTGTGTTGTTTTGTTTACTTTCGTTTGTGGAGTGTTGTAATGTGTGGAGTGTTGTAATGTTTGTTTAGCCAGTCTTGGCTTCTTCTCTTAATGGAAAAGACACGTGAAGGCGTGTTCGAGAAAATTTTTTTGGATTGTGGAACCCTAAGCTGTTCGATCTAGATTGAGTCCTTCTGCTGCAAGGGATGGCCCGATCCTTCTCTGTTCATCTCCCCTCTCTCACACAGTCTTGTGGCAGAACATCTGTTGGGGCGGCCGGGGAATATAGGGCTACAAGCAGAAGCGAGGCATGGCGTTGGATGCTCGAGCTCGGGCGTTGCGCGAGGCGAGGTACTCCGGCCCGATTGATTTGCCTGATGCATTTTCCTTTCCAATAATAAAACTACTAAAAGTCCTTTGCTCGATCCTCTGTGGGGCGACATAGAACGACAGAATGAACAGTAGATTGCTGTTACAATGCGTGTGTGTAGTTGCTGAATGAGGTCCAGCGCCAGTTCATGAAGGAGGTCCGTCTCCTGCTCAACTTGCAAATGCTTGCATCCCTACTCCTATCTTAAATATTTGTCAACTGGCATTGCTCAGTCAGTGTACTTGATTAATGTCTCCGATATTTGTTTTTGAAATGTATTGTTTAAGTAGTCCCCATCAAATATCGTTCTTGAATGTACTAATCCACTAGGATGTCTAATTGTCTGGTATTTTCCGTGTCCTTTATCCTTGGTTATGTTCACAGTTGTGCTATGGTTTGCACTTCTTTTTGGTCATCTCAAAGATCATCGTTGTTGGGTTCTCCCCATATACCTGGTGACCAACTCCTTTTCGGTCAAGATACTACTTTCATTTATTAGTGTCTT
>JADLZK010003216.1:0-66904 GCA_015847255.1 Hyparrhenia diplandra | reverse complement strand
GAAGTCCACACATATAACACAGAATGTTAAAATATCGAAATCAATGTATTAAAGCGGAAATGTATATATATAACACTTACAAACATCGAGTATCGCGGAACGGTAGCTAAGGCTTCACTTCGTGCTCCATCTCAGGGACAAATCAACCGGGGCTCTCAGACGCCAAGCACTGGCCGACAATCTTCTTGAAGACTCCACAATATCTTTTATCCTTTTTCTGAGCAAAGACCTTACTACAAACACACACAAAGGTGTGGGGGAATAGCAAGGGTGAGTCTATGTCGAACTCAAAGAAGTACGTACGGAAAGTATATGATATGCAAGGCTTTATCAAAGGTAGGCTGACACGGTGTACTGCAGGTAGCTCTTTTAATCTTGGTTCATTTTAAAGAACAACCTGTTACTAATCATTGGTTGAGAAACCCAAACCCTTAATTAAGGTGTAAGTAATCACTAAGTTGTTTCTCAAAAAGTAGTTAACAATAATCATTAATGCTTGAGATCACCCCAAGCAACTCGGGAACTCCATCCCGACCAACACGAGGCTCCAACCTCTCCAACACCATCACTATTTCCAAAAGAGAGTAGCTTCTAATCATGTGAGAGCTCTGGGTCGCTCGAATCGTGAGCACGGCTAGTATACCGCTTTGATCAAACTCTGCGCAGGGTGTACACTTTCACCCAAGTCGTGATTCCCATTTGCCCGAGGCCCGCCGACCCCCAAACACTTCCAAGGTGAGCGGTGGGGTTTCACTACGAGACCTTTCACAGGTTTCAAAATAGGGGTTCACTCGCCAAAGGCGAAACGCAGCGTATGAGGGCGCCCCCAATCACCGGATCTACCAACCCCCATACTACAATCCCGTGAGTCCCCAACGCCATCTCGGTGGAAAGATCCACCCTATAGCGAGTGACCCGATAATTAGTCAAGCGAGCCCATTAGGTCTCGGAGTTGTACTATTGTCCTGTGGGCCGCTCCATGAACCGGACCTTAGGGAGAGAAGACGGATGCCTCCCTCGCAAACCGGGACGCACTACAAAGAATCCGCATAAACCCTTTGTACCCACAACCACGATGCATCCCGCATCCATCATCTCCAACCATGGTCGCAACCATGAAACATCTCCATGAGCATATATATATTTATAACAACATCTTTAATATCATTAAAGAGAGTGAGTAGATGAGCGAAGCATACTACGCAAGCAGCCTATCTACCCATAAACCCCCATTAGGTACATCTAGATGATGGTGGCTAGTAGATCCTTAGGGTTCACAATATTAAGACACATGCATGAATAGTAAATATTGCATTTAATGTATAGGAGCAAAATGGTCAAACGGTGTCCCGCACTTGCCTTAAATCCAAGATATAGCTGCTCGTAAAGTCTTTAGCTTTTGTCTTCTAGTCTCCAAATGCTTCGCACTCTTGTCGATCCTCGCTCACGGTCTTCAACACCAATGAATCGACTCTTCGTCTACTCGAAGCAATCAAGCAACACAAACATTTGCACAAACGGACAAGACTCGAATGGGCATCAAACATAAATAAAGAGAAACTAGAGACATCGCACTAACGATAGGGCTTGGTACTATGGACACGATAACGCAAGATCGCCAAGAACCGAGCTATCGAATAGGACACACTAACGGTACAAAGCAACATAACGAAGAACACACTACACACTTGACTTATTTAGTTAACCAAAACATTTATTAGTTTTGAAAACATTAACAAAAAAGAATCATTAAAGCAACTATTATATAACTTAGGTTGATCTAAAACAAAGTTATTAAAGAAAAGGCATTTACATAGACATTAATCATGTTAACATTGCTTTATAAAAAGTCTACACATAAACTTAGGCTTTTCTTTTGAAATAAAAGAGCACTATGAAGCTTTAATTAAAACTATAAAAAGAATTGCATTAACAACAACATAAAACATATAAGAGAACGCTTGTCAAGTTATTATAGAACTCATGTTGAGCTAATCGGTCATAAATATAAAAGCATTGATGTTGATGTTAATCATATTAACATTTATTTATTATAAAAGACCAAAGTTACTAACTAAAGTTACTTTTAATTTTAAAAGAGCATCAAACAAACACTAAACAAACTCACAAGATTAATTTGATAAACTCATAGCATGATCAAGTTTAGTGCTAACATATAGCTAACATGAAGCAACACAACAAGTATGAAACTATAACTCTAGATTGCTTTTAATTAGAAAGCTATAAAATAAACATTAATCAAATTGCATTTAAATAAATAAATTCACATTTGAACCGCATGATAAACATTAACACTACTTGCGTGAGAGCACGACGACACGATTCTAACGCAACTTGATCGACTCAATTTCGACTTAAAACGACGAAACGGTGGACGATTAAAGATCGTGGACATAACTGCGATTACAGAAAATAAATAATTATGGAAAGGTCCTTCTTCTACCTTGGTTCTCCTTCCAGTGAACGACCATGGTCTTTGGCTGACTTTGTTCTTTGATGGGGCGGGGAGGGGGGCTTAGCGGGGGCCATGGCCGGCCGGCGGGGCTGCAGGCGCCTTCACGGCCCAGCCGCGCGTGCGGAGGGGCCGGCGGGGGGCGCGGCACACTGCGGCGCATCTGGCCGGCGGCGGCCATGCCATTTGCTTTCGCTGGGCCCGACGGGCATTGCTGTGGCTGGGGCGCGGCGCGGCACTGGGTTGTAGGGAGGTGGGCGTGGCCGCGGTCGGCGTGGGGGAGGAGGCCGGGGCGACTCGGGGACGCTAGCTGGTCGGGAACGGCGAAGATGACGACGACGGGGCGGCGGCCATGGGCGACCTCGCCCGAAACCTAGATCGGGAACACAAGGACGAGCGGGAGCGGGGGTCAAACGGGCGCGGATCGGGGGAGAAAACCAATATACCACGGCGAAGAGCGCATCGAGATCTACCTCTTGGTGGTGGCGGTTCGCCGGAACGCCATGGTGTTGCCGGACAAGCTCAGCCGGAGTTCTCGGCCGGAATTTCCAAGATATAGAACTTCGGCGATAGATGTAGGGTAAACGAAGGCGGCTCACAAAAACGGGATGTACTTTTGCGATCAGCGAGAAGGAGAACAGCGGCAGGTATTTATATGTGGGTTTTGGGTCGGTGGAAAAATTAGGGTTTTGGAGAGATAAAATGAATTTCGGGAATAAAATAATTATAGAAAATCTAGAATTGATATTTAGGCCGTGAAAAATACTCCAAAACCTCGCAAAAATTCCGGAAAATTCCCGAGACATATTGGACCATGATGAACCCAATTAATGTATTTGGAGCTTATAAAAAGATATTTGAGATGATATATAAAATGGAAAAGCTCGTAGACAAGTGAGAAAAAGCTCCAGAAATATCTTGAAAAAAGGCCGTGGAAAGCTTGAGCGATGGATTGATGATATTTGATCATAGAGAAATGATTTGTCGCTGATAACAAAAGATTTAAAGACACTTCCAACAAGAATTAGATTGGAAAGAAGGGTATTTGTCGGTAAGAAAGAGGCATAAACATGTTGGAGAGAGACAATCGTTCCGCTAACCGCGTTTTAAAAACTCACCATACTAAAAGCACCAAACACAAGCAACAGGCCAACATCACATCACAACATGAATTATCACACACAATCAACTAACAACAAGGCACTCTTCTCATTATCTTTGCACAGATTTTATAAAGCCACAAATCTCTCTTTTAAATTGAGAACAATTAAATAAATCTTGGTCAATTTTAGGAAAATTTTAAATTCTTGATTTTATTCAAGAGTTTTCTAATGACATCCCAAAAATTGGAAATTTTGGGGTGTCATACACACACTTCTTGAGCACTAGAAGGAATAAATAGGAAATAACAAGTTTTGGTGATTACTATCTTTTCGGGGGCTTAACAGAAAATACCGTAAAACTTAGAGAAAACCCCCAAACAATAAGAAGATTTACCCGAGAAGAATTTCGATCCGAAAAGTGAACTAAAACATTCTAGAAGACACCGTAAGACACCGGGATAAACCCGACAGGCGGGGCCCACCCCTTTGGCGGCCGCCAAAGGGTGGTGGCGGCCGCCAGTGGGGTCCCACCTATCGGCCTCGGCTTCTTAGGTCGGGTTTCTAACCGCCTTTGAGGTTGTATCTACGCCGTTGTTGAAGTCGGTTTGATCCAAGGGCCGAAGATTCATCCACCGTGGACTATATAAGGAGGGTCCTACCTCGGCCTTAGGCATGAAAATCATTATTCATCATACTCACTCGATCATAGCTAGAGCCATACCTCTCTAATTAGAAGAGCTAGATCAAGTTGAGAGAGATTAGTAGAAAGTTGAGAGATAGATCAAAGAACTTGATTAGAGTTCTAGATCTGTTCTTGAGAGATAAGAAGTAGAGTTGAGGAGAAGTAAGGAGAAGTACCGGATCTGTCGTTGACTCTCTACGCTTGTACCTCTGGGATGAGTTCTTGAGAGATAAGAAGTAGAGTTGAGGAGAACTAGGTTAGAAGTAAAGGTATATGTAACATAAGTTTGCCCCTTTCTCATGAATTGGATAAAGGTTGGCGGTATAATATACTCGATAATGACCGCCAACACACGTGAACCTCTATGAAAAATCATGGTGACACTTGTCATTGCTCGTTGGAGATTTCTTGTACACGGTGATTGGCCACAACCTCTACTCGACAACGGTGGTATTGTATTCGAGCACCTCTTTGCATTACTTTGGTAGTATATCTTGTTAGGGTGCTTAGCTTGAGTAGTGTGTTAGGTTGCTTAGTCTTGTTAGCTTCTAGTTGGTAAATTAGTTAGACTTGCTTGTTCACCTAGGAGTAAACTAGCGACATAGTCCTTGTTGTGAGTAGAGACAATAGAATTGACTTGTGGCTTGCTTAGCTAGCTTGTAGCATCGCTTATATTAGCTTCTCCATCTTGTTGTCTAACCGGTGTGTTTAGTGTTGTTGCAAGAATTTTTAATAGGCTATTCACCCCCTCCCCCCTCTCTAGCCATTAGGACCTTTCAGCCCTGGGGTCAGCTGGCACTACTACAGAATTGAACTTGCGCGGCATTTAATTTTCATTTTCTATGGCGGGCAATTTTAAAACCGCCACGCAAAATAGTTGGCGTGGCAGCCCCCCGGCCAGGGCAACGCCCGCCACGGTTAATCAATTAACCGTGGCGGGCATTGTAACGTGCCCGCCACGGTTAATAGACATTAACCGTGGCGGGCATTGTAAAGTGCCCGCCACGGTTAATGTGGCGGTTATATTAGAATGCCCGCCACGGAAAAGTCTGTTCTATAAATACAGCCCCAACCTTCTTCTTCCCCACGGGATTTTCGCCATTTTCTAGGGTTTTGAGCTTCAAAACTCTAGAAATCACCATTTCGGGGAAGGTTTTGCCCTTGGTTTGATTGAAGTTTGGCACCGTTAGGGGGTATTTCTCCTCTCTTTTCTCTCCCCCTCTCTCCCTCTTTCTCTCCCTCTCTCTCACCCCTCTCTCTCCTTTTCTTTTTGAGATCTAGTTTTGATCTCTCCCTCTCTCTCTCTCCCTCTCAAGTTAGGTCCTCTCTCCCTCTCCTTCTCTCTCTCTCTCCCCCCCCCCTCTCCCTCTCTCCCCTCTCTCTCTCTCTCCCCCCCTCTCTCCCTCTTTCTCCTCCCCTCTCTCTCTCCCTCTCAAGCTAGCTCCTCTCCCCTCTCTCCCCCTCTCTCCCTCTTTCTCCTCCCCCCTTTCTCCTCCCTCCCTCTCTCCCCCCTCTCATTTGAAGTGTACGTGGTCTTTTTCATCGATACTTCGATCTCTAATCATCGATCACACTCTTTGTTTTGGTTTAATTAATTTGAGTAGGCCGTCGACCATGGCGCCGAATAGGGATTGGATGTACAGGCCGAGGATGAGTTTGGAATTCGTTGATCATGTGCGAAAGAAGTTTATGCCCGTCGCGCAGAAGCATCGAATCAGTCAGGGTTTGGAACTAATGGTGTGCCCGTGCTATCAGTGCAAGCATCTGTTGTTACACAAGGATGACGATGTCGTGGACCACTTGCTGCGGTATGGTTTCATCGAGGGGGCCGAGGTACACCATGTGGGACGTATCATGGTGAAAAAGAACCGAGTGTCGCGGCGGGTTCATCACGGAGGACCCCGCCGACCGCAACGACGGAAACAAACGGTGGTGGACGAAGGACGTGAACAAGTTGATAATCGCGATTACATCACCGTAGATGAACCGCTTGAAAACATTGCGCAGGCGAGAATGCGGGTGGAGATGATGGTGAACGATCGAGTAGTTGATGATATGTCGCCCGAGGATCTTTGCTCTTTTTGAGGAAATTGCTAACCTCAAAGATGAAGATGACGTGTTGTTTGGCAATCCAAGGTGGCTCGAGAATTTTAGACAGATGAAGCGGCAAAGGCGGCAATTGACCCTCTCTACAAAGACGACGGCAAATGTCCGAAGGATTGCACGGTGCTACGTTTTAACCTAACGATGTTGATGATGAAGGCTTGCCACGGGTGGTCGAACCGCGAGCTTCAATGACTGTTCGGGTACCTCGGTGACACTGTTTTTACCCGAGGGGAATAAGGTGCCCGCCAATACCTATCGGGCGAAGAAGCTGATTCGTCCGGTGGCGATGAAGCTTAGGAAGTTTCATGCATGCCCTAACTACTGTATTCTATACTGGGGTAACTATGCGGACTTGCAGAACGATGATCCTTGCTACTTCTTGACTAATCAGGAACTCAAGATGAACTTGATCTTCAACTAGAACTAGCTATGTAGCTAATTACTTCTAGTATGAACTAGGGCTTAGGTCTAGACTTGGCTGGACTAGATGGGTATGAGTTGATGAATGAGTATGATAATGATCTTCTTCTTAGCCCTGGGGTCAGCTGGTCTTCTTATATAGTACTTGGCGATGAACGTCAACCCTTGGATCAAACCGACCTTCAGCAATGGTGTAGAAACAACCTCAATGTCAGTAGTAAACCAACCTAGAAAGGAGAGGCTGACAGGGTGACCCCACCTCGCGGCCAGCCTAAATGGCTCTGGCGGCCGCCAGGGTCCAGAAGGTTCTGGCCTTCGTGTTTCTTCTGGTGTCCTCTGGTGTCTTCTAGAATATTTTAGTTCACTTTTCGGGTTGAGTTGCTTCACGGTTAAGTCTTGTCTTCATATGCCTTGTATATTCCGGAACTTTCTCCATCTTTCTCTGCAATTATCTATCAAGTCCCTAGAAAGTCACAGAATACCAAAACTCGTGCAATTATGTTAGTTAGACCCCTAGACTTATGTTTGGTCTTTGACTTTAGCCCTTATTTCATGTTATTTAACTTATAAAATTATGCTATAACAAGTGTCAACAAGCTCCCCCAAGCTTACCTCTTGCTAGTCTCTTAGCAAGACACAAAATATTATATTAACTACTTACTTGGATCAGGAGTTGCTGCAATGCTATCACACCTTTAAAGTACACATGCTTTCAAGCAAAATTTCTCTCCAGATAAATATAACTTTTTGAACTTCAACTTACCCTTATTACCTCTTACCTTTTGGGGCTTATATCTTTTTCTTCAATCTTGGGTAATTGAAAGATAGAACAGTCAAGTCAAACACTATATCTCAAACTCTTTTGATCAACAGTCCATCTGGAGTTTTTGCTGATTTTCAAATAAAACTCAAAGTTCCTCAGTATGACTCTCTGTAATCTCTCATTTGTGGTATTTGTGGATCCTCTCTAAGGCAATAAGATAATGGTTGCCCTTCTCTCATAGTATGTATTATTTTTGGTTAAGGCAATAGCATACTATGCCTTCTTCTCTCTCACCCTATATCTGAGGCTTATATATATCTGGAGCTCATAGGTAGGAGAAAATAATTTATTTACTTACTAAGCATATATTGTAAATTCAAGCAATGGATCCAAAGTTACAAGTCACACTAATCAAGTGGTGCATGTGTATGGTGAATAGGATATAGATGGTATGGAAATGTAGTAAGGTGTCTAGAATAGATGATGGGAAATCTTACTTTTGCTCCTTGAGGAATTCTTCTCTCTTTTGTAAACTTTTTGTAGAGAACCTGGGTTGTATCTTTGTCTTTCTTTATTTTTCTAGAGAGGTGGGTTCTACTCACCCTCGGACTTGTGTCCATTATTTCCTCTCTTTTAAAGATGTGGGTTCTACTCACCCTCGGACACTTGTCCATTTTTCATCTTTATTATTTTTTTAGAGATGTGGGCCCTACTCACCCTCGAACACTTGTTCATTTTTTATCTCTTCTCTTTAGGGAGGTAGGCTCTACTCGCCCATAGGACTTTTGTCCATTTTTCATCTCCCTTTTTTTTCTCCTTTTCTTTTTCTCTTTTCTTTTTTTAATCTACAACCCAAATCTCTTTTGCAATAACTTTTTGAGAGGTAAAATATAATGGAGCTTTTTGTAAGATATTTGCTAGCAATGAATGAGTGGATGGGTATATATGGTGGATGCATACTTACATGATGTAAATAGCATATGTGTAGAGTGGAATATAGTGGAGTGGAGTGTACATGATCAGCATGACAAGTTTCTAAGAGTCGACAAAGATTGAACAAACTCAATGCAAAGCAAGCAACTTATATATATATATATATATATATCAAAGGTTTTCCTAATCTAAATAGTATGTATATATGGCTGTGGGTAGGAGGTTCACACTCTTGTCACACGAGGAACTTATCATGTGCATTTTCAATTTTTGAAATATAAATCTCCGTAAATCTAGTGTCACTAGGAGTAAGATCAAATAGCAGCTCGGACTATCATATATCATATCCGTCAATTACCTAGACTTTAGAGCAAGCATTTGCAACCCATAGGTTTCAGGTTTTGAGAGTAAATATCAAAGTAGAATAATTTTGCAAATGGAGCCTCTGATTCCCACACACACGTCTTCAAGGATCCCCTCGGGATAACATATTGATTGATCTGCAAGCTGCAAGCACATATTCGTTTTCCAAAGTGGTTCACTATAAATCTTTTCATAAATTACCTTGGGTAATATGTTGACGCTTGAGCCAAAGTCACAGAGAGCATTGTCGAATGTGTGTTGTCCAATTTTGATTGTAATGACTGGCCTCCCTAGATCTTCCTTTTTTTAGGTGGCATTGAGTCATCCAACCAACGACTTCCTGGTCTCTCTATAGTAACGACACGCATTATAAATATCGACAAGGTTTGCGGTTTCTAATTCTTCCGGCTGCCCCCTAATCTTTCTGGTGTGGTTAGTGGAACAGATAACTAAGAAATTTGAGATTCTATCATCTTATTAAAGCTGTGCTGATTCTTTATAGCTGAAGGAAAGCTTTCCAAACGAGTATTGATAAGTTCTAAAGCTTTGTCATTAGTTGCTATCTTTCTTGACAGATTCTCCATGGTCTTACCTTGGTTAACAACAAGATCTCTTAAAGAAGGTTGATAAGTATTAAAATTGTTACCTGGATTGTTACCTTGGTAGTTGCTTTGATAGTTGGTTTGATAATTGGGCCTCTGTTGGTTCCAACCCTGATTCTGTTGAGGACGGAAATTATTGTTGTTATTGATGAAATTGATGTCCTCCGGGATCTCTGGACAATTCCTGCCAGTGTGGCCTGTGTTTCCACATTCTTCACATGTCATATTTGAGTCTTGAATTTGCATAACTGCCTTGGGTTGAGGATCTCTATCCTCTAGCTTCTTCATTATAAGGTCCATCTTAGCAGATAGCATATCTACTTCTTTAAGCTGGTGCATTCCTCTTTTGCGAGATTGACGCTCTTCACTCCAACCTTGGTTGGAAGCCATCTTCTCCATAAGTTTTGTGGCATGAGTTAATGTAAGTGATAAGAAAGCACCACTAGCTGCAGCATCCATAGTTTCACGAGCACTTTCGGGAACAAGCCCATGATAGAAAGTCTGCATCAACGACCACTTCTCCATCCCATGGTGTGGACATTCTGAAATATATTCTTGAAAACGCTCCCATGCTTCCGGGACTGATTCATCATGTTATTGTTGAAAAATTTGATATCTTCCCTCTTAAGGCATTTGTCGTGCCTATAGGAAAGAACTTAGCAAGAAAGACTGTGGAACATATATCCTATGTTGTATTCTTATCTTTTGTAGCATAAAACCATTGCTTGGCCCTTCCTAATAGTGAGAATGGAAAGAGACGGAGCAAGATTCCATCTTCGGATACGTCCTTCATAGTAAATGTGCTGCAAATCTCTAGGAAGTGTTGGAGATGAGCACTAGCATCTTCATGTGCCTTTCCACAAAATTGACTAGCTTGCACCATATTGATGAGCCCTGACTTAAGCTCAAAGCCTTTGTCTCCAACCTCTACCTTTGGCCCAACAAGAATGTTGTCCGTGGTAGGAGCTAAAAATTCATGAAGTGTCTTGGTTGCCATAGCTTCAAATTGAGATGTCAAGTCTTTAGTAACTTGATTAACTTCCGATTCAGTAGGTCTTGGATTCTTAGATGATGATGATGATGATGTAGGTGCTAGAGTTTGTCTGAGTTTTGCTCTGGCCTGCCTGATTAATTTTTCAGGATCTTCAACAAAATTCTCTGGAAGGTTCTTATTCATACATATATTTTTCCCTGCATAAGATCAAAACAAAATAGAGAACAGGGGTGATGGTATTTGTTAAGCCCACAGAAATATTTATAATTTGTATAATCCGCAAGCGCACGGATACCGGTGAGCACTTCACCCGGGAGAGGGTTAAATATCGAATCCATAGGGAAACGGGTGATGGAGACTATGATCTAATCTTAACCCAGAGTAATATAAGACTTAAAAGGTTGAGGGTATAGAGAGGTTTACTAAGATAGCTAAATCTTGGTATGGTAAGTAATGTTGATAGAATTCTTATGGGGATCGTACTCAAGGGAAGGTAAGGGCAAAACTTACTATCCCCCAGCACTTAAATCCTACCAAGTCCTATCCAACGGGAAGTGGAATACAAAGGAATCAATGGTACTGTCACTACCACGAACTACCACGCTCCGGAAGGTAGGGTGCATCTATGAGATACCCAAGCCTAAGCACCACGCTTACACTACGAATATTACCTTAACCTATTGCAATAGATTAAAGTACTCTAAAGAGAGACTCATAGACTAATAAGAAATAATATAAACAATTAACTTACTAAAGAAGAAATAGATTACCAGAGTAATTCCAAGTGTAGATTAACTTCCACCAAGGTACAAGTGTGGAGATAGCACTGACAAGCCAGCACTTCCTCCAATTCCTTCCCTCTCTCTATCTCTCTTGTTCTAAAGATTAGAACTAATGAGTTCTAATCCTCTCATACTAACTCTTCTAATTGTTGCTCTAATAAGCTTCTAATTACATTCTAATTCACTAATCTCTTAGAGAGAGTTGATCCTTACATGGGACCCCTCTACAACTGAGAGATAATGAGATAGAATGAATTGATAATGAATTAGGGTTTAACCCTGGGGGCAGGGGGTCTTCTTATATAGGCCTTGGCGATGAACGTGAACCCTTGGATCAAACCGACCTTGGCAATGGTGTAGATGCAACCTCAATGTCGGTAGTAAACCGCCATAGAAAGGGGAGGATGACAGGTGGGACCCACCTGGCGGCCGCCAGTGGAGGTATTGGCGGGCGCCAGGCCATGGTGGGCCCTGCCTGTCAGCTCCTTCCTGGTGTATTCTGGTGTCTTCTAGAATGTTTTAGTCCACAATTCGGGTTGAGTTACTTCACGGTCAAGTCTTGTCATCATAGGCCTTGTATATTCTGGAACTTTCTCCATTATTCTCTGCATTTTCCTGTTAAGTCCCTGAAAATATATAAATCACCAAAACTCGTGGAATTATGTTAGTTAAACCCCCTAGACTTATGTTGATATTTATTTTAAGCCCTTATTTCATGTTAATTGACTAGTAATTTTATGCTTTAACAGGTGTCAACAAGCTCCCCAAGCTTACCTCTTGCTAGTCTCTTAGCAAGACATAAAATATTGTAAACTATTTACTTGGATCGGGGAGTTGCTTTGCAACGCTATCACACCTTTAAAGTACACATACTTTCAAACAAAATTTCTCTCCGGATAAAGATAAACTTTTTTAATTATTTAATTACCTCTTACCTTTTGGGACTTTATATCTTTTTCTGCAATGCAACTGTAATTGAAAGATAGAACAGTCAAGTCAAGCACTAAATCTCAAACTCTTTTGATCAACTATCCTTCTGGAGTTTTTGCTGATTTTTAAATAAAACTCAAAGTTCCTCAGTATGACTTTCTCTCTAATCTCTTATTTGTGTTATTTGTGGATCCTTTCTTAGACAATAATATAACGTTGCCTTACTCTCATAATAACATTTTTAACTAATGCAATAGTATAATATGCCTTCTTCTCACTCACCTAATATCTAAGGCTTATATATCTGAAGCTCATAGGTAGGAGAAAAAATAATTTTATTTCTTACTAAGCATATATTGTAAGCTCAAGCAATGGATCCAAAGATACAAGTCACACTGATCAAGTGGTGCATGTGTATGGTGGATAGAATATAAGTATGGAATGTAGTAGTGAAGTGTATAGAATAGATAAGGGAAATCTTACTTTTGCTCCTTTTTGGAATCTTCTCTCTTTTTATAATTTTGTAGAGAACCTGGGTTTGCATCACTTTTTTTCAAGAGGTGGACTCTCTTGGCCCTCGGACTTGTGTCCATTATTTCCTCTCTTATAAAGATGTGGGTTCTCTTGACCCTCGGACACTTGTCCATTTTTCATCTTTTTTTTTAGAGATGTGGGCTCTACTCGCCCTCGAACACTTGTTCATTTTTATCTCTTTTATTTAGGGAGGTAGGCTCTACTCGCCCCGTAGGACTTTTATCTATTTTTCATCTCCCTTTATTTTTTTTTTTAAAGATACACAACCCGGATCTCTTTTTTTTTTATAACTTTTGAGAGGTATAAATGTAATGGAGCTTTTGTAAGATATTGGCTAGCAATGAATGAGTGAATAGGTATAGTAAATATTTTTGATTGCTCTCTCCTGAGATAGGAGTAGAACACTTTTGTTGGCTAGAGTGAGTGAATGATAGTGAAATGAACTGAGTGGAATGAGTGGAGTGTACATGATCAGTATGACAAGCTTCTAAGGGTCGACAAAAGATTGAACAAACTCAATGCAAAGCAAGCGACCTATATATATATATTTTTTTCAAAAAGGTTTTCCTATTCTAATTAGCATGTATATATGGCTGTGGTAGGAGGTTCACACTCTTGTCACACGGGAACTTATCATGTGCATTTTCAATTTTCAAAATATAAATCTCCGAAAATCTAGTGTCACTAAGAGTAAGATCAAATAGTAGCTCGGACTATCATATATCATATCCGTCAATTACCTAGATTTTAGAGCAAACATTTGCAACCCATAGGTTTTAGGTTTCAAAATAAATATTGAATTTTGCAAATGGAGCTCGAGAGAAATTAAACTTGAAAGCTAGGTACTAAAAAGGAATTACGACGACAACTATTCATCATTTCCATGCATGAGATCTAGTTTCGGGGATCATTTTATATAGGTGGAAAAGAAAACCTCTCGTATACTCCTATTTATTTATTCTCAAACTCTAGCAAAGACTCTTAAAACAATTAGACATTTATAAAACTAGATTCTTAACAAACCAAGCAAACCAATCAAACCAAGCAAACTAAATATTTAGCTAATAATAATAATAATATAGTAGAGATACTTATCGGGATAATCTGGGGTTGCACTCCCCAAGCTAGATTGGAGTGTAATCTTCAATGATGTAGAAGTTGAGATAGATGGCGATGATGATGTCGACCTATCATGTCTCTTTTCCTTCGAATCTGCTGAACTCAAATAGACAACAAAGCTAGTGGAACTTGATTAAGCATTAGGGATTAGCCACATTAGCTTCATGTGTCTAGATATGGATCATGATTATTCTATGTAAAACTTCAGCGGGGAAAATATTTTTTGAGTTTTATAAATTTATATGCATGCAAAGAACTATGATGCAAATGCAACTAGATGAATGCATAATTATTTTTATGCCACCACGGTGAATCTCCTTATGGGCTATTACACACCACAAGATTTTTCACATGGGGCTTTACTTTTTTTTCAATGCAATGCTAATGCAGAAATTAAATATGCTAAAGGAAAAATGATTATGCAAATAAGTAAATATCTTGATGCAAAATGAGAAAGATAAATATGATATGCAATTAAATATGCAATGCTAAGAATTAAATATGGATAACTACCGAGTTATCTTTCGTGAGAGTTCAATGTTTTAAGTCCTTTGAACAAGACTACTTACCTTAGTTACTCCTCGAGTGTATCATCTGATCTTGGTAGTGGTGTCACCCATGTTCTTTTGCTGGTCCAACATTTAAAAGTGAAAGTTTGATAGTAGAAGTTGGCAGCTTCTTGTTTTATGTGCATGCTTTGTAGGTCCAGGACATTCTCTTGTAGAGAGTGAAGATTTGCTCGAAGTGTGTCCTGTGCAAAGACAAGGTAGAGATCAAGTGCATGGGCTCTGTTGGTGGGAAAAACACCAACGAGAACCAAAAAGTTCATTCTTCTCTAAAACCTTAGGCACATCAAACAAGATAGAGTTAATGTTTACATGTTTCCTTTTCTATAACAAGGGTGATAAGATCGAGAAGATGGAACATGAATGTTGCAACACATTTATTAATATGATTAAGACTATGAGATCAAGAAGATGGTGTTAAGAACAACAACAGAAACAAAACATGTTGAGCTAATAAGTTCGGATCAAGCAAGGGTGTTACTCTAACATGTTTGGTTATTTGTGAACATGCCATAATTAAGAGAAAGCTTATTTATTGATAACTCACCTCAAGATGTTACCTTATTATTGGAGCATGATGACACTGTAAACTTGTGGTGATGCTTTCCTTTTCTGCTTGAAGCTTTCTTGATTTGGCCTCTTGTGTAGCTTTTCCTAACTTATCTTTTTTTTCTCTTTATTCCATAAAGTTCTTCTATGTATGAGTGTGTCCTCCTTGTGAAAGATTTGTTGGGTCTTCTTCTTCTCATGGTTTTATTTCTGCATCATTAGTTAACAACACATACCCGAAGGAATATGCAAGTAATACCAGGATAGTGTTGTTTACTGGGGGCTAATGTCACTTTCTATGCTTTCTGAAAAAGTTTGGTTGAAGATTTTTAGCATAGATCTTTTATATCATGTTTCCATACTTACCTTGCTTTTCTAAAGGAATGATCTTATGAAACCTTAAGTTTGATTTTTATGCATCATAACCATTCAAACTTGTAGAAAAGAGTAATAAGGAATAGAGAAGTTGCAAACCAGTATGTGGGATATGATGGGAGCATGTGAGGAGAAAGAGCATGATTGAATTATCCTTGGTGGAATTGTCCTTCCCTCTCCATGTGTCAATCATCCTTAAGTTGATCCTTGAGCAAGTGCTTTTGTTTGTAGATTTTATTTGTGGCACTCCTCTTCTTTCTCTTGCTTTATCTTGAGTATGAGTTTATCTCAGGACCCCCAAGCTTATTTGAGAGTTTTTTTTTTTTCTCTACGAGGGGTTAGTCCAACAAAATATACCAATGTCTACACAAGTAATTCTTAGTTCAATAACCAAACTAGACTCCATGTCTAATTCAATTAAGGAAGGCATTCTAACCTAAGCACCACGCTTAATTTAAAAAGCCTTTGAAAACATGCTATTTGTACTATAGCAACATTCCCAAACTAAAGCATACTATGATAGATAAAGGGTAGCATAAAGGCATTATAGAGATTTACTCAAATAGAGATGAAAAGTATGACAGCAGTTATTTAGCAAACCGAGCATGTCTCAAAAGTAGAAGCAACCAAGATATAGCAGCATGATAAGGAAATATTTCTATGCATGTGATTTCATGTTGCATAATGATTGGTTGGACATACCTTAAATTGTCATCCTTCGTTCTTCTTGCTCTAGACCTGAAATGGTTAGTGACAAAAATACCCGAAGGAATATTTCCTTATTTATATCTCTATGCTTATCACAAGGGTATTATAGCAATAAGATAAACATTCATGTTATTTCTCAAGAAGTGCTTGTTTAAGGACAGCAAGCTCGTCCTTGGGAAACCTATTGAATTGTGATTCATGATGATGAAGTGGTTTCCCTTCCAACATCAATCTACCTCAAGATTTTATACCAACGAGATCTAGAATATTTATTATAGATGTATGCATCTACAACCACCCTTTCGAAATCTATAGGAGGAGAAAGAATGAGAGGGTTGAAGATCTTATGTGGAATAGTGATAGAGAGACTAGGTGATTTAGGAAGGTGATCATGTGAACATGGGCTAGATAAAGTGTCTATGAAGCAGCTCTTATGCTCACTGATATCGTTTTCCTTCTCAAACTCCAAGGTGAATTTATCATAGTTTTTTAAAGGATCTCTTGGGTTTGTGTCTCTCAGGCTAGTAGTGTCTAAAATGTCATCCGTACAATCAATGGCTGGGATACATAGGTCATTAATACTCTCAAGCCATTGCTGTGAGTCTTCTTGGTCATCTTGATGATCCCTACGTTTAGGTTGTTGTGATAAATTTCTAGGATTATCATGTGGTTCAAAGTAGGAAGCATATGTGGATTCATCGGGGACAAGGATGGGTTCAGAGATGGGTTCGAATAAATCATCTTGTCTAGAAGAGGAGAAGATAAGATTGTCTTCTAGATAGCTTTTCTCTACTTCTATGGCAAGATCAGACATGTCATCCTTGGGTTCTTCCCAATGTCTTTTGAAAGAATAAGCATATTCCAATAGAGACTTCTCCTTAAAAGAATCTGAATTATAATCACTTGGAAATCTCTTATAATCACTCTCAATAAGAGACATCTCCTTAAAGGAATCTGGATTATGGTCACTTAGAGGTCTCTTGTCTGGATGAGAATTTATTACTCTCCCAAAATTACTAAAGGTAGGTTCACTAGGGTTTTCCAAAGGTAGAATTTCTTCTTCCTTTGGGGGATTTTGGGATGTTGGTGGTTCAGGATAGATAGCTAAGTCTTGGGATTGGAATTGTTGTGAATTAGCTATCGTGATTTCTTCTTCTTGATTGGAGGGTAATTCTTCATTGTTCACGGGAAAGATTCTAGTGGGAGTGGCGTATCCGCAACATCTGTCAATGAGATCTCGTGCTTCTATAGCAGACAGAGAAAGGAATGCACCTCCCAAAGCTGCATTAAGGTCTCTTTTATCTTTCTTAGTAAGACCCAGATAAAAATGTTGAAGAAGGATTGGGTCTGAAATACCAAGATTTGGGCCAAAGTTGATAAGGTCATTAAAACGATCCCATGATGCTTTAAGAGACTCTTCTTCATCTTGTTTAAAAGTTAAAAGTTCTATACGAAGATGGGCTATTTTGTAGGTGGGAAAGAAATAGGTACAAAAATTGGATACTAAAGTTCCCCAATCTCCTTTTACTCTCTCTACGTTCAAGTAATACCACTGTTTAGCTTTTCCCGTCAAAGAGAACGGAAAGAACTTCCAGCGTAAGGTATTATCGGATATACCTTTCATACGAAAGCATCCCATAATTTCCTCAAACTTTCGTAGGTGTGAGTGTGGGTTGGCCTCACCTTCTCCCGAGAAGGCTAGTTCCTGAACCATTCTTATATAACCCAAGCGTAGCTCATAGGACTTTGCTAGGATAGGCTCTGAAGATTCTGGTTGCCTAAAGCTTTTGCTTGAGGGTTTAAGATATTTACAGATAGGCGTGGAATTCATGATGAAAAGAAAAAGAAAAGAATAGATGAATTAAAAAGGATAAAAGAGTAAAAGAAAAGAATATGATACAAGGATAAGATAGATTCAAAGTCAATTCAGCAAACCGTTTCCCCGGCAACGGCGCCAGAAATGCTTGTTGGTATTTGTTAAGCCCACAGAAATATTTATAATTTGTATAATCCGCAAGCGCACGGATACCGGTGAGCACTTCACCCGGGAGAGGGTTAAATATCGAATCCACAGGGAAACGGGTGATGGTGACTATGATCTAATCTTAACCCAGAGTAATATAAGACTAAAAAGGTTGAGGGTATAGAGAGGTTTACTAAGATAGCTAAATCTTGGTATGGTAAGTAATGTTGATAGAATTCTTATGGGGATCGTACTCAAGGGAAGGTAAGGGCAAAACTTACTATCCCCCAGCACTTAAATCCTACCAAGTCCTATCCAACGGGAAGTGGAATACAAAGGAATCAATGGTACTGTCACTACCACGAACTACCACGCTCCGGAAGGTAGGGTGCATCTATGAGATACCCGAGCCTAAGCACCACGCTTACACTACGAATATTACCTTAACCTATTGCAATAGATTAAAGTACTCTAAAGAGAGACTCATAGACCAATAAGAAATAATATAAACAATTAACTTACTAAAGAAGAAATAGATTACCAGAGTAATTCCAAGTGTAGATTAACTTCCACCGAGGTACAAGTGTGGAGATAGCACTGACAAGCCAGCACTTCCTCCAATTCCTTCCCTCTCTCTATCTCTCTTGTTCTAAAGATTAGAACTAATGAGTTCTAATCCTCTCATACTAACTCTTCTAATTGTTGCTCTAATAAGCTTCTAATTACATTCTAATTCACTAATCTCTTAGAGAGAGTTGATCCTTACATGGGACCCCTCTACAACTGAGAGAAAATGAGATAGAATGAATTGATAATGAATTAGGGTTTAACCCTGGGGGTAGGGGGTCTTCTTATATAGGCCTTGGCGATGAACGTGAACCCTTGGATCAAACCGACCTTGGCAACGGTGTAGATGCAACCTCAATGTCGGTGGTAAACCGCCATAGAAAGGGGAGGATGACAGGTGGGACCCACCTGGCGGCCGCCGATGGAGGTACTTGGCGGGCGCCCGCCATGGTGGGCCCCGCCTGTCCTCCTTCCCCGTGTATTCTGTGTCTTCTAGAATGTTTTAGTCCACAATTCGGGTTGAGTTACTTCACGGTCCAAGTCTTGTCATCATAGGCCTTGTATATTCTGGAACTTTCTCCATTATTCTCTGCATTTTCTTGTTAAGTCCCTAAAAATATATAAATCACCAAAACTCGTGGAATTATGTTAGTTAAACCCCTAGACTTATGTTGATATTTATTTTAAGCCCTTATTTCATGTTAATTGACTAGTAATTTTATGCTTTAACAGGTGTCAACAAGGGGTGAACCTTTGTTTGAGTATGTGATAATGGGTTCTCAATGAATTGAGCATAATCATCATCTAATCATATGCATCCATGCACATGAATTGATAGATGTCATTTGTTTGCTTAAATGCATTGAATTTGCTTATCATGCTTTGCCTCGTCATTTCATGTTTGAAATGTTTGCATATTTAGTTGTTTAATGTTTATTTATTCTTAGTGATGCTTAGAGAAGGTGTTAGAGCATATTTGATGTTGGTCATGTATGCTCATTTAATTTTATAATGGTAGTTTGACTCGTTTGACCTAGAAAGTAATTTATTTTATTTTATTCAAAAGTCCTAGCTAGAGGTTTTGCATGTTTGTGGACCCTTCATGACTTTGGTAGATAATTTTGTGTAGATCAAAAGATGTCATAGGCGGTTTGATTTTGAGTGGATCTTTTCAAAAAGTCGAAGTTTGATCGGTTTGAGTGCAAATTAGGGTTTCGATGATTGTCGGCGTGGTTTATCTTTGATCGATCGTAGTTTCAAATCCGGACCAATTTAGGAAAAAAGTTTGTATACATGAAACGCTTAGAATTTCGAGAGGAACATTTCGTTCAATTAGAGTTTTTGCTAATTCGGCTCGTATCTCGAGGCACGGCACAAAATAGCTCGATTAGGGTTTGGATTAGGCCTTTAGAGACACTTTTGTTCGGGCGTTCTTTGAAATCCCGGCCGGCCACCTTTGTCACCATGCGCCAACGCCAGCGCCCCCGGCGTGTCCGCGTTCCCCTTTTTTGTCATTTGCGCGTGCCTTCTTGTGGGAGGGAACCGCGTCCCGTGCCTCCCACTCCATCCCTCTGCTCCCCCTTTGTTGCTTTTCTTAAGCGCAATCACTAGAAACAGGTTTAGAACCCGTCTCTAATAACGGCGCCAGAAATGCGCCGTTGACATTCCTAAGTGAAACCACCGTGTCGGTGATAACACTAGGTACATCAACGGAGATAGATCTTGCCAAATAAGATATTCATCCGCAGCGCACGGATCTATCATTGTAGCATTTCACCCGGAAGTATTCAGGGTATCGTTATTTATATTTTTCCCAAAGGAAGGCATGGTGCAAAAGTCTCTAATTCGAACATGGTCAAGATGACACGAATGTATAATAGACCAATGCTCATAATAGGGGTAGAATAAGGTAGGTAGTAGGATAACTTGACACACACACTCGAGCCAATCTCAAGGATAAATATAAAAGAATGAATAAAAGAATAAATCTAATATGGAGCAGGCATATCCTAGATAGTCATGTTAAGATAGCAGATACACACATGTTTTATGGTTAGAGATTCTAAGTCAAGATAGCCAAGGTCTCTGCCAAATTACTTCGGGCACTGGCCCACGCCCAAAGAACAGTGTCCGGCAATTAGCACTGCGCCACACCCGAACGTGGGGGGATTTCAAGGGACGGACAAGGCTTGTCACGACCAAGCCGCCTACCCCCTCAACCGTGGGATGCGCCACAAAAGATAGGCAACCCCTAGCCCGGACACCCACGTCTACACTAGTGATTATCACTCTAGCGTGTTAACAAGGCTTACCCGTCCCCCGGGTCCTTCTACTAGAGCGCCGCCCGAAGGAACGACTATCAATCCCGCAACCCAACATCAACCAAGGCTAACTCTAGGTAGAACTCTTCATAGCAATATAGCTCTTTGGTCTAAACATGTATGTATGATAGACTAAGCATGAAGTTCTATAAGACAAGATCATGATATAGAAACTATATACTAGTTCATCAATCAAGATTATGTCATAAGGACTTTGCTCTAATTCAAGAACATGACTATATTGATAAGTAGAGAACAAGAACAAGATGAAGAACTCTAAATTGATCATACCGAATAGCTCCAAAATGTCTTGCTCTCCTTTATTAATCCTTGCAAAACTCCTCCTAAGTACAAACTAAAGAAGAAGAAGAAGAAGAAGAAGAAAAAGAAAAAAAGAAAGAAAGAAAAGAAGAAGAAGAAGAAGAAGAAGAAGAAGAAGAAGAAGAAGAAGAAGAAGAAGAAGAAGAAGAAGAAGAAGAAGAAGAAGAAGAAGAAGAAGAAGAAGAAGAAGAAGAAGAAGAAGAGAGAGGCTACATTGTGTGGTGTGTGTTACAAGGGAGGGAGTGCCCATCTATTTATAGGACCTTCACCATGGGATCCTATCTTGGCTAAGCCATTTGGTACTAATCCCGCACCGTCTTACGGGCAAGCAAACACCGCCTCCGGACTTTTCGGTCGAGATGGGCGATTTGGCCTCATTGGTCTTGTAGCGCACCCTAAGGTGTGCCCGCACGAATATATTCTCCGTTTGGGCTGAAACTTTGCATGAGCACGTGGGCCTCGGAGTTAGCTTCGTTTCGAGTATTTGTTCGCTGAAATCCGATTTCGTATGAGAAAATTATGCCCAAAACATTGAACCCATGTCCTGCGGTCCGTTTATCATTTCATGTTGGATTCGGGCCTCGACCTCTTGGGCTTGTGTTTGGATATTGATATTTTATGGGCTTTTCTCCTCTCTTCTCCTTGCTTTGCTTATGTCCATTTAGGGCCTTGTTATCTTTTATATGTTTTCCAACATTGCCCTTCCATGAAGGGCGTTGGCTCGGCCCAGTTCTGCGTGTTTTGTCCATTTCTCCCTTGGGCTTGATGTTCATCAGGAATGCGCTTTCCAGGGAGGCGTCTTTTGGTATATTTTCCACTTGGTTTTTATATAAATCCTGCAAAACATTATTTTGGCACTACAAGTGGAATTATGTCAATAATAAACGTATATGTGTGTAGTAAGGTATAGTTTCACCCCTTTATTGGTAGAATGTTGGCGTTAAAAATATGTCGTTGGTGGCCGTCAACAAACTCCCCAAGCTTACCCTTTGCGCTTCCTCGAGCAAAGATAAGTACTTGGTTGTTGATCGGGAGTTGCTACTATGCCGATTATGTTTCACAAGTGCCGGGGTTATAATAAGATTTTCTACTAGAGTTTGAATAAAATGGCACATCTTTTTCTCACCCTTTATTATCTTTCATCGTAGCGGGGCTTTTTAGCTTTTCTCAAAGTCTTGGGCGGTTGCGGATAGAACGGTTATAACAGAAATACTTTTCATTCATCCTTTTGATCAACTTTCTCATTCGGGATTATTTATTTAAGTTCTATTTTATTTATTTATTTTTTTTCGAGAAAGTATGGGCTTTATTGCTATATATATATTTTTTTAGAGAGGTGGGCTCTGCTCGCCCTAGACTTTTGTCTTTTATTTCCTCTCTTTTCTTTTTTTTTTTTTTTTTTTTTTTGGAGATGTGGGCTCTACTCGCCCTTGGACACATGTCCATTTTTCATCTCTTTTTCTCTTTTTTTTTTTTTTTTTTTTAGCATAGCCCATATCATTTCTCTATTCTTTCAAATTAGATTCCCGGATGTCAAGTTTCTCTTTTTTTGGACCAAATCATAGCGAGATCCATTTGTACCATATCATACTTGGCAACAACTTAGACTAGATAGAGCCTATGCAACCCACATGAATCGGGTTTTTTTTAGGATGAGTTTTTAGACTTAGCCACTAAACCCAAACTTTAGAGAAATTCGAATTATAAACTAGGCACGTGGCAAAACATAAAACAGAGCAACTATTCATCATTTCAACAGGGGGTAGAACTAAACATTTCTACAACACATATATATGGAATGGAAAAAGTCTCCTCTCTCTTTTTCTTCTTCCCTTTTTTTTTTTTCTTCTCATACCTCATCATTCATATAAGATAAGAAAATAACTGAATGGAATGTGAGATGCGAGTTACCTTTGTGGGGAGTCCTCCCCAAGCTAGCTTTTGACTTACCTTCGGTTTGTGAATGTTGCTAGCTTGTGAACGCTATAAATGGATCTTTGATTAACATCGTCTTTTGAGCATGCCAGGAGACTCCCCAAGCTTGTCTTGTGATGATTTTGGAAGAGCGGGACAACCTCTCTTGGGGACAACTTCTGATCTCCATTGTCATCTCTTGGACTTACCCTCATGATGTTGATAAATTCTGCGCAGGGGTTAGTCCATATGGTCGACCAAATTCTACACTAGCAGCTCTGATTCAATAATCAAACTCGACTCCATGTCTAATCTGATTAGGGTAGACTTTTTGACCTAAGCACCATGCTCAATTCAAAAAAGTTTATGGAAGTATGATCACCATATGATTGATCACCACTCCCAAACCATAACATGCTAGTATAGAAAATGGAAGCATGAATTGAAAACAAGATTCATCCAATGGAGATAAAGGCATTGCAAGGTGAGCAAAATGATTATAGTTTTTTTATATATATATATACTAAAAAATTTATTTAGAAAATATGTTTTTAGAAAAATATTTTTCTTAGTTTTTTTTTTTCATAGAAGAATTTATTTTATTTATAAAGATTTTTATTTTAGTTTTTTGAAAATATTTACTTATAGATTTTTGTGTAGTAAATATTTTTTTTTGTTTATTTTGATAATAAAATATTTTATAAAACACTTTTTTTTTGGAAGGTAATGGATGAGAGGATGAGAGTGTAGGTTTCACATTACCATGTTTTCGGTCCTCCCCAAGCTAGCTCAAAGCCCATTGGATCGGGGTTTTACCCCGTGCTTTTGGCTTTTCCTGCATGGTTAGTATATGGTAGATTCACGAGTGGATTTACCATCCTTCGTGATTACCAAATTTCGAAACATATGCGTGAAGGAGCAAAAGAGCAGACTTGTTTTTTTTTTTTTTTCAAAGAGTTTTATTTTAGGATTTTATTATCAAGGGAGAACACATAAAAGTTTCACCAAACTTTTCATACTCAAACAAGGCTAAAATAAAGATGCAATATAAGTCTAGCGTTGTTTTATCTCCATCAAAGAATAATTCTACTGTTTATGATGTCGACCCTAGGTTCATTAGTCACAAATTCAACACCATGTCAAATTTTGATTAAAGAAGACCATTTTTAACCCAAGCACCATGCTTGATTTAAAAGACCTATGGATATATTGCATGAGCGACATGCAAACACATCCAAACCCAGATCATATTTCATAAACAAAGAAAACATGAAATTTTTTATGGAGATAAGTATGAGTAAAAAGAATTGGTGAATTATTACCTTTGTATACCTGAGTGTGTGTGTACCATCTGCGCATGAAGGAAAGATCGTTGAGACTCTTGCGGTGATAGCTTGATAATCCATCTCAGGCGGGCCACAAGGCTAAGGTGATATACACATGTAGTGTATATGGACCATGGGCCTTAGTGGTCACAAAGGTGTAAAGGAGGATGTTCCTCCTTTCCTTTACCTTCTTTTTTTTTCTTTTCTTTACTTTTTTTTTCTTTTTTCTTTTATTGGACCTTTGTGTACCTGAGTGTACTTGACCGATAGCTTGAGGATAGAGTTCATAATTGCTGTGTCGGTGGCATGATGATCTTGGTTTGGTTATGACTTCCTGGCCGGAGCAGAGGGAGACATACCGAACTCACTCAGGTGCAACAAAGGTCTTGGGAGAGAAAGATCCCTTCTTGCTTACATGGAAGCAATGCAGGGTGGAGTCACGTGTCTTCATTGTTTTACTTTTGACCATGTAGGCCTAACCTACTCCTCTCTCCTCTTATTATATATTTTTTTTTTCTTTTTATATATATATCTCTCTTTTTTTTTCAACTCTCTTTTTTTTTTTCCTTTATAGCAAGGGAGGCTAATCTCTTATTCATCTCTCTTTTTTTTTTTTCATCATATTTTCTTTTTCTTTTTTTTTTTTTTTTTTTTTTTACTCGAGCTCTTTTTTTTTTTATAATCCCCTTGGTGCACTTGGAACTTGATATTCTCACCATCTTCCCTCACACACTTGGACTTTTCGTAAAAAGTCAAATGTGCAAAGTCGTGGGTCTCCTTTTTGAGTGTGTTCCTCCACCCAAGAGCATCAAAGTTTTCTTGATGTAGCCCCCATGTTTTCAAGCGTCGCGTGCCCCTTTGTTCTTCTTAGTCTCCACCTGAAATGGTTAGCGACAAGAATACCCGAAGGTGCATACTAACTTGATAACATGTCCTTGCTTTTTATTTATAAGATTTTATTTATAAGATTTGTCGTGGTCTAATACCACCATCACAAGAATAATGTCGGCTAATGTGTGCTCCGATGGCCTAGCTCTAGAGACAATGACACGCAGGGGATTATACCGGGTTCGGGGCAAATCGGGCACCCATGTCCAGTGTGATCACTATCCGAGCTCAAATGCTCATACCGGGGCGAGAGAGGGAGGAGAGCTCCCAAGTCTCTATGATTGAGGCGGAGTGCCAATACCAAAAGTGGGGAATGGTGGATTGCGAGTCCGGGAGGTTCTGGATTGCTTCCCCCCTTGTCCCGAAGGCCCGCCTCCCCTTTTATAGTTGCAAGGGGGCAAGGACATCGGCTCCCTCGGGGGCGAGGACTTTAGAAAACGTGTGTGTGTGCATGTAGGGTATGGGATGAGGGGAGAGCTCTCGGATGAGCTCGCGGCGTCGCGCGGGAGTTGTCTTCGAGCTCCTGGAGACTTAGGATGCTGAAATTGGTCGTCGTCGTACGCGGGAAACAGGGTTGGGGCGGTGGTCAGGCATCGCCTTGTCTCCAATCGCAGCTTGGAATCCGTCTCCTCGGTATGGAGCGCGCCCATGCCAGGCATGGGGGTGCGGTACCTGGTGTGTACCCGCCGGGCGCTGTAGCAGAGCTGTTGGAGTCGACGGGGTGTGATGAGATGACCTGATGACCTCTCCCTGTCTCTGTAATGCCGCATGGCTACAGTGATCGTCAGGGAGTGGTTGGACATGTCAGAGAGTTGTTGGCCAACTCCCGTACCCGCAGATCGGACGAGCTCTCCTGGGTTATTCGCGTCGAGATTGTTGCGCGGGAACTCGGGCAGTTTAGAGAGAGGTCTCCGGGGAAGCTCGTTTGTCATGAGGACAATGGGGAGCTCGAACTCTTTCGGTAAGAGCTCGTCCGCAGAGCTCGGAGGCCCTTCGGATAAACTCTTCGTGCCCGAGGGTTTGAGTTCCCGGCCCGCGGCCGCGTGGACGTGGACGCGTTGCGTTTTTGAGCTTCGCATTCGTGCGAAACGAAGCTCGTTCGAGGCGGGGATGTATTCACCCGTTTGTTGAGGTCGTTGTGGGACGTCTTTTTCTGGGCGCGAGGGACGACCGCCGCGCCCTCGAGCTATGTCGTTTGCTTGCAGGGGTTTGTTTTGATTTGGCTGGATATTTGGGGCGTCCCTAGATATCGGACCTCCACAGTAGCCCCCGAGCGGCCGGGGGAGAGTGAGCTCTCCCTTGGGCGCTTTCTTGAACGAACCGACCTCGTGATCGGTATGAGGGCCACGCGGCGCCGTCCTACACGCATGGTGGTTCCTCGGAATTCGAAGTGTCGCAGGTCGCCCCATCACATCGGGGGTTAATGCGGGTGCTCGTTCTTCTATCTAAAATAAAAGAATTTTGCGCCCCCGCGGTTGGTCGTCACTACGACGGGTCTACGTGCGCCGTCGCCATTGGCGGCAGTTTCTCGTAGACCGAGCGTCGTGGGCGGAGATCGTGGGGGAGTCCGTCGGGCGTCGTCCCCCCGTGCGCCCGAGGCGAACCGTTGCCTCCTTGCTATAAATCCGAGGGCTCGTGCCGCGGAGGTGGCATCCGTCCTCTTCCCCCGGACTCCTTCTTTTCCCTTCTCAGCTCGCCTTGTCTCGGAAATGGAGGGCGAAGGGTCTTCGGATGTTGGAGGCCCGGGAAGGGCGTCGTCATCGGCAGGAGGCGAGCTCGTCCTCCCGCCGCCCGCTGCGTCGCCGGCCGATCCCGGGGCGCCCGGTGCCATGCCCCCCCCCGGCTCCGGCGCCGCCTCCTCCTCCGCTCTCGGGAGGCGAAGATTGCCGAGCTCCGCCTCAGCCTCGGGCTGCGCCGAGGCCAAGGGGACGCGACGGCGGCGCTCATTGACGACCTGGAGCAGGAGCTCGCGATGCGGCGTATTCACGCGAAAAATGCCGATCGGTTTGCGGCGAGTGAGTGCTCGTCTTCTTGGTTCATCCTTCGGGTTGGTGTTCGTCTGGCGACTTCTTGATGCTTTCTTCGCGGCTCGCTGGAGGAGGCGGATCACCGCGGGAGCGGCTCCCAGGAGGTCACCTTCGTGGTGTCCGGCGCGGAGCGGTGGTGGCCTTGGCGATATGGCGCCCGTTGGCGGCCGGGCGCCCGACCGACGGAGTCGGGGATTCTGACGGGGACTCCCTGGAGACCTTCGCCGATGATGTCGAGGACTTCGAGGCCGTGGCGGAGGAGGTGGTGGCGAACGTTGACGTCGGCGCCCTCCTCGCGGAGGAGTAGTTGGCCGGGTCCCGTGGCCGAGGCTGCGGCGGCTTCTGGTCGCCCCCGGCGGGGTCATCGTCACCAAGCTGAAGCTGGGCAAGGACCGCAAGGCGCTCCTTGACCGCAAGGTTCGCGAGCATGGTGTGGCCTCGGGGCGCCGTCATCGCGGAGGTCGTCGTGGCTAGGGCTCTCCTTTTGTTTCTTTTTGCTTTCGTAGTCTCCTACCTGGGTTATGTACTCATATCTGTATTCATATATATAAGTAAGCGATGAATGCATTCGTAGGAGGTTAATTCACCTTCGGGATGCCCCTTATCATCTCAGGCATTCGACGCCGATCTCATCTTGTGTTGATTTCGAGAACCGAGACGAGATCTTGATCGTAGCTAGTTGTAAGGTCGTGAGCTCGTTCGGCGAGGACCTCGTATTCGCCGTCGCGATGTAAGGCGATTTTGCTGATGGGGTTCCTGAGTTCGTGATACTCCGCCGTGGAAGACCTCATCCGGGCTGGTCGTTTTTCGCTGGTCGGCTTGCGTGATGTCGTCCCTGTGCCTCCCCCTTTGCCTATGGTTTGCCTCGAGGACGCTAGATCATCTTCGTGGGTGCGCGCGAGCGCACCCGCGGGTGTAGCCCCCGAGGCTCCACGGGAACGAGAAGTTCGCGTGGAGGCTTTTTTAGGGGTTGTCACATGTTTGTCTTTCCGTTTCCGCGCGAGGTCGTAAGGGAGGTGAGCTCGGGCCCGATTTTGCCTTGTCGGCCGAAATCGGGTGCTCGGTGAGCTGATAGCGGGCAGTTTGGAGAGGCCAAGCGCGAGCTCGTTCGATGTGGTCAGCTAGTGGACTGATCTCGCTTTTAGGCGGAAGCCCCCGAGCTCGATCGTGAGCTCGGGGCGAACTGTCGTCGATGCAGCTTCGCCTTAGTGCCCCTCGCTTACGGTGTCCTTAGGGTAGCCGTCGAACCCTCGTGGAGGGCCGGCTTTTGAACCCTAGGATAAACCAAGCTCGATAAAAGCTCGAGCTCTGTAATCGTTTGGGCGAGCTCGTACGCATTTTCTCTGCAGCAAAAACCAGTCGTTAGTAATTACCTGTCGGAAAGTTCCGGCGTTGAGCTCCGAAAAGGTTCGGTGGTACATCAAGCATATGCGAGGCTCCGCGAGAATGGCAGATTCTCGCGGAGGCTTTTCCAGAGTTTTTCGTAGGCCTGTCGACCTGTCTCTTGCGCGATCATTGCGCTTGAGATGGTGGGCTCAAACTCGGTCTTGCCTCGTTGGCCGAGACCGAGCGCCCGGTGAGCTGCTAACGGATGGTCTGGGTGAGGCTCGAGCTCGTCAGCTCGTTCGTTCGATCAGCTAGTGGATCAACCTCAGGTTCTGAGAGCTCGACTCTGTTATTCTCGAGCCCCCGAGTATAGACTGGGGGTGTGGCGTCTCCTCGTCGGCGAGGTCAGCCCAGAGTCATTCGTAGCCCTCAGCGACCCAGACGCGCGCAGACGTAAGCCCCCGAGCTTTTTCGGGAGCTCGGGGCGAGGGCCGTCGGTGTCGCTATTGTCTGGCGCTCCTCGCTCGTTTTGTCTCCGGGCGGCTCTCGGAGCTCACAAGGTGAGCCGGCCTTAGAACCCGGAGGTGGTGAGCCCGCGACGTGAGCTCTGATTTGACGAGCTTGACGGTTCGGCCGTCGCGTGGAGCTCTCGTATTTTCACCCGTTGGGAAAAAATATGACCGTTGAGATCTTACCGTTGGCCGGGAGTTATCGCATTAACGTCGCGGCCGTTTGGCTGCCGCCAGGTGTCGCGTGCACGGTGATTTCGCGGAGTCGGTTCCGGGGGATCGCGGCGCGTGGCGGCCCCCGGCGGTTTCACCTCGTCGTCTCCGTCGTGGGGGAGCTCTATAAATAGGAGAGGATCCTGCGGCGGATTCACCTTCCTGCTTCCTGCCTTCCCTGCGCACGCACAATTGGAGAGAGAGAGAGAGAAAGAGGGAGAAGAGGAGGGGAGAGAGAGATAACCCGAGCGCTGCCGGTTGCCCCGCAGACTCGATCCTTCACACTTCCTCCTTCGCCGGCAGGCTTCACCGAGGAGTGAGAGATGGGCTCGTGGCAGCGTTCGACGGCGTCGGAGGACCTGATCGAGCGGTGCAGCCTCGTTGGCGGGCCGTTCCCGCGGACGGAGGCACTGGAGTGGATCATCCCGGCGGCGACGCAGGAGGCGCCCGAGCCGCCGGAGGGCTACGTCGTGTCGTTCATCGCGTTCCACGAGCGTCGGCTCGGCATGCCTGCTGACGACTTCTTCCGGCGGTTGATCTCGTATTGGGGCATCGAGCTTCAACATCTGACGCCGAACGGGATGCTGCTCCTCTCAACCCTCGTCATGCTCTGCGAGGGATGGCTGGGGATCCCACCCAACTGGGAGCTCTTCAAGCATTACATCTACGCCAAGATCCAGCCGCTGTCGGGCAAGGTCAGCGGGCCGGCGCCGATCGCCTGTGTGCCGCTGCAGCTTCGCGGGGGGAAGGTCCGTGAGACCTTCCCGATGGGTGACTTCCCGCTGGCGAACGCCCGGTGGAGGGAAGAGTGGTTCTATCTGAAGAACGATGACTCCTTCCCTCTGCCGCGGTACACCGGTCGTACATTCGACGCGGGGAGCGAGCTGTGGCGCGAGAACCCGCCCGCTGGCGCGAAGGCGGACGTGGCGGCGGCCGTTGTCAAGATCAAGGCGCTGCGGGACGCCGGGTTGACGGTCAACCACGTCATCGAGACCTGGCTCCGCCGTTTAGTGGTTCCTCTCCAACGCCGAGCTCTCCGCATGTGGGAGATGACGGAGGAGAAGAAGCCGTTCGTGGGGACTGCGAACGCGCAAGCTCGACGACGACCAGGTGGAGTTCTTCCTGGAGCTGGTGACGAGGACGGGAACGAGGGGGCCGGCGGCTCCCGAGGCTCTCCCCGACGCGGCGACGTCGGCGTTGGTGAGTACCTCCGTCTTTATATGAGCTCTCTTTTTACCCGTCGTGTTCGATCCGAGTCCTCATCACGAGCTCACGCTTGGCAGGTCGGCGAGGTCCGTCCCTTCGGGTCTCTGCCTCCCCCGCTGACGAGGCCGGCCCGCCGGATTCGGCATGTCCCCCGCACGCAGCGGGAGGCGGGCTCATTCCAGGGGGGCGGCGATCAGCCTGCCGAGGGGTTCGACGTTGAGTCTGCCGAGGGAGCCCTCGGCGTTTTCCCACGTGGGCCGGGAGAGCGGGGGCCTCGTCGGGCCCGACGAGCTTCCGGATGGTGGTGATGGCGCTAGGCGCCACGGGGCCTGCTCCGCAGCCTCAGCCTGCCCCTTCGGGCGAGGGCCGAGTTCTTCGGTCGGCGGTGAAAAGCGCCGTTGGGGCCGAGGCCGGGAAGAAGAATAGGTCGAAGAGGGTGGCCCCCTAGGTAAGCCCTTTGTTCTCCGTGATTTTTGTTGACGACGATGTTTGGTCGAGATCGCCAAGCTCTATCTCGTGCTCAGGGCGGCGGAGAATATAATGGGAAGCGCCTGAGGACGGAGGGGCCTAGCTCGACGCCGCGAGCCTGGCTCGAGGCGGCCAGCTCTTCGCCCCGCCGACGGTAAGCCGATGCCCGCGGTCGTGAGCCCCTTCGCCGACGAGCGCTTGGGGACGGCGAGCACGATGGCGCCATTGGACGATGAGTTCTCAAGGGGCGAAGCCGTGGGGACGAGTTTGGCGGTGACGGGCGAGAGCGACAGCGGGGTCCCGTATGGTGGTGCTATCCTCTTTCGCGGGGAGCTAGTCGACCAGCGTCTTGCTGACGTCCGGGGGCCCGCACGCCCCGGGCTCTTCGTCGGATCCGATCGTCATCGCGGACGAGAGCACCCGGGTCGTCGCCGAGCCCCCGTTGGAAACGCCGTCGAGCGGCGGGGACATGGTCACGAGGGTGGCTCGCTCGAGGAGGAAAGGAAGTCCCAGGGGACGACGTCTTGGGGGACGCCGTCGACCTCGACGCCACCGACGCTGCGGGTGTCGCAGCCTCGCGGCGACGATGATGGACATCGACGGGGCGAGGGTGATGGTGCGGTGCCGTGCAGCGAGCCTCCCTCCGAGCTCGTCCATGGGCCCTCCGACGATGTGCGTGCCGATGACGCCGCAGCCGATGAGCGCATCCGAAGGGCTGACCTGCGTGCTCCGTCTTGCCCAGGTTTATACCGGTTGTGACGCTCAGATATCTTCTTTTGTGTCCTGCCCATGTGTTCATGCATTTGAGCTTTTCAGGGCGTGCAAGACTCCCTTCGGGGGTACAACCACCTGACCCGGCTCTCGCTGAGGGCTAGTGGCCTGGTCAGCAAGCTGACGTCGACTTGCGCGAACATGCGCGAGGAGATCGATGCAACGCAGTTCCAGAACCGCTTCCTCGAGCGCCGGGCGGAGGAGGTCCTGGAGTACGTCCACGAGGTGGAGGATCAGGCCTCCCGTGAGGTCCAGGAAGGGGTCGTGGCGGCGCTGCGCGAGGCGGCGCAGAAGGAGGAGGAGCGGGAGCTTGCCCACAAGCTGCAGCGGGAGAAGATGCAGAAAGAGCTGGAGTCCCTCCGTGGGATGCTCGAGAAGAAAGAGCTAGAGAGCTCGGCGTTGGAGCTCAGCGCCGAGTCCCTTCGGAGGGACAAGGACGAGCTCAAGGAGCAACTTGACCACCGCGACTCCGAGCTCGCGGGTAAGCATTCCCGACTCTTTGCGCAGTTTCTTCCCCTTTTATCCGCTGGGAGCTCGGAAGCTGATCGTTGGGACCTCAACCTATGATCGCCAGGCTTCCGAATTGTGGTGCGACCTCCGTGCCTCGGAGGCAGAGAGGATCCGGCTCAAGTCCGAGAACTACGAGTTCTGGTATAACGAGCAAGAGCTCTACGACGAGCTTTGGAGTAAGCGGAAACCGTCTCCTTTCGCCTTCAGGGCTGGAAACCAGATCGACTTCTCACCCTCTTCTGCAGCTGAGAAGGAGAAGATCTTGAAGGCGGAGCGGGAGGTCGCGGACAAGGGACGGAGCTCGCCGCCGAGGCTTCCTCCAAAGACACACTGTACCGCCGGGCAGGCAAGGAGGGAGACTGAGGAGACGCAATCATCGAGCCTGCTCGATGCGGAAGGAGATCGGGGACCTCCGCGTGCGAGCCGGGAAGGCCACGGAGGAGGCTGAGAGTTCGCGGCGCGCCAAGGCCTCGCGACCGCCACCGGGGACGCCCGCATCCTTGGCGTGGAGGAGGTAGCGGACCCGGCCGAAGCGGGTGTCGAAAGCATCCCGCCGCAAGGTGGCGGAGGACGCGGCGCGGTGGCGCACAAGGCGGTCAGCGCCGTTTTCTCCCATTATCCGGAGTTTGACGCCGACCTTCAAGACGGGGTGGGCGCCGGAGTCGGCGACGCCGGCACCGGAAGCGGAAATCCGCCGCAGCTGAGGCTCAGACGGCGGAGCTGCCGATCGAGCCTTCAAGCTTGCCGCCGAGGAGCCGGGGAGTCTTCGAGCCCCCGCCGGTGGGAATGGAGCAGCCGAGGATCCCGCCATGGAGGAGGAGACCCCCCAGCCGGCTGGAACAGTGCCCCCACCCGCGAGGAGTAGAAAATCGAGGCTTGACCTCTTTCGGCGAACCAGCCAAGTCCTCGGAATTGAGGCGCATCAGAAGACTCGAGTGGTGACGGTTTGGTGAAAAGCTCGTGTTTTGCTACGCTTTTTTTTTTTGTCGCCTCGCCCCTACTGCGGACTTTTCGTATGAGCCCTTCTTTCGAAGGTTACCGACGGGCCGTTCCTCGCCGGCCACGGGGCGCTGGAGGTCGATAGGGCAGTGTCGGTTCTTAGATGGCGAGCTCATAGGGTAGCCGTCCGGGACTTTGCTCGGGCTGAGGGAGAAGAGTATGAGCTTGAGGATTTTGAGCTTGTTCGCGAGCTCGGGGTTCGGGATCTTTTGCAAGGGATCGGTTTGGAAGAACGAGGGGTGCGCACCCCACCCTTGTATCCCCCCGAGCCGGCCGGCCTTGTTGTATCCGAAGGTCGGGCCGTTGCTCAATAAACTGTTAACGAAAAAATGAGCTCGAGTGCTTGCATGGATCGATGCAATCGGAGGACATTTTTCCTGGCGCAGCTTAGAGGGGTACAAAGCATCTAGGTGAAGTAAAGGGGACAGGCTTATGGGCATGAAGCGCTAAAGACAAAGCAACGCTCTAGAGATCCTAGGAGGGGTTGACGTGGCTGTTGTCGCCGCGTCGATCTCGTTGCTCGCTTGCCCGCCCTTCGAGTTGGAGCCCCCCGAGCGAGGTCGAGGTCGAGATCGGAGCGACCGAGCTTGTGAGCGGCTGCGCGTCCCCCCCATCTCCTCCCGCCGGCGCTCAGATCGGGAGGCTCGCGCTTCCTCCTCCTTCGTCGAGGAGCCGCTGAAGCTGGTGAGGCTCGGGGCGACCCGCAGCGCCTTTGGTGACCCCGGCCCCCAGGGGGAGTAGAGACCCCCCGGCGGTCATCTTCCCCGCCCGGCCGACCGAAGGCGGCTTGGGGCGAGCCGGCCGGTTCGCCCCCGACGAGGAGGCGGAACCGGCACGCGGTCCCCCTGACGATACCGGAGACGGGGGCGGGCCCACGCCACCGGCCATCCGCGATGCGCCGCGGCGCACGGCGCGGCGGATGCGCTCCGGTGAGCACGTATGGCCTCTCGGGTCGAGGAGGTCGTACATGTTCCTCGCAGCCGCCCGCGGACGTCCCGGGCCGGGCGAGCCCGAGCTCCAAAGACCGGGACCGTGAGGTCTCTCGCGCCTGTTGCCGCCCGGACCCGGCCCGGAGAGGTGACGCGGGCACGACGCTAGTGCTGTTGGGGTGGCGGCGCTGAGCCAATGTGGCGGGACCAAGGCCGAGCGGTTGTGTCGCTGCTTTCTTCGTCCCCCCGGCGCGGCGCCGCGAGGTCGGGTGGCGAAGCTGCCGAGGTCGCTTTGCGCTCGCGTGGCAAGGGACCCCTGACGCCCATGTGCCCACGTGGTGCCCGAGAGGGCGGCGCTGACCCGCAGGTGATGGAGGGGCGGCCTTTCCCCCGCCGCTCCCAACCGTGTGATGGGGCGCCGTGGAGCCGACATCAAGAAGGGGGCCAGCAGTCTGGCCTCGGTGTTGAAGTGGCTGAAGTCGTAGGGACCGCGGGGACTCGACTAGGACCCCGAAGAGCGGCGTCTGGCCGGGGATGTCGCCTAAGTGAGGCGTGCATCGCCTGGCCGGGCGGGAGGAAGAGGTGCGGTCCCCGAGGTCTCGATGGCGGGACAAAGCGCCATGGCGCCGCCGCCGGGGCGGGACGAAGGGACGAGGACCATGTCGCAGCCCTCGCCGGTGGCCACGAACCTCAGGGAGCCGAACTGGAGGATCGTGGCCGCCGGGAGCGACGTGAAGGGAAAAGCCATCGGAGTGGTGATCGCCACACTAGCGCTGCCCCTACCGGGCGCGCCAACCGCCGTGGGTCTAATACCACCGCCACGAATGTCCGCTAATGTGTGCTCGATGGACTAGCTCTAGAGACAATGACACGGGGATTATACCGGTTCGGGGCAAATCGGGCACCCTAGTCCAAAGGTGATCACTATTCGAGCTCAAATGCTCATACCGGCTCAAGACAAGCGGGGCGAGAGAGGGGAGGAGAGCTCCCAAGTCTCTATGATTGAGGTGGAGTGCCAATATCGAAAGTGGGGAATGGTGGATTGCGAGTCTGGGAGGTTCTCGATTGCTTCCCCCTTGTCCCGAAGGCCCGCCCCCCCTTTTATAGTTGCAAGGGGGCAAGGACATCGGCTCCCTCGACCGAGGGACTTTAGAAAACGTGTGTGTGCGTGTAGGGTATGGGATGAGGGGAGAGCTTCGATGAGCTCACGGCGTCGCGCTGGGAGTTGTCTTCGAGCTCCCCGAGACTTAGGATGCTGAAATTGGTCGCCGCCGCACGCTGGAAACGGGTTGGGGCCGTGGTTAGGCACGCCTTGTCTCCAATCGCAGCTTGGAACTGCCTCCTCGGTATGGAGCGCGCCCATGCCGGCATGGGGGTGCGGTACTGTGTGTACCCGCCGGGCGCCAAAGGGCAGAGCTATTGAGTCGACGGGTGTGATGAGATGACCTGATGACCTCTCCTCGCCTCCCAGAATAATCGCATGGCTACAAAGTGATTGTTAGGAGTGGTTCGACATGGCGAGAGTTGTTGGCCAACTCCCGCACTTCGCAGATCGGACGAGCTCTCTCGGGTTATTCGCGCCGAGATCGTTGGCGCTGAGCTCGGGCGTTTAGAGAGAGGTTCCGGGAAGCTCGCTTTGTCATGAGGACAATGGGGGAGCTTGAACTCTTCGTAAGAGCTCGTCCGCTAGCAGCTCTGAGGCCCTTCGGATAAACTCTTTGTTGACGGTCACTAACGACATATTTTCCCCGTCAACTTACTACCATAAAGGAATAAAACTATACCTTTTTATATTCATATACATTTATTACTAACATATTTCCACTTGTAGTGTTCGAAATGTATTTTGTTGTATTTATAATAAATACAGTGGAAATACGCCTAAAGTACGCCATCCCGGAAAGCGCATTCTCAAGGATATCAAGCCTAGGGTGGAAATGGACCAAATCTGCACAACCAGGCCGAGTCAAGCCCATGGTACAACTTTTTCAAGCCCAACCAACGCAAAGACGCCAAAGCTCGGACTGGCCGAAGCCCAAAGTGGTGCGGGCGCACCCCAAGGTGCGGCCGCACCCCGATGGGGGCGGTTCGAGCCCGCCAGCTCGTGGCGGTACATTAAGTGCTCAAATGGCTCGGCTTGGGTGTTGATGGCCGGTGCACGGCATGCGACGCCCCGCTAGGTCGGTTAGGGGGTAATAGGTCATTTGGCCACCTCTCTCATGTGTATAAATAGGTCCCTCTCTCCCTCTCTCAACACACCTCAATTGGAGTCACACACCAATCCCACACAACACAAGGAGGAGCTACAATGTAGAAGAGAGGAAGAAGATCCACTCCACTCCTATCTTCTTCTTCTTCCTCTTAGTTCAAATGGAGAGTGAGAGAGGGAAGGCCGGGAAGAGGGCTTGGCCTCTTCTCCATGGAGTCCCTGTACCCCCTGCATCGCGGATCTCTGGTGGCCGGAATGTCGACTTGTCGGGCACCCGCCACGCTTGTACCTCTACAACCTTCTAATCATTTGGGTAAGAATGGTTGTGTCCCTCTTTCGCTTATTACTCTTAAAGCATATTATCTAGCTGTTATAGAATTACGGGATTGATAGTCGCTCCTTCTGGGCGGTGCTCGGTAGAAGGACCCCCGACGGTAAGCCTTGTCGACACGCCAGAGTAATAACCACTAGTGTAGACGCGGTGTCTAGACTAAGGGTTTTCTATCTTTTGTGGCGCATCCCACGGTTGAGGGGTAGGCGGCCGGGTTGTGACAGCCTTTGTCCGTCCCTTTGTAATCCCCCACGCTCGGGTGTGGTGCGGTGCAATTGCCGGACACTGCCCTTTGGGCGTGGGCGGTGCCCGAAGTGAGGACATAATAGCCAAGTGATCCCCTCGCTAGAGAGTTCGAGCCCATAAAGATACTTCACCACCCATAGTTATCCTAGGGTGACTCTATTTAGAGAGAAGTCACACAAACCGCTCCTCGTGGAAATACGATACCTCGAATACTTCCGGGTGAAATGCTATAACGACAATTCCGCGGCGCTTGCGGATTCTTCTCGCATACGTTAAGAAACGCCAACAAGCATTTCGGCGCCGTTGCCGGGAACGGTAGTCGTGAAATCTCTCCGAGCCTAGAGCACCCGTGTGTTGTATCCAAAAAACAAACAAAATAGTTATTTATTTTTTATTTTTCAAAACGAAGCCAACTTTCCAATTTCAAAATCCTTCGCTTCAATGGTGAGTTCACAAGAGCCACAATCTTTTTCAAAACCAAAATTTTATCCGGCTATGAACTTACCCTAAATTTAAAGAAAAAAAAAAACTTTTTGGTTCTGGGCACTCCATCTCTCGTGACCATTTTGAAAATCTTTGTTGCCACCTACGAGATTTCGAGGAATTATGATCATGCCTTAGCATTCCTAGCATGATCCAAGAAATTCATGTGTGGAATTTGTTTCTGCTCTCCCTCATAGGGAAAGTAAAACAATAGTACACTATTGCCGTAGGAAGTTTGAATGGGGACCGAGAAGAACTCAAAGACATTTTTGTCTAGCATTCTTCCCCATCAATGCCTACCAAGGACAATCCTCGATTTCAAATAGGATGAGAAGGAGTCCATAGGTGCAGCCTAGGCCAGGTTTATAATGTTTATACATGTTGGCCTAGACTTGTCATGACCCGATGGTATGCTTTTGCATATCTTTTGTTCTGGGTCTTGACATGGACGCCGCCCTATGCCTTGACATGACCATTGGAGGGTCGCTTTGCACGTAAACCTACAACGGAACATAGGAAAACCCTTGAACACATCCTAGAGAAGCTTGCTTCTCCCCGCTGTAGAAGCTATCCCCTCCACATTAAGGGCATGTCAAGCATTGAGGAGCCCTCATCGGCCGAGCCATTCCTCATACCATCGTTAGAACCGACCGTTGAGCCCTCTCCCGAACCACGAACATCGAAGGAAGGAATGCTTCATCCTTCAGAGTTCGTGATTGAATTCAAGGATGATGACAGAACCTTGTAAACCGAGGTGCGCTTAGACTTCCATATCTATCTCATCCTTGATTTCAATCTTCTCATAGGCTACCCTCTCGAAAAAAAAAAATCAAAAAACCTATAGAGGGAAGCCGTGATGAGAAGTTGGGAAAGATTGCTTCCGCCTCTCACACCTAGACATCCTAAAGGCGAAGCATCTTCCCAACCAAAACCCATTCGAGGAGGCGATGTCTATAACTCTACTGCTCCACCCAAGTTGTTTCCACATCTTAGTGAAACGAATCACCCGTCATCTCACCCGAACACAAGTCATGTCCCTCTCGTCGATAAAACATTGTTCTTGACAATGGTCAAGATTCAATGTTCGTCCCTTCATGTCACATCTTTTGAGGATAAACCCTCATGTGCCTCGTTGACCGGTGGCCAACGACATATTTTTAACGCCAACATTCTACCAATAAGGGGGTGAAACTATACCTTACTACACACATATACATTTATTATTGACATATTTCCACCGTAGTGTCCAAATTGTTATTGTGCAGATTTATATAAGAAACAAGTGGAAAATGCACCAAAAGACGCCTCCCCGAAAGCGCATTCCTCTGAAGAACATCAAGCCCAAGGGAGAAACAGATCAAACACGCAAAACCGGGCGAAAGCAAACACCGCCATACAACTTTTTTCAGGCCCAACAACGCCACCCCGCCCGGCCCGAATTTTGTTGGGACCTGGGGGGCGCGCTACAAGACCACTTGGTGCGGCCGCACCCACCCCGAGGCGGTTTGGGCCCGTGTTTGGCGAGGCGGTTTGTTACCTTCCATAACTCGGCGTTGCCGACGTTGGTTGGTCGGTTCAAGCAGGTTTGGAAGGTGTCCAAGGACGGTTTTGGCTCCTTCCATATGGAGAGGGACATTTTCCAATGAGCCCCCTCTCCTCTACCTATAAAAAGGAGGCCCTCTCCCCTCTCCTTAGACACACACCACACAATGTAGCCTCTCTTCTTCTTCTTCTTCTTCTTCTTCTCCTCCCTTTCTTCTTCTTCTTCTTCTTCTTCTTCTTCTTCTTTTCTTTCTTTTCTTTATTCTTCTTTTTCTTCTTCTTCTTTCTTCTTCTTTTTATTCTTCTTAGTTTGTACTTAGGAGGAGTTTGGCAAGGATTAATACAGGAGAGCAAGACATTTTGGAGCTATTCTAAGATGATCAATTTAGAATTCTTTATCTTGTTCTTGTTCTCTACTTATCAATATAGTCATGTTCTTGAATTAGAGCAAAGTCCTTATGACATAATCTTGATTGATGAACTAGTATATAGTTTCTATATCATGATCTTGTCTTATGGAACATCGTGCTTAAATTATCATACATACATGTTTAGACCAAGAGCTAGATTGATATGATGAGTTCTACCTAGAGTTAGACTTGGTTGATGTTGGGTTGCGGGATTGATAGTCGCTCCTTCTCGGGCGGTGCTGCTCGTAGAAGGACCTCGGGGACGGGTAAGCCTTGTATACATGCCGTAGTAATAATCACTAGTGTAGACGTGGTGTCTAGACTAAGGGTTTTCTATCTTTTGTGGCGCATCCCACGGTTGAGGGGGTAGGCGGTCGGGTTGTGACAAACCTTGTCCGCCCCTTGTAATCCCCCCACGCTCGGGTGTGTGGCGCTAGTGCAATTGCTCTGACACTGTCCTTTGGGCGTGGGCTAGGTGCCCGAAGTAATTCATCGAGACCTTGGCTTTCTTGAACTAGAATCTCTAACAAGAAAACATGTGTGTATCCGCTATCTTGACATGACTATCTAGGATATGCCTGCTCCATGTTAGATTTATTCTTTTATTCATTCTTTTTACCTTTATCCTTGAGATTGGCTCGAGTGTGTGTGTCAAGTTATCCTACTATCCAATCTATTTTACCCCTATTATGAACATTGGTCTATTATACATTCGTGTTATCTTGACCATGTCCGAATTAGAGACTTTTACACCATGCCTTCCTTTGGGAAAAATATAAATAACGATACCCTCAATACTTCCGGGTGAAATGCTACAATGATAGATCCGCGGCGCTGCGGATGAATATCTTATTTGGCAAGATCTATCACCGCTGACGTTCCCATTCGGATCACCGACATGGTGGTTTTACTTGGGAATGTCGGGCGCATTTCTGGCGCCGTTATTAGAGATGGGTTCTAAACTTGTTTCTAGTGATTGCGCTTAAGAAATGCAACAAAGCCATGGACATGCACGGTTTATAACTCTTGAGACCTAGTGGAAATCTGTTTTCGAGCATAACAAGTTGTCACTTGAGACTTCTTACATGCTCACCTTTGAGTCTTCTTGAGTTTGTCTTGCTTCTAGCCGAGGAGTGCTTCAACGATGATCACAACCATCTCTTGGTTCTCATTGTAAACCTTTTTAAGAGAATGGTTGCAAGTCTCGTAGTAGCATGTTGACGCTAACCTGCAGGTCGAAAGCAATGTTAAAATTTTTAGTGGTGAAACTAGGAACTTCACCACCACCACCGCAAGATGTTTTCCCCGGCCAAGCTTATGACCATAACTTAAGCACTTCGAGATACCCGGACTATCATAAAAAAAAGAGAAGCACTAAAAGTCTCTTTTTCTTTTAATAAAAGCAAGAACATGTTATCAAGTTAGTATGCACCTTCGGGTATTGTTGTCGCTAACCATTTCAGGTGGAGATCGATTAAGAAGAACAAAGAAGCATGCGACGCCGAGAACATGAGGGCTACATCACCAAACAAAAAAAAAAAAAAGAGGAAAAAAAATATAACTTTGATGCTCATCGATGATGGAACACGCCACAAGGGAGACTGACCACGCACACTTGACTTTGCACAAAAGTCTAAGTATGGGGGAAGATGGTGAAAACCTCAAGTTCCATACACCAAGGCATCACCTAAAAAAAAAAAGAGATGGTGAATAAAGAAAAAATGATGTCACCCTACCTTGCTAAAAAAAAAAAAAAAAAGGAGAAGAAAGAGAGATTTTAAAAAAAAAAATTGAAGAAGACAAGAGAGGGAGGAAATAAACCTTTTAACCCCAAGTTCTTTGTCCCGTTTCTTATGATGACATCAAAAGACAAGCTTGGGGAGCCTCCAACCACGCGACCAATCACAACTCGAGATCATTGTGCGCACAAGCTAGCACAACCATGAAAGGTAAGTAAAAAAGCTAGCTTGGGGGAGGACTCCAAGAAAGGTAATGTGAATCTCACATTTTGATTATAATCTCTATCTTATAAAATGATGAGATTTGCTCAATGAATTTTCATGCCTATACATATGAGCTATGGAAATGTTTAGTTTTAAACCCTTGTTGAAATGATGAATAGTTGCTCTGTCTTATGCTTTGCCTCGTGCCTAGTTTATAATTTGAATTTCTCTAGAGTTTGGGTTTAGTGGCTAAGTCTAAAAACTCATCCCGAAAAAAAAAACTGATTCATGTGGGTTGCATAAGCTCTATCCAGTCTAGGTTGTTGCCAAGTATGATATGGTACAAACAAATTTACTATGATTTCCTCCAAAAGAGAAACTTGACATCCGGGAATCTAATTTGAAAAGAAAAGAGAATTGCTATGGGCTATGCTAAAAAAAAAAGAAGAAAAGAGAAGAGATGAAAAATGGACACGTGTCCGAGAGCGAGTAGAGCCCACATCTCCAAAAAAAAAAAAAAAAAGAGGAAATAAAAGACAAAGTCTAGGGCGAGCAGAGCCCACCTCTCTAAAAAAATATATATAAATATATATAGCAATAAAGCCTATACTTTCTCGAAAAACAAATATAATCTTAATCTAAATAAATCCCTGATGAGAAAGTTGATCAAAAGGATGAATGAAAAGTATTTCGTTATAACCGTTCTATCGGCAACCGCCCAAGGCTTTGAGAAAAGCTAAAAAAGCCCCGCTACGATGAAAGGTAACAAAGGGTAAGAAAAAGATGTGCCATTTTATTCAAACTATAGTAGAAAATCTTATTATAACCCCGGCACTTGTGAAACATAACCGCATTGTAGCAACTCCCCGATCAACAACCAAGTATTTATCTTTTGCTCGAGGACGCCGCAAAAGGGTAAGCTTGGGGAGTTTGTTGACTCGGTCACTAACGACATATTTTCCCCAAACTTACTACCATAAAGGGAATAAATCTATACCTTTTATATTCATATACATTTATTACTAACATATTTCCACTTGTAGTGTTCGAAATGTATTTTGTTGTATTTATAATAAATATAGGAGGAAATACGTCCCAAAGTACGCCATCCCGAAAGCGCATTCTCAAGGATATCAAGCCTAGGGGTGGAAATGGACCAAATCGCACAACCAGGCCGAAGTCAAGCCCATGGTACAACTTTTCAAGCCCAACCAACACAAGACGCCAAAGCTCTGGACCGGCCGAGCCTGGGTGCGGGCGCCCTTGCTAAAAGCGGCAGCACCACTCGATGGGGGCGGCCCGAGCCCGGCCCGTGGCGGTACATTAAGTGCTCAAATGGCCTGGTTTGGGTGTTGATGGCCTGCAACGCACTGACGCCCGCTTAGGTTGGTTAGGGGGTAATAGGGTCATTTGGCCACCTCTCTCATGTGTATCAATAGGTCCCCTCTCTCCCTCTCTCAACACACCTCAATTGGAGTCACACACCAATCCCACACAACACAAGGAGGAGCCACAATGTAGAAGAGAGGAAGAAGATCCACTCCACTCCTATCTTCTTCTTCTTCCTCTTAGTTCAAATGGAGAGTGAGAGAGGGAAGGCTAGAAGAGGGCTTGGCCTCTTCTCCATGGAGTCCCTGTACCCCCGGTGCATCGCGGATCTCGGTGGCCTGAAAGTCTTGGACTTGCTCGGCACCCGCCACGCTTTGTACCTCTACAACCTTCTAATCATTTGGGTAAGAATGGTTGTGTCCCTCTTTCTCGATTATTACTCTTAAAGCATATTATCTAGCTGTTATAGAATTACGGATTGATAGTCGCTCCTTCGGGCGGTGCTACGTAGAAGGACCCCCGGGATCGTGTAAGCCTTGTCGACACGCCGTGAGTAATAACCACTAGTGTAGACGCGGTGTCTAGACTAAGGGTTTTCTATCTTTTGTGGCGCATCCCACACGGTTGAGGGGGTAGGCGGCCGGGTTGTGACAAACTTTGTCCGTCCCTTTGTAATCCCCCCACGTCGGGTGTGGTGCAAGGCAATTGCCTGACACCGCCCTTGGTCGTGGGCCGGTGCCCGTGAGGACATAATGCCCAAGTGATCCCCGCTAGAGAGTTCGAGCCCATAAAGATACCTCACCACCCATAGTTATCCTAGGGTGACTCTCGCTCGAGAGAAGTCACACAAACCGCCCTCGGAAATACGATACACCCGAATACTTCCGGTGAAATGCTATAACGACAATTCCGCGCGCTTGCGATTCTTCTCGCATAATGCTAAGAAACGCCAACAAGCATTTCTACCCGCCAACAAACTACCACAAAGGGAGTAAAACTATACCTTTTTATACTCATATACATTTATTACTAATATATTTCCACTTGTAGTGTCCAAAATGTATTTTATAGTATTTATAATAAATACGTGGAAATACGCACCAAAAGGCGTGACCCGAAAGCGTATTCTCCTCAAGATCACAAGCCCGTGGTAGAAATGGACCTAAATGCCGTGGGGCCAAGCCAACATCGCCCACACACTTTTTCGTAATCAAGACGACGACCCACGAAGACTTGGGCCGGGCCGAGTCTAAAGGGTACCTGGCCAAGACCCCCAAGGTGCGCCCCGCACCCCGCACCGGGCGCTTCGAGCCCGCCTTCTCGTAGGTCGGGCACATTAAGTGACCAGAGGGCGGTGCGGTGCTTGGGTGGCCGGTTCACTGTACCTAGACGTGTCCTTGAGGTCGGTTGGGGGGTATTAGGTCATTTGGCCACCTCTCCCATGTGTATAGCCTCTCCCTCTCCCCTCATTCCACACACCTCAATTGGAGTAACACACCAATTCCACACAACACAAGGAGGGGAGCCCCAATGTAGAAGAGAGGAAGAAGACTCCACTCTACTCCTATCTTCTTCTTTCTTCCTCTAAGTTCAAATGGAGAGTGAGAGAGGGGAAGGCTAGAAGAGGGCTTGGCCTCTTCTCCATGGAGTCCCTGTACCCCTAAGTATCGCGGATCTCGGTGGCTTGCCGACTTGCGGCACCGCCATGCTTGTACCTCTACAACCTTCTAATCATTTGGGTAAGAATGGTTGTGTCCCTCTTCGCTTATTACTCTTAAAGCATATTATCTAGTCAAGTATAGAATTACGGATTGATAGTCGCTCCTTCGGGGCTGTACTGGTAGAAGGACCCCGGGATCAGGGTAAGCCTTGTCGACACTCCGCAGTAATAACCACTCAGTGTAGACGTGGTGTCTAGGCTAAGGGTTTTCTATCTTTGTGGCGCATCCCACGGTTGAGGGGGTAGGGCGGCCGGGTTGTGACAAATTTTGTCCGTCCCTTGTAATCACCCCACGTTCGGGTGGCGCGCCGGTGCAATTGCTTTGACATCGCCCTTTGGGCATGGGCCGGTGCCCAAAGTGAGGACATAACAACCAAGTGATCCCCGCTAGAGAGTTTGAGCCCATAAAGATACCTCACCACCCATAGTTATCCTAGGGTGACTCTATTCGAGAGAAGTCACACAAACCGCTCCTCGTGGAAATACGATACCCTCGAATACTTCCGGTGAAATGCTATAACGACAATTCGCGGCGCTATGCGGATTTATCTGTGCGTTAAGAAACGCCAACACTCTTCGTGTCGAGGGTTTGAGTTCCCCGCCCGCCGGTGGACGCGGACGGACGCGCTGCTTTTGAGCTCGCAGATTCGCGCGAAACGGCTCGCTCGAGGCGGGATGTATTCACCCGCTTGTTGAGGTCGCTAGGGACGCTCTTTTCTCTCGGGCGCGACCCACCGCCGCGCCCGAAGCTCGCTGCTTGCTTGCAAGGGTTTGTTTTGATTTGGCCGATATTTGGGGCGCCCCGTGCATATCGACCTCCACGTGAGCCCCCGAGCGTCGGGGAGAGTGAGCTCTCCCTTGGGCTTGAACGAACCGACCTCGATCGGTGATGAGGCCACGCCGCGCCGTCCTACACGCATGGCGTTCCTCGGAATTCGGCGTCGCAGTTGCCCCATCACACGGGGTTAATGCGGTGCTCGTCTTCTATCTAAAAATAAAAAGAATTTTGCGCCCGCGTTGTCGTTCACCACGACGGCCTACGCGCGCCGTCGCCATTACGGCGCCCGTAGACCGAGCGCCGGGCGAGATCGGGGGGAGTCCGTCGGGCGCCGCCCGTGCGCCCGAGGCGAACCGTTGCCTCCCCGGCTATAAATCTCACGAGGGCTCGAGCCCGCGAGGTGGCATCCGCCCTCTCCCCCCGCATTCTTCTTTTTTTCCTTCGTCGCCTTGTCTCTAAAATGGAGGGCGAAGGGCCCGGATGTTGGTGGCCTCCGTGGGAAGGACGCCGCCAGCGGGCAGCGAGGCGAAGCTCGCCCTCCCGCCGCCGCTGCCACCGGGCGCCGATTCCGCTGCCAAGCCCGTGCCATGCCCTCCCCTCGCCCGCGCCGCTCCTCCTCCGCCCTCTGAGAGGCGAAGACAAGCCCGCCAGCCCCTGGCCGCCGAGGCCGCGGGACGCTGACGGCGGCGCTCATCGACGACTGAGTGAGTGGAGCTGCGGTGTATTCACGCGAAATGCCGACGGTTTGTGGCGCGAAAGCGCTCTCCCTTCTGGTTCATCCTTCGGGTTGCGTTCGCCGCCGACTCTTGATGCTTCTTCGCAGCCGCCTCGAGGTGAGGCGGATCACCCGCGGGAGTGGCTCCCCGAGGTCACCGCCCTCGCGTGTCCGACGAGCGGTGGTGGCCTCATATGGCGCCGTCGGGCGATCGCGCGACCGACCGAGTCGTGGATTCCCGGACGGGGACTCCGAGACTCACGATGATGTCGAGACTTCGAGGTCGCGGCGAGGAGGAGGTGGCTAACATTGACGTCGGGCGCCCGCGGAGGGAGTAGCTGGTCGTCCCTGCGGGCGGCGGCCGTGGCGGCTTCTCGTCGCGCCCCGGCGGGTCATCGCCACTGCCGGGTCGTGCAAGGGGACCGCAAGGCGCCCGACCGCAAGGTTCGCCGGACCTGTGGCGGCTCGATTTGGTGTGGCCCCGGCGCCGTCATCGCGAGGTCGCCGTGGGCTAGGGCTCTCCTTTTGTTTCTTTTGCTTTCGTAGTCTCCTACCCGGGTTATGTACTCATATCTCGTATTCATATATATAAGTGTTTATGAATGCGAATGCGTAGGAGGTTAATTCACCTTCGGATGCCCCTTATCATCTCGCCAGCGCTCGACGCCGATCTCATCTTTGTGTTGATTTCGAGAACCGAGACGAGATCTTGATCGTATGCAGTTGTAAGGTCGCGGAGCCTGCTCGGGCGACCTCGTATTCGCCGGCCCGATAAAGGCGATTTTGCCGATGGGGTTCCCGAAGTTCGTGATACCGCCGTGGAAGACCTCATCCGGGCTGGTGGTTTTTCGGTCGGGTTTGCGTGATGTCGCCCCTGTGCCTCCCCTTTGCCTATGGTTTGCCTCGAGGACGCTTAGTCATCTTCGGGTGCGCGAAGCGCACTCGCTGGTGTAGCTCGAGGCCCACGGAACGAAGTTCGCGTGGAGGCTTTTTTAGTTGTCACATGTTTGTCTTTTTCCGCTTTCTTCGAGGTCGTAAGGGGAGGCAGACTCGCCCGATTTTTGCCTTGTCGCCAAATCGGGTGCTCGCTGAGCTGGATAGCGGGCGCTTTGAGAGGCCAAGCGCAGCCCGCTCGATGGGTCGCCAGTGGACTGATCTCGCTTTAGGCGGAAGCCCTCGAGCTCGACCGTGAGCTCGGGGCGAACCGCCGTCGATGTAGCCTCGCCCCCAGCCCCGCATTTGGCAGTCCCAGGGCAGCCGCCGAACCCCTCGTGGAGGGCCGTGCTTTGAACCCTAGGATAAACCAAGCTCGATAAAAGCTCGAGCCTCAGAATCGCTTAGCGAGCTCATACGCATTTTCCTCGCAGCAAAACCAGTCGTTAGTACTCACACCGTCGGAAGTTCCGCGCCAGCCCGGTAAAGGTTCGGTGGTACATCGAAAGCATAGGCCGAGGCCCGCGAATGGCGCATTACTCGGAGGCTTCCGCAGTTTTTCAGAGGCCCGCTTCAACCCCGCCCTGGCGCGATCGCTGCTTTTGAGATGGTGGGCTCAAACCGGTCTTGCCCTCGCGCCGAGACCGAGCGCCCTGAAAGCCGGCTAACGGATGGTCTCCAGAGAGGCCCTCGCCCCGCGCTCACCCTTGCCTCGGATCGCCCAGTGGATCAACCCCCTCGTCCCGAGAGCCTCGACTCTCGCATTCTCGAGCCCCGAGTATAGACCGGGGGTGTGGCGGCCTCTCGTCTGGGCGAGGTCAGCCCCGTAGTCGCCAGAGCCCTCGCCGACCCGACGCGCTGCTAGACGTAGCCCCGAGCTTTTTCGGGAGCTCTCGCGAGGGCCGTCGGTGTCGCTATTGTCCGGCGCGCCCGCTCGCTTTGTTCCGGCGGCTCAGCCACAAGGTGAGCCGGCCTTTGAACCCGGAGGTGGTGAGCCCGCGACGGAGCTCTGATTTGACGAGCTTGACGGTTCGCCGCCGCTGAGCTCGTATTTCACCGCTGGGGAAAAATATGACCGTTGAGATCTTACCGCTACGAGTTATCGCATTAACGCCAAGGCCGCTTGGCCGCCGCCAGTGTCGCTGCGGCACCCGTGATTTCGCCGGAGTCGGTTCCGGGGGATCGCGGGCGCGCGTGGCCCCCGGGCGGTTTTCACCTCGTCGTCTCGGTTTGGGGAGCTCTATAAACAGAGAGGATCCCGCTGCGGATTCACCTTCCTCGCTTCCTCGCCTCTCGCAAGACGCACAACTGGAGAGAGAGAGAGAGAAAGAGGGAGAAGAGGAGGTGAGAGAGAGATAACCCGAAGCGCTGCCACGGCTCCGCCGTACTCGATCCTTCACACTTCCCTCCTTCACGCGTGCTTCACCGAGGGTGAGAGAGATGGCTCGTGGCGCGGCTCGACGGCGCCGGAGGACCCGGATCGAGCGGTAGCCTCATTGGCGTGCCATTCCGCCGACGGAGGCACCGGAGTGGGATCATCCCTGCCGGGCGACGCGAGGCGCCGCGAGACGTCGGAGGGCTACGCTGTGTCGTTCATCGCGTTCCACGAGCGGCGGCTCGCATGCCCTCGCCGACCACTTCTTCCCCGGCGGCTGATCTCGTATTAGGCGCCGAGCTTCAGCATCCGACGCCGAATCGGGATGTCGCCTCCTCAACCCTCGCCATGCTCACAGGGATGGTTGGGGATCCCACCCAACCGGGAGCTCTTCAAGCATTACATCTACACCAAGATCCGGCCCGGGCCGCGGCAGCGTCACGCCGGGTGCCGACGCGTCGGTGCCGCAGCAGCCGGGAAGTCCGCGGAGACCTTCCCCGATGGTGACTACCCGCGAACGCCCGGTGGAGTGGAAGAGTGGTTCTATCTCGAAGAACGACGACTCCTTCCCTCTCGCCGCAAAGACCACCGTCGCATTCGACGCTGGGAAAGCGAGCCGCGGCGCTAGAACCCGCTACCGGGCGCCGGGCGACGACGGGCGGCGGTCGCTGTCAAGATCAAGGCGCCACGGGACGCCGACTCCCAACCACGTCATCGGTGACCTGCTCCGCCGCTCGGGTTCCTCCAACGCCGAGCTCCCGCATGGGGAGATGACGGAGGGAGAAGAAGCCGCTCGTGGGATCGCGAACGCCAAAGCGCAGCTCGACGACGACCGTGGAGCTCTTCCCCGAGTCGGTGATGAGACGGAACGAAATGCGGCCCGAGGGCTCTCCCGACGCCGGCGACGCCGGCGCAGAAATTCCTCCTCATATGAGTTTCTTTTCTCCCCGTCGTGAGCCCCGATCCGGGAAACTACCACGAGCTCACGCTGCAGGTCGGCGAGGTCCCCGTCCCTTCTCGAGCCTCGCTCCTCTGCTGACGAGGCGGCCTCGCTGCAGCCAAAGATGTCCCCGCACGAAGTGAGGCGGCTCGCCCAAATGGCGGCGATCACCGCCGAGGTTCGGACATGAGCTGCCAGGAGCCTCGTGGCGCCGCTTCCCACGCGGGCCGGAGATGTGGCCTCGCCGGGCCCGACGAGCCGGACGGTGGTGATGGCGCTTAGCGCCACATCGGGGCCAGCCCGCCTTGTCCCCCTTTCCCGGGCGAGGGGTCGAAGTTCTTCTGGCCGGGCGGCGAAAAGCTCCGCTAGGCCGCAGGCCGGGAAGAAGAATAGGTCAAGAGGGGTGGGCCCCCCGTGTAAGCCCTTTGTTCTCGATTTTGCCGACGACGATGTTTGGTCGAGATCGCCAAGCCTCCTATCCGTGCTCGTGGCGCGGAGAATATAATGGAAGTGCCTCGAGGATCCGAGGGGCCTAGCTCGATCGGAGCCATCAGCTGGGCTCGAGGTGCAGCAAATTTCCTTTCGGCCCCGCCGACGGTAAGCTCCTGATGCCCACGGTCAGCCCTTCTCTTCGACGGTCGACGAGCTCGACGGCGAAAGCCACGATGAGCTCATAAAACGTGACGATGAGTTCTCCGCGGGGCGAATATATTTATTTATTACGAAGTTTACTACGCTGACGATTTATTTGAATACAAACATTTCGGGGTCCCGTGAAGCCGATGGTGGTGGTATATCCTTCTTCGCTGGGAGCCCACCGCCTTTGCCGACGTCCCGGCCCCGCGACGCCTCGCTCTTCGTGGATCCGATCGCCATCGCGACGAAAGCACTCGGTCGCCGCCGAAGCCTCACTGAAACGCTCTGGGCGAGGGCGGGACATGGTCACGCAGGGTGGCTCGCTCGAGGAGGAAAAGGAAAGTCCCAGCCGACGACGCCTTGGGGACGCTGTCGACCTCGACGCCACCGACGCCGCAGGTGTCGTTCTCGCGGCGACGATGATGGACATCGACGGGCGAGGGTGATGGTGCGGTGCCGCAGCGAGCCTCCCTCCAAGCTCGCCCTGCGGCCCTCCGGACGATGATGCGTGCCGATGACGCCGCAGTCCCGATGAGCGCATCCGGCGGGCCGACTCAGCGTGTCTCCGCCTTGCCCGTGTTTATACCCGGCTGATGCTCGGGGATATCTTCTTTTTGTGTCCCGCCCATGTGTTCATGCATTTGAGCTTTCGTGGGTAAGACTCCTTCGGGGTACAACCACCTGACCTGCTCGCCGAGGGTTGGTGGCCTGGCCAGCAAGCTGACGCCGACTTGCGCGCAACATGCGCGAGGAGATCGATGCAACGCAGTTCCGTAACCGGCCCTCGAGCGCCGGCGAGGAGGTCCCGAGTACGGCCCACGAGGGTGGGAGGACCGTGCCCCCGCGGAGGTCCGTGAAGTTGGTCATGCGGAGCCGCGCAGGTAGCCAGGTATGAGAGGAGGTGAGCGGAGTTGCCCACAGCCGCAGCCAGCCGGAGAAGATGCAGAAAAGAGCCGAGTCCCTCCGTGGCTCCTCGAGAAGAAAGAGCTAGAAAGTGCTCTCGGGTGTTGGAGTCACGCCGAAGTCCCTTCTGAGGGACAAGGACGAGCTCAAGAGCAACTCAACACCGACTCCAGCTTCATGCGTAGCCGTTCCACGCCTCTTTCAGCTTTCTTCCTTTATCCGTCGGGAGCCGGAAGCTCTCTGACCCTGTGGGGATCCCTCACCTCACGACGCCAAGCTCGACCAGGTGCGACCTCCGCGCCCCTCGGAGTGCGCAGAGGGTCCCGGCCTCGCTCCCGAGAACCACAGTCTCCCGGGGCATGTCCTGCGTGAGCCCACCCATGAGCTTTGAGTAAGCGGAGACTGCCTCCTTTCGTGTCTCGTGGCCTCGTGGAGCCTCAGACTCCACTTCTCACCCCTCTTCTCAGTCTGAGAAGAGAAGATCTTTAGCTGGTGAGCCGGAGGCTCCTGACAAGGGATCTGAGCTCATCGGCCGAGGTTTCCTCCAAAGACACACACCGTGCCGCAGGCAAGTGAGGGAGACCAGGAGACGCACTAACGAGCTCTCGCCGATGCGCCGGAAGGGCGATCGGGACTCGCTATGTTCAAAGTGCCACGGTATAGGTTTGGTGAGTTTGCGGCATGCCCGCTGGGCAGCCTCGCGACCGCCACCGGGACGCCTCGCCGCATCCTGGGCATGGGAGGAGGCAAATGACCCTACCGAAAGCGGAAATCGAAAGCATCCTGCCGCGGTGGTGGCGGAGGACGACGGGCGCTGGTGGCGCATACCATTGGGCCGGGCGTCACCGCCGCCTTCTCCCATTATCCGGAGTTTGACGCCGACCTTCAAGACGGGTGGGCGCCGAGTCGATGACGCCGGCAATCGACCGGAACCGCCGCAGCCCGAGGGCCGCGGATGGCGAGCCGCTTGGCCGAGCCCTCTTCAAGCTTTGCCGCCGAGGAGCCGGAGTCTTCGAGCTCCCGCACGGGGGAATAGAGCAGCCGGTGATCCCGGCCATGGAGGAGGAGGAGGCCCCGAGCCGCTGGAACAGTGCCCCCACCACGAGGAGTAGAAACTCGAGGCTTGACCTCCTTCGCTAACCAGCCAAGTCCTCTGAATTGAGGCGCGTCATCAGAAAAGACTCGAGTGGTGACGGGCTTGGTGAAAGCTCGTGTTTTGCTATGCTTTTTTTTTTTGTTGGCCTCGTCCCCTACCGTGACTTTTCAGATGAGCCCTTCTTTTTCGGCTGTTACCCCCTCGACGGGCCGCTTCCTCGCCGGCCACGGGCGCGGGAGGTCAATAGGCAAAGGGCCGAAGTTCTTAGATGGCGAAGCTCATAGGGTAGCCGTCCCCGACTTTGCTCGGGCCGAGGGAGAAGAGTATGAGCTTGAGGATTTTGAGCTTGTTCGCCCGAGCTCGGGGGCGGATCTTTGGCAAGGGATCGGTTTGAAGAACGTGAGGGTGCGCATTCCCACTCCTTGTATCCCCCGAGCGGGTTGGCCTCGTTGTATCCGGGCGGTCGGCCGTTGCTCAATAACCGTTAACGAAAAATGAGCTCGAAAGTGCTTGCATGGATCGATGCAACGGAGGACATTTTTCCCTCGGCGCAGCCTTTAGAGGGGTACAAAGCATCTAGGTGAAGTAAAGGGGACAGCTTATGGGCATGAAGCGCTAAAAAGACAGCAAATCGCTCTAGAGATCCTAGGGGGGGGTTGACGTGGTCGTTGTCGCCACGCCGATCTCGCTGCTCGCTTGCCCGCCCTTCGAGCCAAGCCCCCGAGCGAGGTCGAGGTCGAGATCTGAAAGCCATCGAAGCTTAGAGCGCCAAGCCGTCTCCCATCTCCCCCCGCCCTGACCGGGTGAGGCTCGCGGCTTCTCCTCCTCCTCCGCCGAGGAGCCGCCCAAGCCGGTGAGGCTCTGGGGCGACCAAGCAGCGCCTTTGGTGACCCCGGGCTTTCTCCCCAAGCAGGGGAGTAGAGACCCCCCCGCTGTCATCTTCCCCGCTCCGACGATCGGAAGGCGGCTCGGGGCGAAGCCGACCGGCCGCCCCGACGACGAGCGCCGAACCGGCGCCGCTAAGGTCCCTGGTGACATATCGGAGACGGTGGGAAGCGGCCCATACGCTGCCGGGCTATCCGCGGGTGCGTGCGGCACGGTGGCAGGACGCCTCAAGCTTTGAAGCACGCATGGCTCTCGGGTCGCAGGAGGTCGCAGCATGCTCGCAGCCTCACGACGCCCCGGCCGGGCGCAGCCCGAAGCCTGTAGCCACGGGACCGCGAGGTTCGTCGCGCTGGTTGTTGCCGGCCTCCACCCGGTCGGAGAGGTGACGCGGCGCCGACGCCAATGCCGTTGGGGTGGCGCGCGAGGAAATGACGCGGACCATGTCGCCTCGCCGCAGGGTCGCTAAACCCCGGGAGCCGAACCGAGGATCGTCACCGAGCGACGCGAAGGGGAAAAGCCATCGGAGTGGTGATCGCCACACTAGCGCCGCTCCCTACCGGGCGCCGCCAACTGTCCGTGGTCTAATACCACCGCCACGCAAGAATGTCTGGGCTAATGTGTGCCCGATGGCCTAGCTCTAGAGATAATGACACGGATTATATCGTTCTGGGGCAAATCGGGCACCCTAGTCCAAAGGTGATCACTATCCAGCTCAAATGCTCATACCGGCTCAAGACAAGCTGGGCGAGAGAGGGAGGAGAGCTCCCAAGTCTCTATGATTGAGGTGGAGGCCACATCGAAAGTGGGGAATGGTGGATTGCAGTCCGAGGTTCTCCCGATTGCCCTTGTCCCGGCCCGCCGCCCTATTATAGCTGCAAGGGGGGCAAGGACACCGCCCCTGGACTCCAGGACTTTACAAAACGTGTGTGCGCAGTAGGGTATGGGATGAGGAGAGAGTTTCGATGAGCCATGGGCGTCGCGGAGTTGGCCTTCGAAGCCCCGAGACTTACGATGTTGAAATTGGGTCGCCGCCGCAGACGCTGGAAACGGGTTAGCCGGTCGCATCGCCTTGTTCCAATCGTAGTTGAACCGCCTCCTCGGTATGAGCGCGCCCATGCCGTAGCATGGGGTGCGGTAGCCCGGTGTGTACCCGCCGGCAATCGTAAAGCGCAGCTATTGGAGTCGACGGGTGATGAGATGACCGATGACCTCTCCCCTGCCTCTCGTAACGCCGCATGGCTACGCGGATCGTTAGGGAGTGGTTGGACATGTCGAGAGTTGTTGGCCAACCCCGCACCCAGATCGACGAAGCTCTCCGGTTATTAGCGCCGAGATCGCGCGGGAGCTCGGGCGCTTTAGAGAGAGGTCTCCTGAAGCTCGCTTGTCATGAGGACAATGGGGGAGCTCGAATCCCCTTTCTTTCTAAGAGAGCTCGTCCGCACAGAGTTCTGAGGCCCTTCGATAAACTCTTTGTTGACTCCGCCACTAACGCACATATTTTCCCCGCAACTTACTACCATAAAGGAATAAAACTATACCTTTTATATTCATATACATTTATTACTAACATATTTCCACTTGTAGTGTTCGAAATGTATTTTGTTGTATTTATAATAAATACAGGGAAATACGTCCAAAGTACGCCATCCCGAAAGCGATTCTCAAGATATCAAGCCTAGGGTGGAAATGGACCAAATTGCAGCAACCAGGCCGAAGTCAAGCCCATGGTACAACTTTTCAAGCCCAACCAACGAAAAGACGCCAAAGCTCTGGACCGGCCGAGCCTAAAGGGGGTGCGGTGCACTTGTTGCGGCCGCCACCCCTCGATGGGGGCGTTCCGAGCCCAAATGTACTCGTGGCAGTACATTAAGTGCTCAAATGGTCGGTTTGGGTGTTGATGGCCGGTGCAACGCACTGATGCCCCGCCTAGGTCGGTTTGGGGTAATAGGGTCATTTGGGCCACCTCTCTCATGTGTATAAAATAGGTCCCCTCTCCCTCTCTCAACACACCTCAATTGGAGTCACACACCAATCCCACACAACACAAGGAGGAGCCAATGTAGAAGAGAGGAAGAAGATCCACCCACCCTTATCTTCTTCTTTCTTCCCTCTTAGTTCAAATGGAGAGTGAGAGAGGGAAGGCTGTAAGAGGGCTTGGCCCCTTCTCCATGGAGTCCCTGTACCCCTGCGTATCGCGATTCCCGGGCCGAGTGTCAACTTTGCTCAAGACTCGCCACGCTTTTGTACCTTCTACAACCTTCTAATCATTTGGGTAAGAATGGTTGTGTCCCTCTTTCGCTTATTACTCTTAACGCATATTATCTAGTCAAGTATAGAATTACGGATTGATAGTCGCTCCTTCGGGCGGCTGCTCGTAGAAGGACCCCGTGGACTGTAAGCCTTGTCGACACGCCGTAGTAATAACCACAAGTGTAGACGCAGTGTCTAGGGCTAAGGGTTTTCTATCTTTTTGTGGCGCATCCCACTGATTGAGGGGGGGGTAGGCGGTCGGGTTGTGACAGCCTTTTATCCGGCCCCTTGTAATCCCCCCCACGCTCGGTGTGGTGCAAAGGCAATTGCCTGACACCTGCCCTTTAAGGCGTGGCCCGTGTCCGGTGAGGACATAACAGCCAAGTGATCCCCAAGCTAGAGAGTTCGAGCCCATAAAGATACCTCACCACCCATAGTTATCCTAGGGTGACTCGCTCGGAGAGAAGTCACACAAACCGCTCGTGGAAATATGATACCCCGAATACTTCCCGTGAAATGCTATAACGACAAATTCCGCGGCGCTATGATTCTTTCCGCATACCTTAAGAAACGCCAACAAGCATTTCTCTAGCAAGCTGCTCGGGAACGGTAGTCGTAAATCTCTCTCGAGCCTAGAGCACCCCGTGTTGTATCCAAAAAACAAACAAAAATAGTTATTTTTTTTTATTTTTTCAAAACGAAGCCAACTTTCCAATTTCAAAATCCTTCGCCCAATGGTGAGTTCACAAGAGCCACAATCTTTTTCAAAACCAAAAATTTTTATCCGGCTATGAACTTACCCCTAAATTTAAAGAAAAAAAAAAAACTTTTGTTCTGCACTCCATCTCTCGGTGACCATTTTGAAAATCTTTGTTGCCACCTACTTAGATTTCGAGGGAATTATGATCATGCCTTAGCATTCCTAGCATGATCCAAGAAATTCACGTGTGGAATTTGTTTCTCGCCTCCCTCATAGGGAAAGTAAAACAATAGTACACTATTGCCGTAGGAAGTTTGAATGGGGACCGAGAAGAACCTCAAAGACATTTTTGTCTAGCATTCTTCCCCATCAATGCCTACCAAGGACAATCCCCGATTTCAAATAGGATGAGAAGGAGTCCATAGGTGCAGCCTAGGCCAGGTTTATAATGTTTATACATGTTGGCCTAGACTTGTCATGACCCGATGGTATGCTTTTTTGCATATCTTTGTTCGGGTCTTGACATGGACGCCGCCCTATGCCTTGACATGACCATTGAGGGTCGCTTGCACGTAAACCTACAACGGAACATAGGAAAACCCTTGAACACATCCTAGAGAAGCTTGCTTCTCCCCGCTGTAGAAGCTATCCCCTCCACATTAAGGGCATGTCAAGCATTGAGGAGCCCCTCATCGGGCCGAGCCATTCCTCATACCATCGTTAGAACCGACCGTTGAGCTTCTCTCTCCGAACCACGAACATCGGCGAAGGAATGCTTCATCCTTCGAGTTCGTGGATTGAATTCAAGGATGATGACGTAACCTTGTAAACCAAGGTGCGCTTAGACTTCCATATCTATCTCATCCTTGATTTCAATCTTCTCATAGGCTACCCTCTCGAAAAAAAATCATAAAAAAAACCTATAGAGGGAAGCCGTGATGAGAAGTTGGGAAAGATTGCTTCCGCCTCTCACACCTAGACATCCTAAAGGCGGCATCTTCCCAACCAAAACCCGCTCGAGGAGGCGATGTCTATAACTCTACCTACTGCTCCACCCAAGTTGTTTCCACATCTTAGTGAAACGAATCACCCGTCGCCGCCTCACCCGAACACAAGTCATGTCCCTTCCGTCGATAAAACATTATTCTTGACAATGGTCAAGATTCAATGTTTGCCCTTCATGTCACATCTTTTGAGGATAAACCCTCATGTGCCATGGACATGCACCTAAGCGATAACTCTTGAGACCTAGTGGAAATTGCTGAAAGCATAACAAGTTGTCACTTGAGACTTCTTACATGCTCACCTTTTGAGTCTTCTTTGAGTTTGTCTTGCTTCTAGCCGAAAGTGCTTCGACGATGATCACAACCATCTCTTGGTTCTCATTGTAAACCTTTTTAAGAGAATGGTTGCAAGTCTCATAGTAGCATGTTGACGCTTAACCTTTGCGTGTCGAGCCGCAATGCTAAAATTTTTAGTGGTGAAACTAGAACTTCACCACCACCACCGCAAGATGTTTTCCCTGGGCCAAGCTTTATGACCATAACTTAAGCACTCGAGATACCCCTCGACTATCATAAAAAAAAAAGAGAAGCACAAAAAGCTCTCTTTCTTTTTAATAAAAAGCAAGAACATGTTATCAAGTTAGTATGCACCTTCGGGTATTCTTGTCGCTAACCATTTCAGTGTGGAGATCGATTAAGAAGAACAAAGAAGCATGCGACGCCGAGAACATGAGGGCTACATCACCAAAACAAAAAAAAAAAAGAGGAAAAAAATATAACTTTGATGCTCATCGATGATGGAACACGCCACAAGGAGACCTCGACCCTGCACACTTGACTTTGCACAAAAGTCTAAGTATGGGGGAAGATGGTGAAAACCTCAAGTTCCATACACCAAAGGCGCCACCTAAAAAAAAAAAAAGAGATGGTGAATAAAGAAAAATGATGTCACCCTACCTTGCTAAAAAAAAAAAAAAGGGAGAAGAAAGAGAGATTTTTAAAAAAAAAAATGAAGAAGACAAGAGAGGGAGGAAATAAACCTTTTAACCCCAAGTTCTTTTGTCCCGTTCTTATGATGACATCAAAAAGACAGCTTGGGGGAGCCTCCAACCACGCTACCAATCACAACTCGGGACATCATTAGCGCATAAGCTAGCACAACCATGAAAGGTAAGTAAAAAGCTAGCTTGGGGAGGACTCCAAGAAAGGTAATGTGAATCTCACATTTTGATTATAATCTCTATCTTATAAAATGATGAGATTTGCTCAATGAATTTTCATGCCTATACATATGAGCTATGGAAATGTTTAGTTTTAAACCCTTGTTGAAATGATGAATAGTTGCTCGTCTTATGCTTTGCCCGTGCCTAGTTTATAATTCGAATTTCTAGAGTTTGGGTTTAGTGGCTAAGTCTAAAAAACTCATCCCGAAAAAACCCGATTCATGTGGGTTGCATAAGCTCTATCCGCCTAGGTTGTTGCCAAGTATGATATGGTACAAACAAATTTACTATGATTTCCTCCAAAAAGAGAAACTTGACATCCGGGGAATCTAATTTGAAAAGAAAAGAGAATTGCTATGGGCTATGCTAAAAAAAAGAAGAAAAGAGAAGAGATGAAAATGGACACGTGTCCGAGGGCGCAGTAGAGCCCACATCTCCAAAAAAAAAAAAAAAAAGAGGAAATAAAAGACAAAAGTCTAGGGCGAGCAGAGCCCACCTCTCTAAAAAAATATATATAAATATATATAGCAATAAAGCCTATACTTTCTCAAAAAACAAATATAATCTTAATCTAAATAAATCCCTGATGAGAAAGTTGATTAAAAGGATGAATGAAAAGTATTTCTGTATAACCGCTCTATCCGCAACCGCCAAGGCTTTGAGAGAAAAGCTAAAAAGCCCCGCTAATGATGAAAGGTAATAAAGGGTAAGAAAAGATGTGCCATTTTATTCAAACTATAGTAGAAAATCCTATTATAACCCCGCACTTGTGAAACATAACCGCATTGTAGCAACTCCCGATCAAAAACCAAGTATTTATCTTTTGCTCGAGGACGCAAAGGGTAAGCTTAGGGAGTTTGTTGACGGTCACTAACGCATATTTTTTCCCCGGCCAACTTACTACCATAAAGGAATAAAACTATACCTTTTATATTCATATACATTTATTACTAACATATTTCCACTTTGTAGTGTTTGAAATGTATTTTGTTGTATTTATAATAAATACAGTGGAAATACGCCCAAAGTACGCCATCCCGAAAGTGCAATTTCTCAAGGATATCAAGCCTAGGGTGGAAATGGACCAAACCGCACAACCGTGCCGAAGTCAAGCCCATGGTACAACTTTTCAAGCCCAACCAACGCAAAGACGCCAAAAGCTCGGCCGGGCCGAGCCCGGGCAAGCGGCGCGCACTTGCTGCGCGCCGCACCCCGGATAGGGCTTTCGAGCCCGGCCACCTTGGTGGCAAGACATTAAGTGCTCAAATGGTCGGTTTGGGTGTTGATGGCCGGGTGCAACGCACTGACGCCTCCGCTTAGGTCGGTTAAGGGGTAATAGGGTCATTTTGGCCACCTCTCTCATGTGTATAAATAGGGTCCCCCTCTCCTCTCTCAACACACCTCAATTGGAGTAACACACCAATTCCACACAACACAAGGAGGAGCCCTAATGTAGAAGAGGGGAAGAAGACTCCACCCACTCCTATCTTCTTCTTCTTCCTTTAGTTCAAATGGAGAGTGAGAGAGGGATGGCTAGAAGAGGGCTTGGCCTCTTTCTCCATGGAGTCCCTAAGTACCCCTGCATATCGCTGATCTCGGGTGGCCGGAGTTTTAACTTGTCGGCACCCGCCACGCTTTGTACCTCTACAACCTTCTAATCATTTGGGTAAGAATGGTTGTGTCCTCTTTCTCGGCTTATTACTCTTAAAGCATATTATCTAGTCTGTTATAGAATTACGGGATTGATAGTCGCTCCTTCGGGCGTACTGGGTAGAAGGACCCCCGAGGGACGGGTAAGCCTTGTCGACACGCCGCAGTAATAACCACCAGTGTAGACGTGGTGTCTAGGCTAAGGGTTTTCTATCTTTGTGGCGATCCCACGCAAGTTGAGGGGGTAGGGCGGCCGGGTTGTGACAGCCTTGTCCGTCCCCTTGTAATCCCCCACGCTCGGGTGTGGCGCTAAAGCAAAATTGCCGATTAATCGCCCTTGGGCATGGGCCGGTGCCCGGTGAGGACATAATAGCCAAGTGATCCCCGCTAGAGAGTTCGAGCCCATAAAGATACCTCACCACCCATAGTTATCCTAGGGTGACTCGCGCTTCGAGAAGTCACACAAACCGCTCGTGGAAATACGATACCCCTCAATACTTCCGTGAAATGCTATAACGACAATTCCGCGGCGCTTTGCATTCTTCTCATAGATAATGCTAAGAAACGCCAACGTGGATAAATATTTAAAATAAGGCTTAATTATTAAACAAGAATTGTAGAGGTCAAAAACAAACTTTTATTTGTGGGACGGAGGGTGTATTTTTCTATAAACCTAGTCAAAGCTGAGAAAGTTTGACACGAAAACCCATAGTTGCATGTTTTCTAGAACGGAGGGAATAAGCACGGAAAGCACGACTTGGACAGGGATGTTGGTAATCGACGGCATCACTCCTTCTTTACGAAAACGGTAGAGCAGATGCATCGCAGGTTGCAATCAAGCTTTCCAAAACATGACCATAGAGAGACGGTTATTTTTTTTGTAAACACATGGTGTAGAGATGGGAACCAACCCTTTTTTTTACTTTATTTTTCCTTTTGTAGTACTTTGTTTCTTATTTATTATAAAAATCCACCTCTGACCGTTGACCCCCGGCTTAACCGCCCCAATCGCTTTTGAAGTTGAACGCGACACCACCCGCCGTTTCAGGAGGCTTGAGATGTTAAATACCCAAGCAAAAAAAAAAAGAACGGGCGGGAGGGCGTTGAAGCCGCTAGGCCGCCTAGTCGACAGATCCAAGAATGGAGGAAAGGCCAATGCGAAGAGGCAAGGCGACGACGCTGTGGCGCATTTACTTGCTTCCTTTTGATGTCGCCTCGATGATCCGCTATAATGCAAGGAGCCCGACGGATTTCTTTCCATGGCTCTACTTGTACATTCGCCAAGTCCGCCGGAAGTTATGGATCCTTCACCGACCGGGCGCACATGATCCGCTCGCGGTCGCCCGGCCGTCAGATTCGTAATCTACGCTGTAGGCGCGCGACTCACGCCGGAAGTTATCGAGCCGTGAGCAATTGGAGAAGTGCTTCCTCGAGGCCGGTCATCCGGAGGCCATATGCTACGCCGAGATGCGTGGTTGATGGACACGCTAGCTGGCCGGGTCGCTCGCAGAGGAAGACTCCACCGCTGATCCTCGCTGGCCGATGCTCGCTAAGCAAGCCAAGGACGCCGGGACCCCTGCGCGCTTACTTCTTGGCGCATGCTAAAGTACCGCCGAACCCCCACGGACCCTCGACGCTACCGGTTCCGCCTCCATGGAATCATCGGCGGCGCCGCCCGCTTCCCCGACGCGCCGGTGGGAGGGCCTTTCGACACGCCAGCCTCAAGGCCGGGCAGACTCGAGGACATTGCAGCCCGCTGCCCAAGGTTTCCTTTACCGCTGATGGGAACGGGTCACGCCGCCGCTAAGGATAGCCACGCCTCGCTCATGGCCGGAGGGATGCAAGAGGTATGGGCCCGAAGCTCGCCACCCCCAAAGTTGTCCGGTGATCGGGCAGCCGGGTGCCGCATCATGCATGAGTTCGAGTTTTCGACGCTGGGCCTCGAGAGCAATGCGGTGATGTACGCCGCCGCCAGGATGTGAGATCGATGACGACGCCGCCGGGCCGGCCTCGCCAAATGGGCGGCGACCGCCACCGAGCATTTTGATATCATTAGCTAGTTCTTCAACTTTTATTTGATAGTATATATTGTAATGTAGTACATACTACTACGTACTTGTGTTTACATAATACTTAATATTGTAATGTACTACGGTGTTTATGTCTTCCTTATGTTGAACGTAGTAATATGCATCTTTCATGTGACCGCTTCGCTGTTTTTGTTAGCAACCGCCGAATTGCGGGCGTAAGTCACGCAGAAATCAAATGCGGGTGCACGCCCGGATGGGCAGAGAGATCGAGGGACTTACATGACTTTGAAACGTACGTAGCCATAATTTAGGGCGGCGCCATTTACTACCGACGAGCATTTTTTTAATAGAAATAATACTTACGCTTCCAAATTAAACTAGAGTCTATAATTTTGTTTCCATGAGACATGCACACACCTTTGCATGTGTATCCTTTGGCGCATCCTACACACCTCGCCGCAAACGGGCGCACGTCGCCATCGCCAGTCATCGCGATCGATCGGGTTCCCGATCGGGCGCAGGCACCATTGATGGGCCGGGCCGAGGACGGCGACGGACGGGACGACGCCAGCCCTTGTTCATGCACACGAAAACTGTCGAAGTCAGCGTATCCCCGCCTCACACGCCCCGGCCGGCAAGGCGAAGTGGCCTCATGGCATGGCAGCTTTTTGACCTCCGCATGCGTGATCGGATCGTGCCGTAACAGCCTTCCATCAAATTGACAAAGAGCAATCACACATGCACACATGTACTACTACGCATTATACACCTAAGTTTTTTTTTTTTTGACAACAAGATACACGGCTATCACAATCCACAAAACGCATGTCGGGCTTTCATCATCACTAATGCCCGCCATGGCGGTAGGCACCATTTGGGTTGGCGGAGCCGGTCGTACAACACGGGATCATATAAGCGCCAAGTCGCCCAAAACTTAAAATTCCATAATGTGTACAAGATAATGGATGTTCTCCGTCTCCCCCACTGCCGCCTCGTGGTTGCCTTTGATCTCCCGCAACACACCTACCAAATGCATACCGACGCCCCATGCACCGCAAGTGTTACGTTGCCTTGAGTAAGAGCATATTTGGCGTTTCATGCCCCGGAGCCGACGGCGCATGTCCTAAGGTGATCGCCAAAAAGATGACCTCGAAGCCAAGACAACCAAGTATACCTTCGCTGGGCGAGTCTACACCCGCCGCTCAACATTCCTGAGGGCTACACTCTCCCGGAATCTGCGTGATCGGGTAGCTGCGGGTGTGCCGACGGGCGACCGTAGTGGGTTGACGCTGAGTCGGCACGCAAGACATCGGCAGCCACCCAATCACCGGGCGCTCACGAGAGCGATGTAGACTACAACGCCGACTTGCAAAAGAAAGACTAGAATCGAGGTAGCGCGGGCCGAACGCGAGGGTATCGGGGGGCATGAAGTGGAATGGCCCGCGGACTTGGCGCACGACAAAAAGTTTTTTTTTTTTTTTTGGAAGCTCTTAGTAGCAAAGTCCAAAGGGCTTATTCCACTTGAAGCCCTCCCTCCCACTCCATCCCGCCGATGTCACCGGCGACGCCGTGTAAAGAGCAACCGGGCGCCGCAATAATGCAAAAAGCGAGTCATGTAGGGAGACGCGGTGATTTTAAAAGTGAGACGGCCGACGGCGAGATGGAGCGAAGGAAATACAAAGTGCATACCGCTTTTCAAACTATTAGTACATTTGTTTTCCATGACAAGATGATCTCAAATCCCAAATCAAAAAGATGTAATGTGAAATTAGAAAAAAGTTTCATGGATATTTGAGAACCACAATCGCTAATTTATATTGGTGGTTTGTGCATCCTTGGTCAATTAAAAAACATTTAAATTTCAATTTTTCATTTTTTTAAATTGAGACCTAGTTTTCCTTTTTACAAGATGGAGTAATGTCAAAACAAAAAGTTTGAAACCAGAGAGTTTCATAACTTAGCATGATCTACAATTTTTATTTTTGGTTAGCTTCCATCCCATTATAGTGCTAGTGACATTGGTCACAAATCTTAGAAATCTCTCCTAGTTTCATCAACTATATATGAGAATGTGTAAATCATGTGAACAATGTTCGCCATTACATCGCCGGATGAAGAAAATGGCTAATATATATAAAAGGTGTACTAAATTTTTCCAAATTGTAGTTTGTTTGACTTTTTTCAACCCCAACTTTGACCACATACGTCCGTATTCAAAACATTTATGCAAAATATCTCTTATTTTGTTATAGCTTGCTTTATTAACAAATGGTATTTAAGAATGACTTAAATTTGACTGCTTTTGTGCAAATTTTTTGAATAAGACGAGTGGTCAAACTTAGGGTCAAAAAGTCAAACGAACTATAATTTCGAATCGGAGGGTACATCTTAAGAAGTTATACAACTTTTTATGTGCTTGACTTCTTCTCAATGAAATCATTAGATGCTCCAAAAAATGTTGTCCTCAAGTGGTGGTAATTTTTGAAATTCAAATTTCAAATGTTTCCAATAAAACATGACAAAAAGTAATAGCAAGAAGAATACAATATCCGCAAAGCATTTTTTTTAAAAAAAAGAGTTCTTGAGTGGGAAGGCCTTGGCGGAAGGACCATGGCGGGGTCGGGCGGTGCACTCCGGCCAAAGTTATATTACCTGCCCGGCCGTGATCGAAAAAATTAGGGCGGCGCTTTTCTTCGCGACGCGTGACTAGTAGGTATACACCTACGCCTACCGTTTCTATATATCCGTGACACGTGTTGATCATATCCACACCCTTGCATGCGAACCCCTTCAGAGAATAGGGCCCACGTGTGCAAAGGTTTGCGGTGCTCGCATCCCGCATCAGGATGGATGCCCGTCTCGAATGACGAGGCATCGACCGGGAAGACGAGAACGAGCGACTTTACGCCCACAAATTCTAGAGTACCATCAGATTCTACAGATACACTTTTTTCCCAAAGACGAGTCTCAGAATTTAGCACCCATACCAAAGACGTGAGTACCTTACTATGTAAAAAAGGCTAATAACCGCCATGAGCCCGTAGACGCCACTCATAACGAAGCGCTCAGGTGTTGACATTACGACGCCGCGGGCTGGCGACCGCCCCAAGCATTAGGGCGTCGGATGGTCCCACGACCAATACGCCGCCAAGCATAGGAGGTCATTACAGACGCCGGCCGATTGAGACGCTGGCCGCTTTCTAATCCGCACGCTGCTTCCTTGGTCGGGCACGCACGCCGCTACGCGCAGACGCCAAACCGAGTGTCCGCACCAACGTGTATCTTAGACACGCCGCTTTCATCACAGCGATTTCAGACCGACCGACCGGGATGCAACCCCCTAATTCGGGGACGCTGCTTTTGCTTACGCAGACACCCTTGGCCAATACCGCCCTGTATCGCATTAGTATTACGTGACGACGCCGAACTACGTACGTGGCGCGGTCGATACCCGTCCGTGTTTCTGACACCGGCATGCACGCTGCCGCAGATACCGACGCTGGGAATTGTGCATAAAGGGTCCCGTGAACGCCACGTGAAATCAAAGTCGCTAGCGCATTTTATTTTCGGGACGAAGTTGTGTTAGGAGGTGTTCAGACATGTCCCAACCGCTACCGACACGCCAGCAAGGTTATTTCGTGACGAAGTTGTGTTAGAGGGTGTCCGTGACATGTCGCGAACCACTACCGGACGCGCGGTTTCGTGACGAGCTGGCGTTATGAGGTGAAACAGACATGTCGCAACCGCTTACCGACGCTGCCGCTATTTTCGTGACGAAGTTATGCTAGAGGTGTCAGACATGTCCCAACCGCTAACGACGCTGCTTATTTTCGCGATCGAAGTTGTGTTATCGTGTTCAGACATCAGTCATGTCGCTCCTACCGACGCCACAGAGATAGTTTCCTTCTTCGCATTTACAGTTGTGTTCTCGTGTCTGTACATGTTCAAATTAATTACCGAACACGCGCTGTAGAGGCTTCTTTTCGCACGAGATGTGTGAGCCAGGTCTCGTGTCGCTTGCTTGTACGGCGGATGCATCGCAAACAGACGCTCGCGGTGCGCGGCCTGTATTTGTCTCGAAGTTCGCGCCCGTCCCACAGAGACGATGGATGTGCTGACACGCGTCCGTACCTCGCATTTCCCTAATTTGGCCGGGCCTCAACCGGGCAACGGCCTCCGCTTCGCCTCCTGCCAGGCCGGCCTTCCTTTGGGCCTGAATTTGGACCCGCATGTTAGCCCGTTCTGTGGTACAACGAGGGCTGGGGCCGCTTCCACGCGTAGTTATAAATATTTTTTTGATGAGAGCTCCTTATATATATAATATATATATAATATAATATATAATGCGCTGCCACACACCTCAACACCGCCTCTCTCTCTCGTGGTGGCGGCACACCGCAGGGGCGGGCGGCGCCGGAGGAGCGCGACGCACGCAGACGGCAGCCTATATACCGCTGATGATTGATTTGCTACGCCGCCGCTAGTATATCGATGGACGCTTCCTGCGTCGCGTAATACGGAATCTCGCGTGCATCACGCCGACGCAGGCTCCAAGTTGAGCGTTCTCCGTTGATGCGCCGAGGATCTTCCGCCGAGCAACCTCGCGTACCGCATCAGAAGCACGCTGCCACGAGATCCGAGGCATGTGATAGTTTCTTAGTTGAATGGAGGCTAGGTTTTTCCTTACCCCATACATGCTTCCCAAGAAGCAATCTCAACCGTTGAACCGAGATCAACGTGCACGTAAGACCGGCTTGTCGCCGTTTAGCTGCTTTGTTGGGCTCCAAAATTCATCCTCCATCCGAAGGATAGCCCAACAAAATCGCCCTCATCATCCACAAACTCACAAGACGAGGCTTTTCTCGCCTCGTTTCATTTATTGTAATCCAATCCACAAGCATCCGCGAATTCAAAGATAGGTAGCCTGGGGCTTTGCAAAGGTTTGTCCTTTATGTGTCGTTACTATTTCAAATTAATTCCTTCCATTCCAAATTTTGATTCATTGCCATGATAAAGCTCAATCCAGCATAATACTGTAATGCATCGATAACACTAGCCTTCACAACCAAAGTAATCACTACCGGATGTGTACCAAAGAAACGTTCCACCACCATTAAGCATGCATCATATCTTGAAAGCTAAAGTTTCAATAAACCATAAAAGTGCACTATCAACGGTGCGCCGAAAGTGCCACAAAGAAACAAACAAGTTCCCGCCATTAGTCTTGAAGTCAAAGATCTCAATTTATAAAATAAGTGACAAGAAAAGATGACAAGGTAGACGCTCACACAATCAAATTTAACCTCCTATGCGC